>VWYP01008883.1:55622-84868 GCA_013400435.1 Pycnonotus jocosus | reverse complement strand
GTGGCTGGTGCTGAGGGAGCCCAGGGTGGCTGTCGCCGCGAAGGAAGTGCCGGCTCAGACTCAAGGCGTGCTCAGTCCCCGGGGCCCAGCAGTGCAGCCGATGCCTCTCGGAGTGGGTAAGTGGAGCCGTCGGGGTTGCTTGTGGAGCCTGGGCCGGTCCTTGCTCCCATTACAGCACGCTGGGACGCTGGCGGGTGCTTGGGTGGCAGCACTGGGGAGGGAAGAGCACCTGTGCTAGCTGTTGATCTCACAGGCTTCATGTGATGTTGGCTATGGTTGGTTTGGTTTGGTTTGTAACGCTGAGCAGTGTTTGGGGAAAATCTGCTTCCTAAGGCAGCTGAAGTGTGGTCTCAGAGTAATCACTGCCTTCTACTTGGAATATGCAATGGATCAGCCTTGGTCTGCAGGGATGTGTAAATAAGCACTGTGTGTGCAGCACAAAGGTGTTTATTATGGGTCTGATGTTGTTACCGTATTGGTGAAATGGCATTTGCTTGAAAGAGCTTGATTTACCTTTCATGAACTGTGCTATTTATTTTCTTTTGCTTGTAACAACAGAAATAACTTGATCATCTTAATTTTTATTTGCTTAATTGAATTTGTTTCAGGTTTTAAGGCATTAGTGGGTTGCTGCAAAGTGTGTATATAGTAAGCATGCATTAAATGTTTTAGTTGGAATCATAAAAACTAATACAAAATCCATTGGTCATGGATTTTGCAGTTCATAAAATGTGCAGTTTGCTTTGAGTATCCCTTTTGGCCTCAGAAGAAGTTTTGAAAAATAACTTCATAAAATCTTGTTGTGAGTGAGATTAACTCTACTGCTTAAAAGTTGTTATGTTAAAATCCTTATGTGAAATTGCACATCCTGAGATTTCAGGAGGCAAACAAGCATGATTTTGACAGGATGCTATTTCTTCCAGATCTCAGTGAGACTGAAATTAGGAATGAATGACGTGAAGGACACCACCTGAAATAACCATGGTGATGTGTTGAGAACCTGGCACCTAGCACAGAGAACTGAAATGGAGATCTAAAAAAAAATCACAAGTTATAGAGAAAATAGATCATTATCAAGAAAATAGATTATGTCCAGATTCTTGAGCATAAGGTAGTGCAGAGCCAGGTTTTGGGTGCTCACAGAGTGAAACAACACTGAAAAATGTGGTGGGTTTATGTCCTTCTGCAATTTAAATCCTTTGTAACACCCTTTTGTGAATACGTTGCTTGTTGATTGGATGTTTCTGGGATGCAAGGAGTGCTTCCATGGAACACCAGTCCACTGCATTTTGTGGTTATACTTCATGCAGTGATAGGCACCCTAAGGAAGGCAGCTGTGCTTTGTCTGTTCACTCTGTAGTTGCCAACTTCAACTTGTCTGGAAAAAATAATGGGATCTTTCCGTCCGTGGCGCCCTCGGTGATATATGAAAGGCAGTAACAGCAGTTCCCAGGGATAATTGCAACACGGCCTGACTGTCTCCTGCTGCTTTAGGAACTGTGTTTGCTCCCCAGATTGTGGTGATTACTGAAGGAGTTTGCATGTGAGAGGGAAAAATGAGCTGTTACAAACAGGGACAAACTGAGCCTCAAATGCTCTCTTAGAAGAGAATGAGATAAACACAGCCTGGAAACAGTGCGGTTTGACAGGAGGCTTTCTGGGATTAGAATGTGTTTGAAAAAGACAATGGGCATTGATTTCGTTGCTGTCTCTTCTCAGATTGACTAGGGGGTTTTAAGATGATAGAGATGTGTGTGTGTCTTTATACAATACCATTTTCATTTTTAAAAGGAGAGGTGGAAAAGAATGGTGGTTAGAATGACAGTGATTGACAACTGGCTTTTAAAATCTGAGGGAATGGAAGCACAGTCCTCTCAAATTGCACTTACCTATTAGCAGCAATTTAAGAATCCATTTTCAGCATGTGTTATATGTATAACCATCAGACTTAGTGGCTAGACTGCAAAGTAGGTCTCTCAGCTATGCTGTAAGTCTTCCAGGTTAGGGGACAGTGTGGCTTTTATGGATGTGTAAACATGGTTTCATCCTTCAGTGCAGACAAGAAGAAATAAGTCTGTGTAGCCTTGTATCTTTGCAGGGCTGTAGCATGATATTTTCACTTGTAAAGCAGTTAAAGAGGACTTTAAGTCAAGGCCCTCCTTTCCTACAAGCCCTGGAGAAAATATGAGTGTGGAGGAGATCTGAGTTGGATTTCCCCTCAGTGATGAGGGGTAAGCATTGTACACCAGCTGGAACCATGTTGCTCTGACTTCTGTGGAAATATTTTTGTTAGACCTGTTGTTGGTCAGTGTCATGTAGATCTGGTGAAATGTAAAGCATCCAGTAAACGCTGCTGCACACTTTGTCTTGGCAGTGGGATAATTCAGCCTTGCTAGCAACAAATTCTTTCTGAGGCTGCAGGTGTATAATGCTGGAAGTCTTTGTTTTCCAGGTTTTTTGTTGAGACCTGAATCTGTTCTTTTCAGTCATTCCTGCTCTGCCAGATATGATTGTCAGCTGAAAAACAGGAAGAGAGTAGTGTCCATAACACTTTCAGGACTGAGGCTGGTGGATCAGAGACAAGAAATTCACAAGGAAAGTACCCAAAGGCTTTGTCAAACTAGGCACTAGATAGGAAATGCATACAGTCCTTAGCTTATATTTCTTCTTCTTTTTCTTCAGAGCAAAGAAACATTCAGAAGAACGTGAATTTCAATCTGTATTTGGGCACTAGAAGTCAAGTAGACATTTCTCATCTCTGGCCTGAGGCTGCAGCATTTGGTGTAAGCCTAGAGACAGCAGCACAGGGCTGGCTGTGTACCACACCTCTGTCAGATGGGAAGAGATCCCAGTCTGAGACAGACTAATCTCTCCTGCCCTTCTCAGCCATTCCTGGACACTGCAGCCAGTTCTCCAGTTCCTGCTTGCTGCAGCAGAATAATCTGTGCTCTAGGCTGCAGCAGCAGTTCACAGTGTGTGGTTCACAGAGTCTCCATCCTTCTTTGTCAGTGCTCCCTGCTGTGAATCTCCCCCAGAGGCACTTGCACCTTGAGGCTTGTGTTTTGGAAGGCAGGAGTGAGTATTGTTTCCTCAGAAACTCCATCAGGAAGGAAAGGCAGCTGGTAGCTGCTCCATACCCACTGCTCACCGTCACTGGTCAGAAAGAAGGAGCAAGAACTGTCACTAGCTGGTGGAAAAGCAGCATGATCAGCCTTCTGCTGCTTCTTGTAAGGATCCAGTGAACCCTTTCCTGGTCAATGCATGCAGCAGATTCTCCTCTTAGGCATGAATTAGTGGTGGGTCATTCTTTAAGGAGCTCAAGTGAAAGTGTGAATGCTTGTCACAGTTCAGCCCTGACCCTGGGCTCTTGATACATCTGATCTGGAGTCTTTTCAGTCTCTTTTGCAATCCTCACAGATTTCTGCTAGCTTGTATTGTTCAGTCCAGAGGCTTAAGCAAGAAAGTGTTTTGATGGGGGTACGGGGTTCCCTCCCTCTGGAACCCAAATCTTCTCCAGTTACTCACCATTCATGCTTTGCTCCTGGTGATTCAGGTCCCAGTATCCTAGCCATGGGAGAACAGCTAGCTGCAGTAAAAACCACAGCTGCTCAGGCAAGATTGAAATGGGGTGTCCCATTTGCTAAAGACTGGAACCTTGGTGCAGTGACAAGGCTCAGTCCTGCTGAGCCTCTCTCTGTCTCTCTCAGATATGGATACATTGGCTCAAACACATGGAGAACCAAAATTTCAGGTGGCATCCAACCACAAACCCTTGCTTCTGGAGTGGGCTCTGGCAGGCCAGTGGATACAGAAACAGATTCCTCCTTCAATTGCTCCCCTTTCTTCAGATGCCAGTCCCTGGTAAAGCCATCTCTGGCAACTGGTAGTCTTTATGTTCACAGAAAAAGTCATTCTCCTGAAAATGTTGTTAAAAGAGAACAGACATCTAATGGAGCGTCTCCATGTGTTGAGTCTTGGAATAAAGACCTTTCAGCCAGTCTGGATCCAGAGGGTCTGCAGGTGTTACTGGAGACAGATTTGTGGGGGGCTCAGATGAATGTTGGTGTAGCCATGTGTGGGACTCCTACAGAAGTGTGTGTGAGCATTGCTTCTCATCCTGGAGATAAAGAGTTTAGGCCAGGCCAGCAGCTTAGTGTTAAATCTGTAGAAGTCAACGACTCTCATGTTAAGTGCAGCAAAGACTTAGAAGAGGTGTGTGACTCCACATCACGAGCAGCCAGAAGAACGGCTGCAGTGGGCAGCAGCCAGTCCAGTCCTTTGGGTACACCAGCTGAAGAAGGCTTTAATGAACATTCTGATGTAGATTGTACGAACATGAGCAGAGAAGGAAGGAGAAACAAATACTCCTACCAAAGCAGCTGGAGGAATTTGGAAGCTAATGTCACTCTCGAGCAGTCTGAAGAATGCTCCGTAGAAAGGAATGCCAAAGAACAACGGTGCTGTGAAGAAGGGAGCCAGACACAGAAAACTGTGCCCAGAGAGGTGAGGGTATGCTCACTGGGAAGCATCTCTGTTCTCAGGTATTACTTGTGCTTGTTTCTGCCACTTGCTAGAGGTGCAGAGTTGAGGTACAAGTGATGGGGATGCTTGTCCTATAGTTTTTTCTTGTCACTGAATCGCCAGAATCTCATCTCTTAAAGTCCTTCATCTCAATGTATGTATCTTTCCATCTCACATGCTTCTTCCTAAAGACCAGCTTGTCAACTTGGTTGTTTTGGGAATGTAAACACCTGTTTATATTCTCTGATCTGCATGCCAAGGGAAAGCATTAAACTGGTTTTTACTCTCTGCCTTGTTGCAGGGCACTGAGATTTCGGGCTTTTTGTGCCTTTTCATGTCTGAAGTGTGTAAGAATATTCACAGAGCAATGGTGTGGGAGCAGTGTCCAAGGCATCCCACATAATACACGACCTTGAGGCAGTCCTGCTCTGGTCTCCATCCAAAATGATGTGTGCCACAAAGACAAATTCTTCAACAGGGTGGAACAGTGTGAATAATTGTGAGTTACTATCTCTTGTCTGTTTGCAGATCTCAGAGAACAGCTTCTGGTCATTGAAGGTGAATGAGCCAAGGTAAAAAGACTCTGTTTAAGTGTGAGTGCGCTGGTAGTTAACAGAGGAGCACTTTAGGAAAGTGGCTAAGGAGCCATGTCCCTAGGAACATTTGGGTGTAGGACCTAGCCTACATTAATCTGCTGTGGTTTGGTTGGCTGAGGGGATGCATCCACTCTTTTTCAAAGGGTTGTCATTTAGAATGGAGCATGATCTAAAAAGTAATTTCTGTATCTTTTCAATGCTGTCTTCTAAATTCAGCCTTGGCTGTTGCTAGCAATGAAGACGTGTTGGTACCATCAGTGCTACTCTTCAGTGCAGCAAATTTCAGTGTGCTCACTGGACAGTTAGAGAAGATCAAGAGCTAGACTTATCCATGAAGTGGAATTCAAATTTATGGATAAGACATGAATGAGGTTGCTACCAGTTTAGCAACAGTGATTCCTTAATTTGGTGTGAGATTGCATGGTTTCCATTCTTTAAAGAGAATGACTTGAAATAACCTCTTTACAATTTGATGGCTGAACTCTGATTGCCACCTCCTGGCTGGTTTAACTTTCCTTTCTGTTAACAGGAACTCAGCTCTGTTTTTTGTTTTTAAGTTTCTGGCACCTGTGTGACAAACAAATCCTAACAAGGTGTTTCCAAGCCTGGAGGAGACATATCCTTTGGAAGAGGGCAGCCAGGCAACTTGACAGACACCAGCTGCTTCAGGAGGGCTTTGATGCTCTGCAGTGGACTGTGCACCAAAGGAGGACACAATTGGAGGTGGCCCAGCAGAAACATGCTTCAACTCTGCTAGCTGCCAGCTTTCAGAGGGTGAGCACTGGCTAGGGACAGTGGTGCCATGAGCTTTCTGCTGTGCAGTCAGAGAAGGCACAAATCTTGTTTGGATAAGGAAGAGGAAGGGGTACCCTGTATGAAATTCGGTGATGTAGACCCTGGTACCAATACTCTGTCTGCAGTTTGTTCTAATCATATGGTTTCTTCTTCAGTGGAAGGAAGCTGTGGCAAAACAGAGCAAGAAGGAAGCTCTGCAGCCTGAGCCTTACTCCTGTACCCAAAGTTTATCAGCAGGGATTTTTGGAGTAGGAAAATTAGCAACTATGACAACCTCAGCTCAGCATCAGCTTGCAACAGGATACTCAAAGGAAGCAGAGCAGGCTTGTAGGTAAGCAGAGAGCATTCTCTTTCTGTTATCTTGGACAAAAGGAGGTTTACAAACACAGGAATTTTTTTTTCCCTCAAATGATGGCAGACTTGTTTCCATGTCCTTGAATGTTTTGCTGTGGATAAACATTGCAAGAATTAGTAGTTTAGTGTTAAGAACTAAACAATCCTATTTCAGAGCTTCTGTGCACCAGTATTTGCAGTCTGATTTGAGTGTCTGACAGAAATACTCTTGGCTTCAGCCATCACCTGCATATGTGATACAGGTGTAAATGAGGTTGGAGTGAGGCAATACTACAGTCTCTAGCAGTAGTTTCAGAGGTGTGGAAAGAAATGCCTTTTGTGGAGGCTTCTAATTCTGAAGGCAGAAGAACAAGTTGAGACAAAAAGAGAGAGGAAAGCCCTGGATTCTGTTCTGTGAGTGCCTCTTTGGTCAGCTGGATGTTAAGGCATGCTTGTGGCTCTTTCAGGATTGAGGGAGAACTGTGGACACAGATTCGTCATAGGCACAGAGGAGATGAGTTCTGCTGGAGAGCTGAAGCAATCAGAGACATAAGACAGCTGGCTGGTAAGCACACATTCCATAGCCTTGTAACAGCTTGGGATTCACTGCTTCACCAGGTTTTGTGGTTTGTGTGTCTAGTTGTTGCTTTGAGCTGTTTCAGAATGTGATCCTGCAAGTAGCTGGGCCATTATCTGTGATGGTGGAGGATGGCCAGTCACCATGTCATACAAGTTTTGCCTCAGTCCTTGTATGAATTCAGGTGCAGCATGTGTTGCTCCAGCAATGTGAGCTGCCTTCCTTAAGTGTCCTTCCTCTGGCAGCTTGGAGTTAAGCCAGGGAATGTTTGCTGTGACACTAAGTTGTTTGAAGTTCTTCTGTTATTTCTCTTCCTGTCAATCTCTTCCTGCCCTGCTGACACAGCAGCTTTCAGACTGTGGCGCCGGCAGAAGGAGCTGCTGAGCAAAGAGGAAGCCAGGCTTTTGGAAGCCCGCGCTCTGTTGGAAAAGAAGAAGCTACGAAACGTTTTCTGGATGTGGCATTCTCGAAGCTTGGAAATGAAACAGATTCTAACACTGACAACTCAAATCCAAAGAAACTTGGTCTCTCGGTGAGTTGATGAGATCTGGTTTTCATGTAAAAAATCTGTTCGCTGTGAAAATCCGAGGAATAACAGAGCCAACCCAGACAGTAATAGTTTTTCCATCTTAAAGCCATCTATCCTTTTGTTTTAGGAGTTAATAAAGATGAAATAGGAGTCGAAACATGAAAAGGAACTGCTGTGGCCAGAGATGTTATGACTTGTCTCCTGTGCACTGCCAAAACTTTCTTGTCCGGACTTTTGATGTCCTGAAAGACCAAACCTGAGAACAGCCACTGTGCTTCTGTGCTCTAAGCATGACAGTGGCTTTTTACTGAAATAAACAAAGAGAGGCTCAAGGAACAGCTTCTGTGTGTCTGTCCTGAGCTAAATCCAGTCTCAGGAAGACACATAAGCTTGTGTAAGGGTTTTTCAACATTTTCCTTTGGTATTCTCAGGTGCTTCAGTACATGGAAGGAGACTGTTGAGCAGAAGGCACTTGACAGGTGCAACCTGGCCCATCTCAGAGCAGTGTCACTGAGGAAGCACTTCCAGCAGTGGGTTGAGATGCTGCAGGTCAGAGGAGTTGATAAGCAGGCAGTGGTGAATCTCTTCCTCCTACGATGGAGGCAGCATTATGGTGAGCAGTTTGGGCTCTGTGCAGAATCTGAGTTTTAGAGGTGCTTTAGGCTCCTTCTTCCTCTTCTTGTACATTGAAAACAGTCTGAAAGCAGAGGGGCTCAGATGATACAGGATATGAACAAACCAGAGTGGGCAGAGGGCTGGTTCTGGGTGTGTCAATGAAGCTACAGGGAGGTTTGTCACTCTGCTTCATAAACCAAACATAAACTCTTAAACCTTGCTGAAAAGAAGCAATTTGAGGGTTGGGCTAGGCTGAGTTGGAATGCCTTGAGACAAACAATCTCCTATTCCTTTATGTAACTGATTAAGGAGCAGTTACAAATAGCTCAGCAGCTGACATGGCTGTGACAAAGAGGCATGAAGGTCAGGCATTGTGGACTGGAGAGACACAGTTTCTGGAGAAAACCATCTACTCCTTTGATGACTTCTGCCAAAAACTGAAGCTGCAGAGAGTATATCTGCTGTGGAAAACAAGGCTGTGTGAGCATCACAAAGCTAAGTGAGTGCAGAAGAGCCAGTCCCTGGAGCCCTGCCCCCATTAATAGTGTCCACTTCACTTTCTGAACCTTTTGCAAGACCCCCTTTTACCCTATCTATTGTCCATCATGTCTGTGCTAGTCACTCCCTCTGGTGTTCTTCTGCCAGTTTACTGTCTCAGTATCTTCTGTCTCAGTTCTTTCTCTCAGACTTTGGAGCAGTGTAAACTCAGAAAAACTCTGAAATTATGGCACCAAAAGTATATCATGCTGAAGACAATTGAACAAAGTTCTAAGCACTTGCATAGAGCTGTCTGTGAGGAACCTGTTGCCATGCTGTTTCCTGAGGACCTCTCAACATCCTCTGGCTTTGACAGCAGTGTACCAGCTACTCTGACCTCTCAAAGCTCATTAGAAAAGGTGAGAAGGTCTTGGTACACCCAGAATGCTGTGAGGTGTTAAATTGCTGGGATTTTTCAGGGCAAATTTCTACTTCAACATGATATTGTCATCAGCAAACCGTGCTTAAAATTTCATGCTGAATCTGTGGGGTCCTGAAGCTGAAATGAAATCTGAAAGTATAAAGTCAATGCTCTCTGTGCCTTTCCTGGTTCATCATTTAGAGATGTGGGAAGGTGCTGAGCTAGTGAGGTTCCCTTGTACACTTGGTTCTGTTTGTGGCTGCAAGGTGGAAGGGATGAGATACAAAGAGTTTCCTCACTGAGGCAGTGCATATGCCCACTTTTCTCAGTATAGAAATACAGGTATTTCTGGGTTCAGTATGGAAATCATTTGTATAGAAATAACTTCCCCATCACTTACATGTTCCCTCTCCAGAGGTGTCATGGCTAGCCTGCAGTTCCTTTGAATGCGTTTTGGATTTGTCTGAATCCTTGATAAAAAAGGAGCTGTTAGCAGAGTTCTTGCACTGTGAGGACACTCACCTCACAGCGTGTTCCTCCCTTCATACCTGCAGGAATGCAGCCTTAGTGACAGCAGCCAGCACAGCTTCTCCTCCCTTGTGACTGCTGAGGATGTCACACACATGTCATGTCACAGTTCTTTCCTGCTACTCCACCAGTGCACAGAGCTGCCAGCTGAGCTGAGTGGGGAGCTGTTCTTGCAGACCTCCTTCCCTGGATCTGGGTGAGTTGGGGACTGTTTTTTCGGGATGCTGGTAGGAGTGACCTCTTGTTTGGACTGGCTGAATTCCTTCCTTCTGGATAATCCCTCATGTCATGTCCAGGAGACTTATCTTCTTCTTTCTTTCCCTCCTCACCCAACACCTTTGTATTGCAGAAGTAATTGGTTTGTGGGAAATCAGTTCCAGTCTTCAGTGCTGCAGAGTCCAGATAATAATTCACAGCCTCCTACCAGTTACTCTGCATGGGAAGAGGTGAGGCTAGAAAGTGTTGTGTAAAATGTAGATATACAAGTGTTTTCTGCATATTCAAATTTAGCGAAGAACCTTTGGGTTTCAATATCAGCATATGGAAGGTCTCACTGCTATTTTGTCTGTTTTGTTCTCTCTGAAACAGAAGATTTGGGAGATTGAGGCTTTTCTCAGGGTAACTCTTCCCTACCATTTGTCAGCTGAGTGGAAGTAGGGCAGGTGTCAAGGATTTAAATGTGTTAGACCCTCATGCCTGGGTGTTCGTGTAGAGTGTGTGGGTTAGCAACAGAGCTGGGCAATCACAGAAGTCACAGTAGCAAGGAGAGATGGCTGAGCTGTGTGGAGTAACTGATATAACAGCAGTTCAAGGCCCTTTTTTGCCTTTCTGGATTACAGGGCTGCAGTTCTGACAAGGAGGTGAAGAGTTGCTGGCAGCAAGCAGAGAAATATTGCCTGCAGAGGTGCTTCACTGTCTGGTCAGCTCAAACTCGATGTCACGTAAAGGCCCAGCAGTACTGCAGGCGCATTCGGCTGTCTCGGTAGGGATCATGCTTTCCAGAAGTTTCCTAAAGCTCTTTGTTTTGAAAGCTTTATGCTTGCTTTAATTTAAAAAAAAAAAAAAAAAAAAAAAAAAAAAAAAAAAAAAGGAAAAAATTCTTCCTCTAGCTATTTTTTTGTTTGCTTTCTTCAGTGGGAGTTTTGCAGCTCATTATTTTGGTGGTTTTCCAGGTTCAAAATTACTATGTAGGAACACAATAATTTCTGGTTTGATGGGATGCCTCAAAAATTAGAGCAAGCCCAGCTCTGCTGATAAGTCCTGGTGACTTTCTATCCAGGACTGAACTGGCCTTGCTCTCTACTGATTCCAAAGCTGAAGAGCACAACAAGCTTGGCACAGCCAGGACACCTTACTCCCAACAGTTTGTCCTGTCCATCATTTCCCCTGATGTTTAATGGGGAAAGGATGTTAACAGATCAGATGTGTTTCCGAAACTCCCTTGTGTATATGTTTGTTACAAAGGTGTGTCTCTCTGTGAGTTGTTCCTACAGTAAATGCAGCAACCTTTGTCCTTCTCAGAGCCTTTCTCAGCTGGCACAACTGGGTGATGGAAAATAAGAACCAAAAAGCAGCAGCAGCCCTAAAAGATAGAGGTCATTGTTTCCAGATGGCTTTCAGCCTGTGGAAAAGGAGACTGGCCCAGAAAGTGGAAGTTGACCGGAGATTCAGGTGTCACATTCACCAGATGGCTGCTGATGCTCTGTGGCGTTGGCGTTCCTGCTGGCAAAGTGAGTTACCCCATCCCATTGTGTCTGTAGGAGAGAGAAGCTCTGGGAATGGTTGGGATGGAGAAAGTCACACTTTTGGCTGTAATTCTGTGCACTGCTCCTGTGGAAAGGCACGTACTATTCCAGGAGTCAGTAGGTGCATGTGTCACTGCATTCTTCTGGCTCTCAGCAGGACATGTGCCCTGCTGTTTTCTAGTGCTTTATATTAGGGAAGATGCTCCTTTGGCACTTCTACCTGCACTACCAAAAGAATGTTCAAGCAGGGGTTTTTTAGCAGCTGGGAAGTTAAATGGAGTTCTATGCAGCATTCTAAGTTTGAACATGTCTCCTCAGACCAAGCAGTCAGGTTTTCCTTCAGTGGGGACAGGGTGTATCTTTTTGGGTGGCTTAACAATCCTGATCCCTCAAGGAATTCCATATGCTCTAAGGACTTATGCTGTGCTAGGGAAGAAAAACTCCCGATTTTTAATGGAAAACTGCCTTGCAGATAAGAGTGGAAGTAATCTGTGATCTCTTGCAGGGAAAATTTGAAAGAAGGTCTGCCTTGCAGACAAAAAAACTACAAGGTGAATTGAAAAGTCCCTTTAGCTGCTAAAGAGAGGACAGGAAATCTTAGCAAGTTTGGTCCCATTTGGTGTTTGCAGCAGATGTATTTTTTGCTCTTGTCTAGACTCTGCAATGGAGAAACAGTCATTGGGCTCTGTGCTCTCTTCACAGGGAAACGTGCTCTGAGAGAGCTGCAGCAGCAATGGGCTTGGCACAGCTGCCAGGAGAAGAAGAGGCTGGTCCTGCAGACATGGTATTACCAAACAAGGAAGCAGAAATACGCTGTTTTATTCTGGAGATGCTTTCTCCTGCACAGGTTTGTTTCTTGCTCTCAAGGCATTTCCAAGGGAAGCTCTGCATGAAGAGCCATTTATGTAGTAGGATCCACTGTATTAAGAGCAGTCTGGGTTTGAAAGTGTGGATAGCTCATGTATAAATGGAGCATCTGTAGGAGCATTTCTCTGAGGATGTGTGTATATTAAGGGGTCTCTTACCTAAACCCTCACACCCCATCTCATTTTTCCCATACAAAAATTCTTTTCCTTCCAGAATTTATATTCAGTCTTAGTTATGCAGGGTGGTATTTGTGCACTAAGTGAGGGAGAGATACAAGCAAATTAGTGTAGTTTAAAAGTTGAAAGCCTCATTTGCACTTCAGTATTTGCTGAAAGGAATAGTGGGCAGAGGTCTTACAGAGATCTGATGTTTACAAATCTGAGTCTTTCAGGATTCTGGACATAATGTGTTGATTTTAATTTAATGTGAAAAATTGAGTTCAATTTGTTCCTGCAGCAAAGCAGTATAAAGCTTATGAAGGGAGCACCATGACATTCAACTCATCTTGGTGTTATTACAATATAGGTGAAGCTGTAGTCTGTCTTTGAGTCTTAACTTTATGTTGCACATCCTGAAAACAAAATTTCTTTTCTCTCTTAATTGTGTTCAGTGGCCTTCTCATTGAAAACAGTTTTGTTTGTGGTTTATGTTGTATGAGGCCAGTGCTTGCCTGCAGTGCAGAGAAGTGTCCAGCTGTAGTGAACCAGGATTGTTGAAGCGTTTCTCTGAAATAATTCAGGAGGGTAAGACTGAATAAGATTACTTATGCCAAGGGTTCATTTAAGGCATAAGAAGTGCAGGTTTGCTTTTGAATTGCAAATTCCAACTGAGAGGACACAAAGATCTGCGGAGGAAAGAGCAACTAAAAATCCAGTAAAACTTTGGTGGCTCTGATGTTTAGACTCTGCACTTACCCCACCCAATTGCATTTTTCTCTGCAAATCCATGTGTGTCGCTCCCTCGTGGGAATTGTATCTGGGAGAAGCCCTTAAATGTTGTTCCTTCCTGTTGAGTATGCCTCCACCATTAATCTTCCTTCTGAGTCTCCTTTGATGAGAGTGTGCTTTTAATTTCTCACCTGGATATGGTACAGGCTGAGCTCTGCCTCTTCTGAGGGGGGCATTTTTCATGCTAGGATAACCTGCAATAGCTTCTCTTGATCTTCCAAAAAGCCTGCCAGGCACAGGATATTTACACCTCTGCCCTATGGTGCAGTGGGGTGATTTGCATAATGAAGGTCCAAATGGAACGAGGAACCAAAAGGATAAGCCAGGAGTTAAAAGCAGATTGGATTCTCTGGTTGCAGGAAGACTGGCCTCCTGTGCACCAGCCTGCAGGATACAGAGAGATAATTGTGAGTGCAGATTTACTGTGCTGGTAATAGTAACTCCTGAAGCTGTTGATTTTTTGGAATAAAATTGTCTTCATAAAGATTCCAGTTGTACATCCCACATACACAGGGCCTCAGTTTGTGACAGCCAAGAAACAGAATCTGAATCTTGATGACAAGCGGCTGTCATAAATGCTGCAAGCAGACTTCGGGAATCTGCTGGGTTCCACGCTGAAGGAGATTTTAGCAGTTTTACTCTCATCCCATAATGAAAAAATTAAAAAGCCTTCATCAAGCATCATCTTCCTGGTCAGCTCATAGCACAGAGATAGATTGAAGACTGATTATTTTTTCTTTATTTTGGTGCGGGGATGCAATATGTGTACTGGCAAGGCAGCTTAGGAAAAGCATTTGTTTTGCAGGCAAAGGAAGTGTAGTATAAGATTGGATTTAGTTTGCAGAGGCCTTTGAAGAGGAGGAAATGCTAAAATAACCAGAGGGAAGCAGAGTCTCTTGGGCTTTGAGTAGGTGAGAGGTAACAGTGCTGGGAACCTGAAGTAAAGTGAGGGCAGGTTTTCAGCAGAAAGAAAGTTGAAGAGTCTGAACTTGCACCTCCCAAAGATGAGGCACTGGAAAAATACATAGCATGGAGATCAATGCATAAGTCTTGATTGCAGAAAGAATAATAGGAACAGGGGATTTTTTTGTCAAATGCTTTTTGCCTTGCTTTGATTATTTATGCAGGACTCTGCAGGGCAGGAGAGAAGTGAAATTTGGTCTGTCATGGAATTGTTACTTTAGGCATCTGCTTCTTTTCTGTGCTTGTGACTTTTTCAGGTGCCTTGTCACTTGGGCCCAGGTCACTGCATGTAGACTGAGGCAGCGTGAAGCCCTCTCTTATTTTAAAAGAGTCAGAGAGCACCGTCTCCTGGTTGTGAGCTTTACTAAGTGGAGAGACAAACTCTTGAGAGCTGAAAAGCAAGTGGCAGGAGGGAAAAACCACAAGTGGCAGGAGCCCTCTCCAGGTAAAGCTTGTCACCGCTGGCGAGTGGCTGCAAGAGGACAGCAAGCTCTGCGCCTGGGATCTGTGGCTACTGTCAAACAAGTAAGAGAAGATAAAGGTCCCTATGAGACAGCTATTATTAACTCACTGAGTCACGAAGCACTGAGATAGTGTGACAAGGCTTGTATAAAAACCTGGTGATTTGTGGTGACTGCTTAGTCCCTGCTGTGAAATTCTTCACAGACTGTGCACACAACTTCATCACCATAATCTGGCACGGATTGCAACAACCATATGGAGCACAGCAATAAGGAAAAGGGACATTTTGACCAGAGAGATGAGAGCACTCCTTCCTCTCTGCTCAAAGATAAGATGGGATAATCACTGTCCCTGCAGAGCAGAGTGAGCTGTCACAGTTGCAGCTTTTTTCAAAGACTCACAGCTAGCAAACTACAAAGAGGTCGATTGATTTGGAACGGCTGAGTCAGTCCTGCTGGGATCTCATCTGTGCAGTTTCTAGCCCGGGGTCTAGCATATTAAGCTACCTGCAGAGCTGTGAGCCTCTCTCTCTAAGACTGGTTTGTGTGAGTGCTGTGTGCATTGTGTTTACTCTTGGCTGCAGCTGTGTTATTTCTGTTTGCAGGCCTGCAACTACTGGACCAGAGCAGCTGCCTTTTCTCAGTGCTTACGGCAGCGCAGCACCCTCATAGGTGTTAGAAAAAGGAGGAAGATGTCTCTCTCTTGGTCCATGAGTAAGGAGATTCTCCCTCCTCTCTTTAACAGACCCATGTGGGGAATGTGAGTGATGAGGGAAGAAGATTAGAGTATACCAGTTTAATGACTGGGATTGTGGAGTAGGAGCTCATGGCAAAGTCGGTGGATTTCTTCTGTGTTTAGGAGTTGAAGGACTAAGGGCTCATGGCAGCTTTGATGCCTCCCTCTTTAGCTCCAAGGTTAGCTCCTGTATGATTTCTCTTTTGTTTGTTAGAAAGCAGAAGAGGCAGAGAAGAAGATTCAGCACCAACTGGACTTTTTCCCAGTGCCATTCAGCACTGGCTGGTGATCTACAGGAGCCAAAACAAGGCTGAAAGGAGACCTGGGAGACCTGATGTGGTAGGACCCTCTCGTACACATGCAAGGATCCAGGAGAACACAGCAGAGGTGGACTTAGAGGAGTGGGATAAGAAGCGGCTTGGGTAAGTGGAGTGGAGGGCTCTGGGCTTCCTCTTGCTGATACCATCAGGGAAGGGCTCTTTTGTATGGCTGGTAAAGCTTATTTGCTTCTTTTGCCTGCAGGAGGAAATATCTGAGGTGGTGGCATGACACAGTGGTACTACGCCGGTGCCAGCATGACAGGAAACTGCTCTGCCTGGCAAGGGCATGGCATCAGTGGAGGGAAGCGAGCAGAGTGGTGATGCTGGCTCAGATGTTGGTGAGTGTCCGGTGCCACAGTGATGGGTGTTAATGGGCAGGCCTGCTCTGCCTGTAGCCTCACATACATCCTGGGAGATGAGACCTGGGGGTTTAACAAGTACCAGTATGCACCAGAAATCCTGGTTGGCTGCTGTGGCTAGTTTTTCCATTGTTCTTTTTGAAATGTCAGCTTGACAGACTGGCATATCCACACAGATAGGAAGGTGAAACAGGATTTGTCTAGACTGTCTGTAGACTGTGCAAAAAGTTCACAGCAATTATTATGATCTTTGTCGTCACGTGTGTTCCTAATATATCCCACTGATGTCCTCAGCTTACCAAGAGCTGTCATTTGGCTTCCTCTTCTGCTCTTACCCATGTTCTGCCTGGTTCCTGGGCATTAGCTGTGTGAGATGTGCTCTGGCCTGCCCAGGTAACAAGATGATGCCTATGAAGTGTGAGCATATCCATAGTCCATGAGGAGCTGTGCTGGACCACAATGGGGCATCGTCCTCTCCCCAGAGTACTGGGACTTACTTAGCCACACTATGCTGGAGAGAGTAGTTCAGCAAGAGCTCTGTTACTAGTCTGCTCTGTTTGTTACCACTGCAAAGTCTTTTCAGAGGGACTCAGGAAAGCAACTGGAACAAGGTGGGACTGGAGGGAAGTGAGGTAATTTGCCTGCCAGATCCCAGTTAATCTGAGTGCTGCCTCTTTTCCTGGCAGGACCAGCAGCGGCTGATAGAGAAGGCCTGGAGGGCGTGGAGACAAAGATATTTGCAAAGCTGTGTGGTGCAGAAGCTTTTGGAGGAGGAAGACAGGAGCCTCCTGTCTCAGGTAAGCATTTATGATTGCTTCAATTCAGTGGTACAAAAAAGTACCCCAAAGGCACAACTGGTGTTCCCTGTATCTCTCTCCCTGCACAATGCGCTTGCTTAGGGATAAGCTGGATACATCAAGGAATGGCACTTGCCAGTAAAAAAAGAAAAAAGCTTCCAGCTTTACATGGGTTCATCTATGGGTGTTTTTCAAAGCTTTGTGTCAGGAGTCAATTTCCCTGACATGTGCCCCCTTTCCTGCTGTTATTAGTGATGTTAATCCTCTAATCCCCTGCCTCTTGAGACCCCACTCAGGGAAGAAATAGGCTCCACATTGGTGCAGGAGGACTGTGCTCACTTGTACCCAGGGGCAAGCAAATCACTATGAATTTGAGTGAGCAGGCAAAGCCTTAGAACTCATATCGTTTGCTCCTCTGCCTGCCCCCCAAAGATTCATGTAGGATTAGGTCCTCCTTTAAGGAGACAGGAGCAGGTACTGAAATTAAGAGGGCAGGAGGAACATTTGTCTTTCTTCTCTTACATTGATTTGTTTTCTGCATGCCCCATATTGACTCCAGGAGAGACAGGGAAGGGTTTTGAGTGAAGGGTGAGGCAGCTGGCAGAGCCATTGCTAGAAGGAAAACTATATTTATGGGTTCTGTGAGAATGGCTGCAGCCCCTCAAGGGTAACCCGAGTGTTTGATTTGTCCACTTTCCTCTTTCAGGCCTTTGGAAGGTGGCGGCAGCTCACAGCATTCCAGCGCAAAGACAAAGGATCTTGCTGAATAGAGGGGCCCTGCCTGCAGCTGCTGCTCATTTCAGGACACGTGGAGGATATGGCTCCTGTCACAACAAAGAGCTGGCCCTGTGCCGTCAAGAAAGAGAACACCCTGCTCTTATAGTAAAAGCACATGACAGCCAGAAGGATGACAGCCAAAGAACAACCAGGAAGAGATGGTACCTAATGAAACATCCTCTCTAAAGGACTTGTATCCTACCTCCTTAGCACTGCACATGGAGAACTTACTCACAGTTGTGAGATTGCATTCTCTTCTTCTCTGGACCCTGCTTTTCCTGGAATTCTGATTAAAGGTCAAAAAAACACCTTATAGGCTTTCCTTTTACTCAGTGTTTTCCCCTAGACAGGAGCTTGGTGTCAAGGGGGGAGTATGCAAATACAGTCTTAGAGATGAGCAGGAGTTTGTAGGTGCTGGATCCTGTTGATTCCAAAGTCTGCACCTGCGTAGGTGCAAACACAGGTTTTTATTTTTAGATTTGGCATTTACCCCTGGGGAGGTGGGGCGGGAGGGCAGATTTCCACATGGCTCCCACCTCCTCCCTGTCTACATCCATCAGCTCTTCATTAAGCCTTTCAGTGGGTGGCCAGCCCCCTGACTGCTTCCTGCTGGTTCATTTCTGTGCTGAATGGGCAAGGTATGAAGAAACCTGCTGGGAACAGCTGAGCACCAAAAGCTTTGCTGAGGCGAGACAGGCGTGTCTGATCCCCAGCCTTCCCATTACTTGCCTCTATGATTGATGCCTTGTAATTACCATGGATATATGAGCCCGGTCTCAGACAGCTGTAACAAGAGGGTCTGAAGAATCTGGAAAAGGCTTTTCTTCCTTGCTTGTTTCAAAGAGATGCTCACAGCATGGTGGGGATCTTGAAATCCCACAGGGAACTGCTCCGAGGTCGTTTTCCTAGCCTGTAGCAGCTTTGCAGGATTGTTAAGTACACAAAGCAACCTCCGTGGCTTCCCCAACCCCTAATTTCAATGCCATGGGGCCTAAGGCTGTTAGGAGTCATTAGGTCAGGAAAGATAACCTATCTTTCCTGATCTAAGCTTATCTTTCCCTACAGGCACTGGAAAAGAATACCTGCAAGTGACCTTGCAGAACTGAGCTATAGTGCAGCTAGTTACTTTTGGTAAATTGTAGCATTTAAGCTTTCTCTGCACTGCCAAGGAGCTTGGGCCATATGCAGGACATGCATTGAAAGTGAAGGCAGAACTGCCCCAGAAACAATTGATTTTCTTAAGAGTTTTCCCTTGTGCCAAGTGGTTAATTAGCAAACAAAGTGAGTCTCTGCTAGAGCATGGACTAGTACAAGAAACATTTGTATTTTATTGTATATAATCTAGGAAATAGTATGATTCCTACTTGGTCTTATCCAGAATGAAAATTCTCACAGTCCTATTAAAAAGAAAACAGGAAATACAATACAAAGAGAAATGTTAGGAAGAAAATTTGAACCTTCTTCTGGAGTGAGTGCAAAAGTGCCTGATGGTCAACTGTGAAGAAATGCATTTTAGGAGTGCAATATAAAAGCAATTTGACCTTCTTTTCCAGGTTGGTGAATGCTGATATAAACCCCTTGCATAGGTACAGCTGACAGGAGTGTTTCTGGCCCCCTACCAGCATTTCTGGCATGGGAAAGTTACCAGAAACTCGTGTTCTCCTGTTACTGTAATTAGCATAACCATGACTAGCAGCTCTTCATTCTGCAGACTCTTGCCTTTAGGCTTAGTCTGGAGTTCAGGTAGCTCTGGCTATTGTTCAGTGAGAATGGCTCAGGAAGCCTTTGTGCTGGGGACAGAAGAACACTGTGGGTAGATCAGAGCACCGCCCTGATCATGGTTTAGGAGTGTGTCCATTGTCAGCACAAGAGCAGCTTCTTTCCCCGGAGTCAGTGGACGGGAGGAGGAAGGAAGAAATTAGAAGAACTTTCACTGCTGATTTGCAGAGTTCAACAGCTCAAAAGTATCCTCCACAACCTGCCAGAGGCAGTTTTCTAGTGGGAAGTCATTGTCCACTAGGTTGACCAAGTAATAGTTGTCATGGATGTACTGGATGATCATGCGAGAGGGTGACTCCTCTTCATAGAGCTTGGCCCATTGCTCGATCCACAGAGCAAAGGCCTCGTCCTGCCATGGGAACAAAAGAAAGTTGGCAGTTGTGAAACATCTTCATGTTACTTACTTTAGGATACCCAGTGTTAAATATGACTGGCCACACTGTGGCTTGTTTCTTCTCAGTAAAAATGGTAAGAATCGAGCAAGGAGCCTTGTGCTTTCCCGTCAGTGGGAAGTGCCCCGAGCTGAATGGAGACACATTTGAAGCACAATGGATGGCTCAATGCTGCCCCTGTGTGTGTAAGAGGGGAGCAAGAGCCACTGTCCAGCACTCCAAGGCCTGGTACAGTGACAGCAGTGGCTCTCGAGCCCCATTACTGGGTGCTTTGTGTCTGGGAACAGCCCCTGCTGGAGCTGAGGGAGCAGGAAGAGCAAGACCTGTACCTCTGCAAGCCAATATTGCAACAGCCCTCAAGTGTGAGGAGTGTCAGAGACTAAAACTAAACCAGACATTTTGAATTTCCAGGGCATCACAGCAATGTATCCAACAGAAGGGAGGACTCACCTTCCAGGAGAGGAAGCTTACAGGATCCACTACAGTGGGCTGGATGATCTCCCTTCCTGGGAAGATACCCCAGGTGACAGCATTGGGTTGCAGATCTGGAGCATTGGTGATATTCTGGCCCTGCCAAAGGAAGTAAAACCTTTCTGAAGCAACTGCTGGAGGAGGGCTGAGTGAGTTGGAAAAAAGTGTATTTACCCTCTCCTTGCTAAAGGACCAGACAGCTGCTGCACACCACAGCTGACTTTCTTCATTTTCCCTTCCCTTCATCAGCCCTCATGTCTGAATATATGGTATTTGTCTCTCTCTCAAGGCGGTGAAAGGAAAGTGTCCTGAGAATAATGGCCTTACCTTGACATTGACGATGTGGTAGTTCACTCGCAGCTCGTACTTCTTCAGCACCTTGAGCAGCGCCGTGACAATTTCACTGGAGGTGAAGAACTCCAGGTATGCCTGCAGGGAGGGATGGAGTGGGGGGGAGGAGAATCAGAGCCTTAAATCAGCCAGAACTGGACTGATACAGGTAATACAGGTAAACAACAGCATTTGTAGAGTCTGGGCTGCCTTGTATGTTCATTCCCAGAAACATGTACTACAGAGGCTTAAGCAAAGGGCAGAGCATATTAGTAAGTGAGCTAGAGAAAAAAATAACTGGGGAGAGCAGATGGAACAGCCCAGGAACAGTGCACTCAAGAAAGCAACGTGCTTCCTGTTTTGCATCCATACAAAAAGAAATGAACTCCAGTGTGACCGCAACTGCTGCACAAGGAAGCAGTCTGCCAGAATACTTGGAAGAAGCCTGAGCTTAGTTTTTATTTTACAGCAGTGTCTTGCCAAGGCAGCCCAGCCTGGTAAGAGCAGAACTCAGGGGTCTCAGCTGGGCTCTCCCAAGCACCACTCCCTGTCCTCATCTTTTGTTCACAATTCTCCCCATGTGCTTATACAACCAAATTCTGTGCTTGGCTGCTCCCAACAACTGCTTCCCCTCCCCCCCACTTCCTGGCTCTTGCCTGAGATGATGGATTTCCTTCACCTCAGGGGAATTTTTTCCTTTGAAAACATAACTGCATTTGCCATCTGCTGGTCTCTGGCTTTACCATTTGGATCCCTTTTGAACAAGGATGCTTTGTTTTCCAGTATGAGCTACTTGCCTGGCATTTACCTTGATGGGATATTCCTCTCACAGCTATTAGACAAGGCTCTAGGTCCTGAAATGCCTGACAGGGGAGACAGGCTTGGCAGGCATGACTGTTGGCAGGCCAGGGAGGGAACGTGACAGTTGTCTGAACAGCACACCATAGTGCATGGACTAGGGGCAAGAACTCTGCCATACAGAAGGACAGAGGATTTTTTCAAATACCTCTTTATCACCACGAGATGCTGGGTGGTAGAGATACTATCTCACTGATTCCCATTTTGTCAAAAATCTGGGTGCTTTGTGCATCACTGAATCACATGCAGGGGGAAGGCACAGGTGTATATATAAAATGTCACAGCCATGCTCTAGAAATAAGTTACCAATAATTACTTGCTGAGAATAAAGCCATGAAACTCTACAGATCTTTTGAGGTGGGTAAAAACAGCTGTGAAGTCAACCATAGAGATGGCATTATGGCTCTTAAGACACCAAAGGAGCTTTGCCTTATCTCAACAAGAATGCATTAAGATAAGGCATGGGCAGAAGGATTATGTAGATGTGAGCCTGGGACCTCACAGCCTAACAGAGACCAAACTAGGTCAAACTCTTTGCTGCCTAGCCCAGAGTAATACAGTACCTTTTGGAAAACATAACCTCCACTGGGCCCCCAGCCTACAATAGGGTCTGTGGATGGTTTGCCATTGATGTTTGGCTGGGAGTTGATGGTCAGGATTCCTCGTCTGTTGACTTTCTCCAGCTGGTCCTTCAGAAGGTTGGTTTCAGTAGCAAGAGGGTCATCATTCCAAGGCATACATGTAACCTACCACAAGGAGAAACCATGGCTCACAATGGATGTAACAACCCTTTGATTACCATCTGGGTGTTGAAGGAACTCAGTAGTGCATTAATAGTCTCAAAGACACCTCCTTCAGGACAGAATTCTCAGGTTTGGTTCAAGGGTTAGGATATGTTCAACTGTAAGAATGACTGCTGAAATCAATCAATACCAGTCTTGTCATACTGTAGCACCTTTCCCTTTATGTTGGGCCTCAGCTCTGGCTGCTGGACCCCCTTCAACCAGTGTTCCAGCAAATTCTCTTGGATAGAGAAGTGCCAATTCTTCTTTAGAAAAACAATGTGGTATCAGAAGCAAGAGGAAATATGCACTATTATTTGTGCCACACTGACCATCCCTTCCTGGGCTCTCACTCACCTTGTACCCATTCCTGTTGGGTTCTCCAGTGATGTAACATGTGAACACCTCAAAGACACTTTCCTCACCAGTCAGTTCTTCTCCCCACATCTTCAGAAGCTCTTCCCGGGGAGTCTTGCTCTTCAAATAGAAGAGGTAATAGTCCTTCAGTTCCCCAAAAGCTGGAGAGGAGGAGTTACCCCTGTAAGGGGAGAATACACAGACCTGAAGTCACAGAGGAAGATGAGCTGAATTGGTGATGCAGCAAGACAACCAACCAGCAAGAGAAGTACACAACAAAACCCACCTAGACACCAAAAGTCTCAACATCTTGGTGCCATTCATCTCACCTCACTCAAATCCAAGCAACGGGGAGCCACTTTGTAACAAAGGGGACATCAATGTGCCCGGGACATCAGCCACAGCTCTGCCCCAGTGCAGGTGACAGCTTACCATCGGCCATTGGGGAAGTCATCCCACTCCTGGGTTCGATAGATGTAACTCTTGGGCCTGGAGGCCCAGAATATTGGCCTGACATCTTCCACTCTTCTCTTGGGGTGAGCGCTGACTGCCCAGGGCAGAGGCCGCCTGCATGGGATGAGCAGATGTTAACATGGTTCCTCTGCTGACTTGCCACTAAAGGCTGGAAGCCTTTCCCAAGGTGCAGTTTGCCCCTGGGGAGAAATAACAGGGGCTGAGAAGAGTTCTGTTTGTCAAGAAGTAGGACAGGAAACCCTTCTTCCTTTATGGGAAATATTTCCTACTCAGTTCCCTCATAGGAGGCTCAGTATTAACTGTTAAGGTACAGGAGTGACACCTGAAATTGGAAAAGGTAATGGCAAAGCACTATGGGAAGCTACTTCAAGGAAAACTAAAAAACAGCTGTCAATTTTCCTTTGCTGCTTCTTGTCTGTGCTGAAGCCTGTGAACTCAGAATTCCCCTTCTCAGCTGCAGAGAACCCTAGAAATCCACAGTGGGAGCATACGCCTAGCCTGTAAGGGATTGTGATGGGCATCAAACACATGCGTCTTCCAAGTGGCAACTCTAAGCTCTGGATTTTTAAAGTCCCAGAATGGCTACTTTAAAGCTACTTGACTAAAACAAATCCCTCCTCTGGCTGTCCCCTCTATTCCTCCCAGCCTTTGTTGTAGATCTACAGGGTGAACTACTAAATGCAAAAGGTGATGAAAGAAAAAAAAAAGGAAAAAGGAGACTAGAGGTATTGACCCATCCATTATTTGTACCTTCAATAGATGGGATAGATGGATGAATGGATGGAAAAGTGGAACTAACAGAAGCCAACACATTCTGCTCACCTTGGGTCCTCTTTCCATATGCCCAGGCGCTTCAGGACTTCGGTCGTCGCCACCTCCCGATTGAGGGTGAAGAAGTGGAGCCCATGCACCATCCCACTGTCCAGCAGCTCCCGGCACATGGACACTGCCAGCTCCACCCCATAGTTCCTGATAGCTGCATCATTGTCCTTGATGGGTTCAATCACATCTTTGATTTCCTGAGGCACTTCCAGCTTGGAGAGCTTCACCAGCTGGCGCAGAGAGTGGTAACCCTGGATGAGGATGCAGATTGTCATTTTTCCAAGACCATTTTTTGCCATCCCAGTAACACAGGTACTCCATCTCAATTTTGTGGCAGGAGATTTAGAACTGGGGCTCCTGGAATCTACCCCCAGGCCCCATCTCTAGGATGGTAACACAGTCCAGGTCATGTCACTTTAGGTGATTTCTCCCCATGTCCTTGCCTGAGCCCAGCATGCTGACAGTGACCTCAGGACTTGCAGGCCATTGTCCTTTATATCCCTTTTTGCCACATGGGCACAAGAAATTTTCAGCTTGTTATTAGCTGCCTAAGAGTTTAATTTGGCAAGCCACCTACAGATTTATTACATGCAGCACTCTCTTCCCTGAAATTTTGTGGAGGATATTTACAGGCCTATCTCAGGCCCTGACCCACAAACACCTAACATCCTAGATCCTTATTCCCTCCCCAAATCCAAATTACTGAATTTCACCTGTATAGGGAAGATGCCAGGAATAATGGGGCAGGTAATGCCAATGGCTTGACAATCCTTCATGAACTTGAAAAAGGTTTCTGGTTGAAAGAAAAGCTGTGTAATGATGAAGTCTGCTCCAGCAAAGACTTTCTCCTTCAGGTGCCTCAGGTCTGCCTCATAGGTCTCTGCTTCAGGATGACCCTTGGGGTAGCCTTTGGGGAGAAGGTGAGACATTTGGTCAGGACAACATGCAGAAATTAGGAAGTATCCAATCTGATTGTACTGTCACAGCCCAGGTCCAGGGAGGGACTGCTGAGCTGATTTTCCTGTCTCAGACCCTACTGCATACTCTGCAATAAAAGGCATTTACCTGCCACACAGATGTCGAAGTAATCATCAAATTCATTGCGAATATGCTTAACCAGATCAACAGCATAGTTGAAACCATCTACTTCTTCCTCCCATTCCTCACCAGCAGGATCTGAAAAGAAAACAAATCCACAGCACTCTCCAACTGTTTGCTGAACTCAGATCTGCTAGTTCTGTAAAAACCGTCTGGTATAAAAGGAGGACAGAGATGAACTCTCAAATCTGCAGTTTTACCTATTGCCTAGTTTTGTCTGCCCTTGAGCTGGAGGCACTGCTGACAAAGGGCTCAGATGAAACACAGTCTCAGCATTTAATTCCTGCAGAAGGAGCCCCATAATCTCTGTTTTCCCTCTGGAATTGAACACAACAGCAGTACAGCCTCTGCACTACACATCACAGGACAGAAGGACTCACCTCCACGCAGTGCCATGATGTTCTTCAACCCAAGGCGCTTGGCCTTCTGCAGATGCCCTGTGATGTCATCCTTGGTCTGGTTGCAGCATGTCATATGCAGGATGGTCTCCAGGCCACAGTAATTCACTGCAGTGTTGGCAATAATCATGGAAGAAGTTTCCTTGTCAGACCCTGGGTCCCCTGCAGGGTGCCATGTCACATCAATGAAGAGGGGACCACCTGCTCCCATGCGGTCAAACCTGTGGGGTTTAGAGCTGTGTTAGCCTACACCAGGTAGCCAAGTCTCCTCCCTGTGCCTCAAATATCTTGCTCACTGCTACAATGCCAGCAGCAGGCAGGGAGATCTTGGATGACAGCAACAGGATAGACCACAAAAGTGTTGCGCTGAGAGTTTAGCAAGTGGCCAATGTAAATACAGAAAGGCATCCTTGAAGGCTCTATAGGGAAGAGCTTACAATTTCTTAGAAGAGGACGCAACTGAGATGTTCTCTGTACAAGAGACTTTCTCCCTACATGCTCTAATAGACTGATATAGTTTCTGACACACAGCAATGCAAGTCCCATTCCTTTTGAGATGGAAGACTATGCTGCAGCCCCCTGTTGCCAGCTTGAACTGTAGAGGCCACAAATACAAAAAGATGGACCAGAACTCTGTTGGGTTCCTAAGTGTGCCTTAAAAGAAGAGACAAGGACTTCCTTAACTTTTCTCTCTCCTGTTCCAAGGTGTAAAAGGCCCTTCTGTTTAACATATGGATTTGGCATATAGCAATTACAAAAAGAACTATGAAATACCCTCTTCTCCTCCAGGTAAGTCCATAGTGGCTCATGGGGCTCCAGAATAACTCCTAGCTCTGCTGAGACCTATCAGCTTTCATTTAGTATGTAGATGTGGACACCTACATCAGAGGCTAAAACTGTAATACCGAGGCATGAACTATAGTGGCTGGATTAATACTGAAAGGAAATGGACATTGTTTCAGAGATTTTGGCACACTGTCCATCAAGGAATATTTTCTGCTTTTACTAGGTACTTTTCTGTCCCAGCATTGTGCTTCAGACCCAGAACATGACATTGGGGTTACTCAATCAAGGGCATGGAAGAGGGGAAACAACCTGGCCCCTCAGTAATCCCACCATGACACTTAACTCTTCAGGGCCTCCAAGGAAGACAAGTTACCTGGTGTCCATTACCTTCCTCAGCAGGAAAGCACAGCCCCATTACCTGCTTCATCACCTGGAAGGGGAGACAGAGCATGGAGCAGAGCCTGCCTCGTTAGCTATTTCCCTGCCCTCCACCACAGATATTTCCCCTCTGCCTTCTCCTACCCTGCAGCGCTCACCTGGAGATGAGATTGACAGCAGCATTGGCTGTGCGTGGAGGGAAGAACTCCAGGGAGAACCACTTGTCCCCGGCCTCCTGCCGGCGGCGCATCTTCTCCCGCAGCCGCTCGTGCCGGTCAGCATCGAGGACAGGAGTGGAGCAGCGCGAGTTTTCCTTGGAGCTCTCGCTTCCACTGCTGCTGCCGCCATCAGACCTGGAGCTGGAACTGGCACTGCAGCTATGCTGGGTCTCATTAACCATGGTGAGCTCTCTGGAGAAGGAAGCAGAATGAGTACAGTCGGTACATGGGTCTCTGCATGGAGCAGGTACTGCTGGGGTGGGCAGCAGATGATTAAAGAAGCTTATGCCAAGACCCGACATTCATCACCATCAAGAAGTCCCTTTTGCCAGCTTTCACTGTAAGCTGTAGTGGGGCATCTGGTGAAATCACAATAAAAAGCATCTGTTTAGATAGTGCTCAGAAAAATATCACAGCACTTGGCTTCATGCCACTTTGATGCCGTTCTTTTGTGCCCGCTGAGTCAAATTTGGTTCTCAGAAGAGTCAGGTCAATGTCACTTTTGCCCTGACTACAACTCAGCAAGCCAGGATGCCCATGTGAATTAGGTGATGGCCTCTGTCATCTTGTGACCTTGAGCTGGGCTTGCTAGCAGATACTTCTTTTTGTCTACTGCAGCTGCTTCTTGGACTGTATTCATCTTCTGAGTTTCCATCCTGTTTGTTCCCAAAAAGCAGCACTGCTTTACAGTGTAGGTAGGAAAGTCAGTGCTAATGGGGCAGGTACTCAAGAATGCACAAATATTGCTATGTCAGAAACAAAGTACAGAATCCCCTCTGACCAGGCCATCCCCACAAACTGTCCTTTGTTTTCTTTGCTGACATCACACCTGCATCCAACCATTAGCCTTCTCCACAAGACACACCATCTCCACAGACAACTGTCTGCTGTGCCAGTCCCATTGCACATGCTCAATGAACTCTTTACCAGATGCACTTGTTCCCTTTGACAACAATTGTGGCTGCTTGGAAACAAGGCCAGCAGAGACCATCCTCATCCCACTGCCTTGCAACAAGATCAGCTGTGCTTGCTTGGCTTTACAGACAACAAAGCACTGCAAGTCAGTGGTACAAGTAGTAGGTTTAGGATGCCCAACTCCACTTAGCTCTGCAAAATGTCCCATCCTGTGCCTTTAAAATCAGGTAGAGATTACACAGAGTTATGAAAGAGTTACCACAAAATTTCGATCTGTGTTATTTGCTTTAGTACTACCAAAAGTTAAAATTGTCACAGGGAAGCAGCATGTTGTCCAAGTGTTACATAACTTTGGAGGAAGCAGCTGTGTGAGCCAGCACACTCTCAGTCCTTATCATAAGCTCTGTGGGTTTAGTTCAGCCAAGAAGACTTTGAACTCATCTTCTACTGTTTACACTTGAGTTGCCAATCAAGCAAAACCGTTTGGGAGAAAGTCTACTTTTACCACCTGAGGAACAGCTCCAGCTGGCAGGAGATGTGAGAAACAAACGCGGGCCGCGTGTTCCAAGAGGAACCGGGAGCCTTAGATCTCTTGTTTACCAACACAGAGCTGTGGTAAAAGTCAGCGGCACAGACCTACTGACAAGTGGAGCAAACCCAACTGGGTGCAGACTCGCAGCCCTGACCAAGCTCAGGGGACTTCGCCTGACATCCACATGCACTAATCTGGGAGAATTATCCCCAAGCATGCGTTGGTGATCAAGCTAGCGGCTCACAATCACGTGCTGTCAACTCCCAATATCTCATTCCTAGCAAGCATGGCACAGCACTGTAGGCAAATCAAAGCAGCTTTGTTTTCTGATTTGAGATTTAACATCCATCACATGGAAAAAGCACTCATGTCTTTGTCTCTATAAAATGAGACTTGCTGTTGAGGAAAAGTCTTTATCTTACTAGCAATATCAAATCACGAAGACATGAGAAAGGCTCGCTTAGATTTTTGTCTACAAGGCAGCATTTGGAACAATTTCCTTACCATGATCTGCATCACGGATTTGCTGGCAGATACTTCTAGTTATTGCAAAGAGAAAAAAGATAAGCTTAAACAACAAGAACAGCAGCAAAGTAAGACAATTTTTAACACCTGTCAACACTCCTGCTCCTGTTTTTGTCACATTGCAGAGCTCAAAGATCCGTGGCTCAGCACATTGCTGATGCTCAGTATCGAGGTACCTGCTCCGTGTTTATGATGCCTGCGGTATTCAAACTCCTTCCAGCCGTGAGCTGACACCAACACACAAAGCGTGGAGTCTGCATGCCCCTAAGCTCAGTTTTTACCCTCGAGACTTAACTCGGCTGCACCAGATGCACGCTTCTCACCGGGTGCACACGCTGCACGGAGCTGCTCCAAGCCCGTGGCATCAGGCTGACAGCCAGGCGGGCAGCCCAGGAACCCACGGCTGCATCCACCGCAGGAACAGCTGATGGGGCAACGGCTCGGCCACAGGACAGCCAAGGGGGAAGGGCCGGAGGGAACTTGGCAGCCCCGCGGGCAGCCTGGGGAGAAGGGGAGCAGCAGCACCTACGGTCCCTAGGGCCAGGGAGAGGGTCGTGGCCAGGCAGCTCATTGCAGCTCCATCACCCCTTCACCTCACCGGGAGCACGGTCGGGCCCGGAGCAGCCGGCAGACAGACCAGTCACGGAGAACCCCCGACGCTGGGGCAGCGATAAGAGGACCCTCGTTCCCAATCCCCGCTCACCTGCGGCCGGTGCCGGGCGCTGCGCGGGCCGCCCGCCCGCCGCACTTTAAGGGCGGCCGCGGCC
>VWYP01008883.1:0-55565 GCA_013400435.1 Pycnonotus jocosus | reverse complement strand
GGGGCGGGGCGGGGTCGGCGGCGGAAGATGGCGCGGTGTGGGGCTGGGCTGTGCTGCTGCTGCTGCTGCGGCGAGCGGGAGAGCCGCACCCCCGAGGAGCTGGTACGGCCGCTGCCCCGCGCTCCCCAGCCGCCCCCCAATCCCCCCCGGGACTCGTGCGTGCTGCCGGAGTCCCTTCACCCCGGGTCTCGGCCCTGCCCCACCCGGCTCTGGGGAGCGCCTGCGGGCGGGCGGTGAGCAGTGCTGTAGTGTTGGGCCCGGCGCCTCAGGGCCCGGTGTCGGCACCTCAGGGTGCTGCTCCTGGCCCAGTCTCTCATCCGATGCTCGTCCCGGCGCCACAGCCCGTTCCCGCCCGTTTTGCTGCCGGGCCTGGTACTTCACCGACAGTGCCGGAGCCCCGCGCTGTCCCTACCCCGCATTCTTTGTCTGGGCTTCGTATCCCAGCCCCTGAAGCCATTGCCCCTCGCAGCTGTAAGGGGCAGTGGTGCTGGCAGGGGCTCGCTCTGACTCTAGCACTGCAGAGTGCAGTCTTCAAAATTGTCCTGTGCTCCCCTGTAACCTGTTGCTGTGAAGGAAATGGGATTTGGGTTAGGGCTTTGCTGTCGGGAGCTCCTATGTAGAAGTGATTTGTGTTCTGATTGAGGGACAAGCTGTAAGGTAAGATCCTTTAGCGTTACCACAAAGTAAGTGGTGGTCTGGTAATCTACACTCTCAATTTATAAGCAACAATGGTATAGGGCCTCTGTAATTTTGGTTTTGCTACCAGTGTTCATGAACAGGTGTAGATGCATTCATTCCCTTTGTGATTTTCCTTTCCTGCATTTGTTTTGCAGACAATCTTAGGAGAAACTCATGAAGAGGAGGATGAGATCCTTCCACGCAAAGACTATGAGGTGGGGAATTAAATTAATAGCAACCTGATATTAATGTGATAAGAACTACAGACAGATTTTGATCTGTTTGAGTTTGTAACAGGGCAGATACTCAATATGGATCATTAGGTTGCATTGGCATCAGCAGAAATACCGAGAGTTGCTGTGCTTGCAAAGAACTGTTCCTCATCTTTGTATGTTTCTGTGAGTAGGTTGAATGTCTGCTCTCAAGCCAGACTTTTGTTGAAAAAATTAATTTTCAGAGTGGTGCATTTTCCCACTTCTTCTATGTGAGATTTACAGCCTCTGGTGGCCTTGTTTTCTGGTGATTGTAGAAAGTGTCTGTAGCTGCTTGGTCATGGTTTCCTTTCTGTTGTCTGTGTTGTCAGGCTGGCTCACAGCAGATGTTCCCATATATCAGATTCTGCTGCTTATAGGAGGTTTTTTCTTTTTTGCATCACTGTATGGTGGCCCTGAAGTATTTAGGGCAGTTGCTGTCAGTTTGGCTGTCACCAGCCCAGCCTGTTACTGGTTGGCTTGAAAAGGTGAAGAGGTGGATAGAACTAGTGGACTTTTGTGAGTGTGACTGGGAAGCTATTGCTAGTAACTCCCTGCTCTGATAAACTGAAGAATTGATACTCTTCATGTGGAGAGGAGTTCCTAGCTAGTGTTCCTGTTGCACTGAGAGGGTGAGTATAAAGATCCAGTGTTATCCCCTGCACTGTCAAAGTGGAGACCCTTAAAGAAGTCTAAAACTCTACAGTGTGACTTCTCTAACATAAAGATGTATAAATCAGTTGTGATTCTGTTTATTTCACTGTCTCTCTCCGCTTGAGCAGTGAAATTGTTCTGTTCTTTCACTTTGTGATTTTCAGGGTCTGAATGCTGTAAATATTTAAAATAAGTTGTTTCCTGGAGTATTTTCTCCTACTATTGTTTACAAAATCTACTGGGGGGACAGGTAGTAATGACTTCTGTAGTCTAAAACAAGGTCTCCTAAACACTTTTTTTTTTTCCCCCCCCCCAACCTATTGCAGTTTATTCTCCTAAATTGACCTTTTGCCATTTCAGAGCTTGGATTATGATCGCTGTATCAATGACCCATACTTGGAAATTTTGGAGAGCATGGACAACAAGGTAGGACTTTGTTCTTTCATAAGCTAGAACTGTGGAAATTGTCCAGAGAAACTGTGGATTGGAAGTGTTCAAAGCCTTTCTGGATGTGGCTTTGACAGCCTGGAAGGAGAAGGTGTTCCTGTCCATGGCAGTGGGGGGGAATGAGATGAGCTTTAAGGTCCCTTCCAACCCAGATCATTCTGTGATTTTAAATATGTTCCACTGCAGAAAGCTTTATGGTTGTTGTTTTTTTTTTTTCTTCTTTATGACAGAAATTCTATGTGTTCTCCTCGTTTCTCTACTACAAAAAAAAAAAAAAAATTGTGGAGAATATAGCTCCCAGCATTTCTTGTGATCCTCAGGTTTAAAGTGAGCAAGATGTTGAGTCTTTCCATTTCCTGTTTTCAATTTGGTGTTGTCGGAATCTTCTGTTGATTTATTCCTCTGGCTGTTGAGCTGTGGAGCCTAAACCCACCTGCTAGAAAATCCTTGTTTCTGTGTTGCTTTTATTTTACTTTTTTTTCTTTCTTTTTTTTCCCTTTAATCCTCTTTCCAAACAGAAAGCCCAGAGATACGAAGCAGTGAAGTGGGTGCTGGTTTTTGCTATTGGAGTCTGTACAGGACTGGTAAGGATCATGCTCTTTGGGAAATAAGGAAAATTCAGGACACTAAGCAGGAGTAATTTAGAAGTCAATGGCTAAGGAGTGAAGAAGAGGAAGCATTCTCTTTCATGGTGATGAGTACTTAGCAGCTAGAGTTGTCTTTTGGGAATTATAGCATGTTATAGACTATTTTTCAGGAAGTCTTTTTTTTTTTTTTTCTTTCAGAACTTGGAGGGTTTTCTTTGTAAAGTAGTCTGGCAAGTTCTTTAATTTTGCATACAGGAAAACTTGTCCAAAGCAAACAACTTAATAAAAAAGAATGACAGTTTATGGTTGAACTGTGAAAATTAGCTCAGCTGACTGTACACCTCAATTAAATATCAGTTTTCTTCTGTACCCTTAAGTATATTGAGGGTGTTAAAAATGCTGCCAGATTAGTACTTTAATGGGTATTAATCAGATGCAGAAGTGCATCTCGTCAGGAATAATTCTAGGATGGATCTGTCCCAGTGAGAGAGAGGGAAGAAATCTGAGTTTCCAAAGCTGCTTTACTCTAAATGATGCTTCTTTTGTCTTCTTCATCTTCTGTTCTCCCCTGTGTACATATTTCTGATAGGACTAACTAGAGGATGGTCTTCATTATTTGTATGTAGAAGTTCCTGATGGCAATCCTGTCTTCTTTTTCCCAGGTGGGCCTTTTTGTGGATTTCTTTGTGCGGCTCTTTACCCAGCTCAAGTTTCAGGTGGTACAAAGCTGTATCTTTTACCTTGGGCCTTGCTAGACTCAAGTGACCTTTTCCTTTCTGTTCCCATGTTTTGCTCAAAACAGCTGACTCTCACAATTCTGCCATTAGGCATTTTGTTCATGATTAAGCAAGTTTTCAACTTGGTTATGTAATTCAGCCCTTGAAACCAAGAAATGTGTCCAGTATCGGATACATAAGCAGAAACTGAAGGAATAAGTGGTTTCTCTTCCTCATAATTCAGTGTTGAGCTTTGAAAAGGAAGCCTGGCTTCCTGACAGGTTGTGTTAGCTGCTCTGGCTGGGTTAGGAAACACTGGCTTGGCTCTTGATGCCAGTGGGAGGCCCAGATATTACCAAGTTGGTTGTGTGTTGGTGTGGGAAATGTTGTTTTCCTTGACCATCCCTGCAGCGGTGGAGGAATGCACCGAGAAAGGCTGCCTTGCACTGTCCTTGTTGGAGCTGCTGGGGTTCAACCTGACCTTTGTTTTTCTTGCCAGTCTTCTCGTTCTGATCCAAGTAAGACTTCGATCCATTGGTGCTCCTTATACAACCTTCCTTTCCTCTCACACATGTCCTTGATATGAAGTATCCTTGCTAGAAAACACATTCTGCCCCCAAACATCACACTAGCTTCACAGTGCTATTTGAATTAGCTAAGCAGGGTCTCTTGGTCCCTTGCTCTCTGCTGAGATGTTGTTGGTCAGATATGAAATCAGTGCACCATAGTGTCAGTGTTTCTTTTCCACAGCCTGTAGCAGCTGGGTCAGGAATTCCTGAAATAAAGTGCTACCTCAATGGAGTGAAGGTTCCAGGGGTTGTGCGCCTGCGGACAGTGGTGTGCAAAGCTACAGGAGTGCTCTTCAGTGTGGCAGGAGGTAAGGAGGGCTCTGCTGTCTTGATCTTGTTGGGGGAAGGAGTCACTGAAGGGGAAAAAATGCTTGCTCTGCTTACATAGGGCACAGAAGGCCCTGCTTTTCTGGTGAAATCATTTTAGTGATTTGGAGCAGAGTCGTGAACCCTGAGTGCATTTACAGAGTAGACAATAAACAGAAGGATCAGGACTATCAGGGAAACAGGTGATTTCTGAGTGGGCTAGTCAGATGTGACTCTTTGGGTCAGAATCCAAGAGAGAGACCTGAAAATGTTCCAGGACATATTGTCAGGAGCAGCCTGAAGGCAGCAGGGCAGAATAACCTGGAGAGTTCGGAGTCCTTGTAACAGTTTTTTTTCAATGATCCCACCCCCTTGGTGTGCAGAATCTGTGCAAGTCTTCACAGATTTGGGGTTGTTGAGGGAGCAGGGGGGTCAGCACCTCCCTGTGAGGAGCTGCAGGCTTGGCACAGAGAGCTGTGCCATGGTGTGGGAGTGGTGAGCTGATCTCTTCTGGCTTTGTCAGCAAGGGAGGGTGGTGGTGGGGAAAGTGTTTTCTCATGAGTCCTGTTTTCCAGGTCTTTTTGTCGGAAAGGAGGGTCCAATGATTCACAGTGGTGCTGTCGTGGGTGCAGGCTTGCCACAGGTTAGTGCTGACCTGAGTCTGTCCTGGTCACACCACTGCTTTATAAGAGTCAGCTTCCATCTGCTGTGTTTCTAAATCTTTACTTTGTTTGTAGTTCCAGAGCATCTCTTTGAGGAAGATCCAATTTAACTTTCCCTATTTCCGCAGTGACAGGTACTGTACCCAGGATATGGAGGAGGGGAGAGGAGGATGAGTGAGCAGACTTCCTTGGGAGAAGGGTGGCGGGCTGGGGTGGACCAATCAGTTGTTTTATCAGTTTCTTTCTAGGGTCCTGCAGTTTCATTCTGCAGCAAGACAGCACCAGGACATCACTCTTCCATGCTGCTCTGGTCTACATGTTCATAAATGTTCTCTTGTGCTGCTCAGCAGATCTCTACCCATTTCAAACCTTTAATGTGGATGGTTGCAAGTTCAGTTACTCACCCCTTATGATTAGGATATACTGCAAAGAAGGCTAGTTCTCCTGAATGTGAACAAATTCTTGCCCTATCATCTCTGTAATTCTTTCAAGTAATGCTTTCAAGAGTCCATGGTTTGGGATGGTTCCTCACACAGTTGTATAGTACCAAAATTCTGCTCTGTGTTTGTGCTCTACAGAAAGTGCACAATGCTGTAGCTTAATAATGGTGGTGTCTGCTGTGGCCAGCTTTGCTCCCAACTCCTGAATCCCTAGGCTATATCTGTAAATGGGGACAATCTCTTACTTTGCAGAACCTAAGCATCTCCAGAGCTCTGATTTGCTAAACTGAGGTTGTTTTTCTCTTCATTTCAGGGATAAAAGGGATTTTGTATCTGCTGGAGCAGCTGCAGGGGTTGCAGCTGCCTTTGGAGCCCCAATTGGAGGCACTCTTTTTAGTTTGGAAGAAGGTTCCTCCTTCTGGAACCAGGGACTTACATGGAAAGTGGTAAGTGGTGATTCTGACTTCTTTCTGTGTGTCTCTTCCTTGAGAAGAGAGCTCCCCTTGGTAGAGCTTGTCCATGAGGGTGTTCAGATTATCCCCTCTCTTCCTGAGCTCTTTTGGCAGGAGGGAGATTGCCTGCTCTATCAGTATTCCAGAGCTGCTACAGATCAAGGGCAGAGATGGGCCTGGTATTATCTGGAACTGTGGGACAGCTCTAGGCAGCAGATTTAGTGTACCTGGGAGGGAGGGCTTTTGTGCCTGGGCTCTCTGCAGTTTGATCCCTTCCACAGTCAGTTCCTCTCCCCAGGCATAAGTCTCAAGGAAGAACTGACTGTGCCAATCTTAACTTTGGGAACCTTTGCTTCCCCTTTCTATTTTTGTCCTACCTCCACAGCTTTTCTGTTCCATGGCTGCCACCTTCACCCTAAATTTTTTCCGCTCTGGGATTCAGTTTGGAAGCTGGGGGTCTTTCCAGCTCCCTGGGCTCCTGAACTTTGGGGAATTTAAGGTAAGATTTATTGTTATTTCTCCATTCTCCAGTCTTTTGTTAGGCCTGTGCTTGTATCTGTTAGTTTGGAGGTTTTTTCTGACACATGCTTGTATTTCACTGGAAAGCATTTGATACTTAGCTGCAATACATTGATACCCTCAGACAGAATTGGTCCCCTTTGGTCTTAGGTACTCAAAATCTCTAGCTGTGGAGACAGAAGTTTTGGTAGGAAATTGCAGAAACTACTGTAATGCTTTTTTTTACACTTCTGCACAGTGCTCTGAGTCTGATAAGAAATGCCACCTCTGGACAGCTGTGGACTTGGGCTTCTTCATTCTGATGGGGATTGTAGGAGGCCTTCTTGGAGCCACCTTTAACTGCCTGAACAAGAGACTTGCCAAGTACCGCATGCGCAATGTGCATCCCAAGCCAAAGCTGGTCAGGTATGTGCGCTCTCTTGAGTTTGTACAGGGATCTCTACTCCCAAAGCAAAGGCGTCAGTCTGGAAGACCCTGTGAGTAGGGTTGGAGGAGATCACAGACTGGGTATTTTAAAAATCACAAAATGAAGCCTCCATAGAACTTAAAAGTGAACGCCAGAAACCAAATGTTACAGTGCCTGTAATTTTTTGATGACTTTGGTGGTACAGAGAGAATTGCAGTCCCTCTTATAAGGGCAGTGGAGGGAGCTCTTTATCATAAAGGCTGAACAAACCAGAGCTTTGTCTCTGTGCAGGATTTTTTTGTGTGTCCTTGTCCAAACTGATGTGGAAGGAGTAGCTGATCTCAGTTTTTAAATGATGTTGGTTAATTAAATCCACAATGTCTGTGCTATTTAGAGAGGGAACTTCTGTGCTATTCTGAAAGTAGCTGTTTGTTTGCTCTAGACAGCTCCTAAATGCAAAGCCCAAGTTTTAAAAGAAAAATAAGTGTATTTCAGCAGTTAGAAAAGAGATTGAGAGACTGTGCATCACCCTGCCCAGTCCTTACTCTTTCACTGCTGTAAGGATGTACAGAACATTGTTTCCATGTGAACAGCCTTATTACTGAACCCTGGGGCTTTTCATATATGACTGCTGTGTGTTCTCTGGGCAGAAATAGCTTCTTTTTGGGGCAAGCAGTTAAAAAGGGGAGCTGAGGCAATCCCTGTGAACCAAGTCATAATTCAACTTGATTTGCAGTATCCCTTGTTCTGATGCTAAGCTGTGGTGACTGCTGCTTCTTGCAGCCTTATCAAAGTCATTTGCAGAGCTGGAACTAGGTTACAGTGCCAAATGTGGCTTCAGTATGTGGTTTATGTTGTGTCTTTCAGAGTTTTGGAGAGCTTGCTTGTGTCATTGACCACCACTGTCCTGGTCTTCGTAGCCTCCATGGTTCTGGGAGAATGCCGGCAGATGTCCTCCAGCAGGCACAGTGGCAATGACACCCTGAGCCTGCAGGTGAGGGATTCTTATGTGAAGATTATATTCCCTGTCAGATTGTTCACTCTGCAGAAAAGCACAGGCATGTAATGAGCTTTTGACAGCGTGCAGTACATAACAACAGCAGTGAGAGCCCATGGAGGGTTGCAGGAACTTGGGGTAATAATGAAATAATCCATTGTGCTTTTGTACAAAAAGCAACTCGGGCTCTGAGTTAAGGAGCCTATTGATGTTGTAGGCCCCATCTGTGCTATTGATATTTGATCTGAACTTCCCAAAGCATGGCTAACAGTAACAGAAGTGTTATTCCCATTCTGTCCAAAGGCTAATGTAGGAGACAGTGAGTTTTAACCCTTTGTGTCTTTTGTGTCTTGCATTAGGATATATCAGAGGATGTAAATTCAAGCATCAAAACTTTTTTTTGCCCAAATGAAACATACAATGATATGGCCACACTCTTCTTCAACCCTCAGGAGTCAGCTATCCTGCAGCTCTTCCACCAGGATGGTGAGTAGTTGGGAGACTGCCTCATTCCATGCTTAAACTACAGAACTTCATCCTACCTGGAACAGCATCACAAGGCTAGGAGAGTCTTCAGGCCTTCATGGCTCTGGAGGACTGCTAGTACAACTAGTGAAAGTCTCTTTTATGGGAAGAAAGGCCTGCTTTTCCTCTCTTTTCACTTACTCATTGTCTGCATGTGTGTTTGGACTGGGAGATTCAGTAGCTGTTGTGAGATGAGCCTGCTGTGAGCTGAGGGGTAGATGGTGCAAGAGTCTATCTTGGTCAAGCCTGTGCCCCTTTAGTCATGATTCTTCTTGTGTTGCAGGTACTTTCAGCCCAGTCACCCTATCCCTGTTCTTCCTTCTCTATTTCTTACTCTCCTGCTGGACATATGGGATCTCTGTGCCCAGTGGTCTGTTTGTACCATCACTGCTTTGTGGGGCTGCCTTCGGACGCCTGGTCGCCAACCTCCTCAAAAGGTGCATCAAGTGTGCGTGTGAGGGATGTGCTGCAGGTGCCCCAGGAGCTCTCAGGCAGCTTTTTCTAATCTGAGGGCTCTGTGCTTTGCTCTAGTTACATTGGCCTGGATCACATCTACTCAGGAACCTTTGCACTGATTGGGGCAGCAGCATTCCTGGGAGGAGTGGTGCGCATGACCATCAGCCTGACTGTCATCCTCATCGAGTCTACCAATGAGATCACCTATGGGCTCCCCATAATGATCACCCTCATGGTGAGTGCAGGCCCTTAGCTCTGGCTTTCTGCAGACTGCTTCAACATGTGCTGGCCCTGAATATTCGTTGCTTTCAGGGCTGTCATAAGCCAAGAACTCAGTAGGCCTTGTGTTTGCTATGCAGGTAGCCAAGTGGACAGGAGACTTTTTCAACAAAGGCATCTATGACATCCACGTGAACTTGCGAGGAGTGCCTCTTCTGGAGTGGGAAACTGAGGTGGAAATGGATAAGTAAGGCTACTCCTCTTGGCCAGACTGGGGCTTAGAGTTTATGGTGGGGATTCTTGCTGAGAAATGCCTTAATGGAGGGGGATGATGCTTCATCTCTGACAAAACTGGTTGCTCTGCGGAGCAGCTATGAGGGCTGATATGAAAGGAGTTGTGCACCAGGCCTGCAGCAGGAAAGAGATGTGGAAGCCCTTTCTGAGGGGGTGGATGGATGGAGATCTGCAGGGTGGATTAGGGAGGTTCAGCAAGAACTTTGTGAAAACATTCCATTGGACTTTGCTTCTTGTAGAATGTCATCTCCTTCCTACCTGTTGTCTCTTCCCACTAGTGTTTAGAAACTTTATTATAAGTTAGAATGTTCTTCCTTTCCTCTAGTGCATCACTGATACAATGTTTTGCTACTAAAAAAAAAATTTGAAATCAGGTGTGCCATCATTGCTGATACTACAGTGAAAGTGAGCACACAGATAAAAGGAGCTGGCAGAACTTAACTGCAGGATCTTGTTTAGGGACTGGTTTGTTTCCATGTTTGTTCACCACCAGCCTTCTGTCACTGACGTGATGCATGCAGCAATCTTGGATTTCTGTTTCTTCAGACTACGAGCCAGTGACATCATGGAGCCCAACCTGACGTATGTGTACCCACACACCCGGATCCAGTCCCTTGTCAGCATCCTGCGCACCACTGTCCACCATGCCTTCCCTGTGGTGACCGAGAACCGGGGCAATGAGAGGGAGTTCATGAAGGGAAATCAGCTGATAAGTAATAACATCAAGTTCAAGGTAAAGAGTTGCTTGTTTGATAGGTTGAAGAGTAGAGAGCTTTGTTTTGAATACAGAATGGCCTTGCTTTAGTTATTAATTATTTAGTTATGGCCTTGTCTTTAGTTACTTAGGCTTTTGGGCAGAATTCAGGTCAGAGCTAAGTACCTACTGCAATACAAAATTTTTAAGAACTCCATTACATTCCATTCTCTGGGTGATGGTGGAGGCAAAAGTTCAGAGGACAAAGTAACGTGTTTAACATAGACATGGAAACTTGTGAATTTGTCACTGAATTACACAGTCCTATTGGCTATGCTTGCAGGTCCTGCAGCAGCAGTGGCTAATGAACATGTTATGTGGTGGCACAAAGCTATGATCTAGTAGTTCATAGTCATTCTTGGATAACTGTTGACTTGCTTAATGAGTATTTGAAAATTGTTGTTTTCAGAAATCCAGCATCCTCACCCGGGCTGGAGAGCAGCGCAAGCGTAGCCAGTCCATGAAATCCTACCCGTCGAGTGAGCTGCGTAACATGTGTGACGAGCACATAGCAACAGAGGAGCCCCCTGAGAAGGAGGATCTACTGCAACAGATGCTGGAGAGAAGGTGAGGCCCTGGTAGCCACAAATGTATGGAAACGGGTTTTCCATATGTTGAGATGTGTTGTAAAGAATGTTTCATACAGTCTCTGTCATTCCATATGTCAGTGCTGGTATCCATGTTTTAGAAGTGATTTGTCAGGTCTGAGGAACCAGTGCTGTGGCTCACACCTATGACCAAGTCCCAGGCAAGGGGGTTGACTATGTCCAATTTCTTGCATTTCTTTAAAACACCAATAGACCTATTTCCTGGAGAGGATGGAGTACCTGGGAAGATCTCTGTAGAAATCAATATCCTCTTGTCTGCAAAAAGTGTGGAGAGCTCTCCTATCCCAGCTAATGACCTGGTGCCATGATACTGATCTCGCCTTTCTGGTAACTGGGCTGAGTCACCAGGCTTACTGTTACTTCCAAGCAGAAGCCCAGTCTAGTGAATAATTTTCAAAGTTGGTGACTGTGACTTTCGTGAATGGCATCCTGACCTGACATTTTGCCGCATTTTTCAGCTTTTATTAGAATCTGAGTACTTTGGCACTGAAAATTGCTTTAATATAGCAAGTGATTTGAAATTGAGTTAGGAGATAGTCCTGTTCTGCTGCTCTGACCACTTAATGGCTCTTGACCCCTCTCTCCTTTTCTTTTTTTTTCTTTTCTTTTTTTTTTTCTTTTTTTTTTCCTGTGAAGTCTTGCTTGACCCTAGCAACAGTCCCTGAAATATTCAGGACAAAGTCACAAAGAGCTGAAAGAGCTGCTCTTTTGGGGGCTGAGGTATGTGAACCTTGTAACACATGGTGTTAAATCCATCACAGATACACTCCTTACCCCAGCCTGTACCCTGACCAGTCTCCCAGTGAGGAGTGGACCATGGAAGAACGCTTCAGACCCTTGACCTTCCATGGCCTGATCTTGCGCTCACAGCTGGTCACCCTTCTGGACCGGGGGGTTTGCTACTCCGAGAGCCAGTCGGTGAGTTCCTGTTCAGGAATTGCAGCAGAGACAGCCCTGCCTTCCCAGCTGAAGAGGTTGGGAACAATGTTCCTGGGCTGCCGAAAAGAATCTATATCTATTTTTACACTTTAAGGAATGCATGTGTGTTTTAAAAGCTGCAGGCAAGTAATGTGAATTCTTCCTTGCACCTCTTAAAGTAAAGGAACTTGAAAATATCTCCAAGAAAAGGACAGCCACAGTTTAAAAGGTTTAAGAAGGAATCCAACACACCTGTTTGTTGCATAAAGATACAGAGAATATATGATATGAATATATGACATAAAGATATGTAGAACTGGAGAACAGAGGGCAGATATCAAATGCAAATAGAGCTGCCAGCAGTATATGCTGTGTGTTGAGGTCTTACCAGAGCAATGTCAGCTGTGTCACTGAGAGCAGTGAGAGTATCTGAGGCCCAGCTCCCACAAGGCTGGTTTGCTGCTGCCCTCCAGTGTCGAGTGTAGATTTGTCAGAGGTTGGGGAGCAGGTCCCTTCTGTCAGCTAAAGGCCTGCATAGGTTTGGTTAACAGCCCCTCTGCAGAAGGTGGATGTGTGGGTGTGGGAAGAGAAGGAGATCTGCGGGCGCAATTAGGGGGCAGGGTTTGCTGTGCTGCTTGCAGCTCCTGTGTTGTCTGGAATGGTGACACATGGGTTCAGTGGGGTTTCTTTTAACTGCAGAGTGCGAGTCAGCCCCGTCTGTCCCACGCAGAGATGTCAGAGGATTATCCCCGCTATCCAGATATCCATGATCTGGACCTCACATTGCTGAACCCTCGGATGATAGTGGTAAGATATGCACTGCAGTGTGACAGTGTCTCCTGATACATATTTGCAACTGTCCAGAGTCTTTAAAACACATTGAGAGCATGTTTAATGCACTCTTTGGTGCAGTAACTAATATCCTGTGCTCTTGAAGCACTCAGCCTTCTCTGAATGTGGATATCCCCTGATGGGGTAACAGTGTCCACTGGTGCTTTACTTCTAGAATAAGGCATTGCCTGTCCAGTTTAACTTCTCAACAAACCAAACCAATAAATGTCATGTTTGTGCAGAAATAGAAGATGACCACAGTCAAACACTCCATCCAGGCATCAGTGTATGGAGGACTTGTAGGAGTTGCTTGTTAGTGATTCCCAGAGACAGTGAAAATGCCTCTTGTAAATAACATGATTGTTTTTGTTTCTTAGGATGTCACACCATACATGAACCCATCACCCTTTACTGTCTCTCCAAATACTCATGTGTCACAAGTCTTCAACCTGTTCAGGACAATGGGACTCAGGCATTTACCAGTTGTGAATGCAGTTGGAGAGGTGAGTCCTTGTCTTGTCTTAGCTGAGCAAGAAAGCCACAGTATTTGTGCAACATTTTCCATCTTTGGGACAATTAAAATCTCTTAACATCGAAAAGAAATGCTTTAAGGAGATGAGAATGTGATTTTTTTTAGGGCCCTGAAGGCTTGATTACTGTGACTTTGTTGCCATCTTTTGTGTCCTAGCCTGCTTCCCCTTTACCTGCAAAGAGCACAGTGGGCATCTCTCCTGTCTCAGGTGTGCAGCCTGTAGAAGCTGTCTCATTTTTTTATCTGTTGAGAGGCCTTGAGCTCGTCAGAGGCCACTAATTTGCCTTTCCTTTCACAGCTTTATTCAAGGCCAAGAGCAAAATTTCCTATATGTTGGGGCAAGAGCTTTTTTTTGTAGGAAGAGAGTTGTATTCTGTTCCTACTCACAGGAGCAGCAAACCAAAGGAGTGTTAAAATGGTTTGTGCTTGACTCACTGTCCTTGTCTCCTTGCTGTCCACAATGTTCAGGAACAGTCAGTAGATGTCAGCAACCTCCTATAACCACAATGAGAAACTTTCCCTTAAGCCTGACCTGGTCTGTGAGAGGCAGCACTGCTTTTTCTGCCTCTGGGTTCCCTGTAGTTACTCTGCAGGGCCTGTGAGTTGCAAACAAGAGATGTTGTCTTGTTCCATTTTAGTACAAGATGCTCTTGCAGTACTAGAGAACAGCCCAGTTCTAAACTCTTTCTGTGTGTAAAATCAGTGAGGTGTTTCATCAGCTGAAATGCATGGTTTGACTGCTTCCACACTAGGCTGGGAGAGGGTCCCTTTTGTCACCTGCCAGTGTGCAGTCACCTCTTAGCTAGTCTTGACCATTTCCCTGTTTTGGCCTTTAGAGCTTCCTTGAATGTATCTGAGAGGAGCTATCTGAAGTCATGCCATGTGGAATACCAGAAATGTCTTGAATGAAGCTCTAAAAGACAGCTTTATTACTTCCAACTGCAGTTTTTATTTCCCAAAGGATTTTACATCCTTATGCCATCTGACATGGAACGGATTTCCCCTCCTAGGTGGGGGGTCCTGCTGGTGCCAGACACCACAGCAATGGTTAAGCAGTTTGTTTGAGTGTAGTTAAATCAGCATTCCTGTCTGGAGAGTAAGTGTTGGGTGAGAGAGGGACTGTGTTTCTGTGAATTTCAACTTGAATCCACTCTAACTCAGCATTGGTCAAGAACTGCTTTCAGGTTTCCTCTTTTTGGGGTGTTGAAAAGAATGACCACTTTGTTATGGATGTTTCTTAGTGGCACATCTCTGATATTGACTTGTATCTTTTCTTCCTCTTTTCTCCCTGGTTAAGGTTGTTGGGATAATCACTCGGCACAACCTGACCCATGAATTCCTGCAGGCAAGACTGAGACAACACTATCAGACCATTTGATCCCCTGCCCCTCTGTCAGTGTGGCTTTCTCCCTCCTCCAAGCCTGCACACAGCTCGCATTCTGCTTGGACACCACAAGGCCCAAGACTTGCCTTTTGGCTTCTCACGTGCATATCAAGCCTGGGGAACTGGAGAACATCTTGCTAGCCAGAGGAGCTGTCTGAGCCCAGAGCTGTTGATTGGCCTTAGGCACTTGGTTTGACAACCCTTGATCCAGATGTTTCCTTCCCCTGTCCCCTAGTTGTCTCCTTCCATCAGATGTTGTCCTGACACTGCGTGTTCTGCCATTTTGTTTTGGGGTTTTCTGAAGAGTCAGAAAAAAGAACCATTTCCCTCCACTTTGTCCCGGGCAAAGAACTGCAACATCTTTCCCTTCCTCCTGTATGACTCTCTTTTCCTCTTCCTCCCTTGTTCCTGCAACTGTTGCCTTATTTGTGTGAGAAGGGCGTTGCTGTCACCACTGAGAGGAGATACTGAAGTTTGCAGATATCAAATAGCTGCTCTTGCAAAAGCAGTATTTAAAAATGCAGCATTTTGGAAATATACCTGTCTTTCCAAGTGTTCCCCTTTGCCCATGTTTTTTCACTCTGTCTTCATTTGTTCTTACTTTCTCTCCTTCTTTCATGGGAAGATGTTTCTGCTGTGATGTTTTTGACAGCAGATGACTTTTGAGAGCAACTCAGCAGATTTGGAGTTCAGAATGGTTACATTTTAGTTACTGTTTGAGTTTATAAATATTTAATATGTTTGCAAAGCATCTCAGAAAAGGGTGATCTCTTTCCTGTTAGCTGTTGCTATTATCTCCCTGTAAGAGACTCTTCTAAGATGCTTGGTGGCACTCCACTTTGACATTCCTGCATTTTTGGTGTTTGTAGGCACTTTGTCCTTGCACTGCTCAAACAGTGAGAGCCTGGGGCACCTTTCAAGCTGGAGTCAGAGACCAGGGAACTCCACATCCTGAGAATATGGAGAAGTGTTGCTTTCTGGAGGCAAATAGAACTGATGGTCTCTGGGCTTGAATTATCTTTGTGTCATGAGAGGAGCTGCTGTACTTTCAGGCTGCCATAAGGAGAAATACTTGGTGCTGGTGACCAAGGCGGGATCTCCTGCAGGTGATGAGTGGGGCTGTCTATGCTCTAAAAATGCTTGGGATAATGTTTGCAACTGCAATAATCTGTAAGGGTAAAATCAGCACTTGGGAACCAGTTGCAGCCAGTTCAGTGCTTTAGCAGGTACCATCCTGGCCAGCACCTGTATTGTTCCAGCAGGCACCTGCCCTCCTGAGTTCTGTGAGCAGATAACCCTCAGTGGGAAGCCAGTGCTGTGCCTCAGGGACTGCAGAGCTGATTGGCTTGATAAAGCACAGAGCATTCTCTCAGCCAAGATACTGGAGCAAGTTACATGGGGAATGTATTCCAGAAAAGCTTCTACACAGCCTCTGAGCCCTCCAGTTAACCTGTTGTCTGCCATAAGGACCTGGGTATGTGGGAGTTGGGACAAAAAAAGGCAGACTTTCTTGATGTTCTGTATTTCCTTAGACCATAGGAGTATTTTCTCTGTTTCCTTAGAACATCAGCTACTACTCTTGATTTCTGGTTCTGTCCCTTTAAGTAGAGTAAGGATGTTTGTTCTGTCTGGATAATCTCTGCAGGTGTTGTCTAAAATGCCTGTGTTCCCTGAGCTCTGGTCTTACACTGAGCTATCCCAGGAAACTTCCAGCACCCATTTGCAGTCCCTTGAAGCTGGACTCTAGGTTTGAAATATGATTGTGTTAGGCTGCCTTTCCTTCAAAAGATTTGTGCTCCTGGGTAGTTAGGAATCCCAGGAATCCTGTTTTTGTGGGATTTCACATCACTTATGTGGGATTGGGAATCCTGTACTGTTAAGAGGACCTGTAAAGAATGTCTTGTGTCTCCCCATGATAAGGGCACCAGATACTTCCCCATCTGAAGGCACCTTGCCTTCAACCTGTTGGCAGTGCTGTCTGCTCTGCCTGGGCATCTTATTCAAATATTTCAGCTGGAAAACACACCCTTTCATTCTTTCAGCAAAGAAGTTTTCAATGAGGATGGTGGGTGACCCTGTCAGCTGCTTTAAAGGGAAATCTCAGCATGGAGTTACTGTTCTGTAGCCTGCAGAAAAGGAATTTCACCTGACGTTTGAAGATGTCAGATTTCACTTCTGATGAGGACTGATGCCAAGGGGCTTGTGTTGAATCAGTCTTGTTCTCATACTTCAATTACTTAATTCCTTTCTTACAACTCACTTACTTCTTCTACCCTGACTCTAGTTGCTTAGTGATTTACCAAGAAACTTACTCTAACATAGGTGCCTGTAACATTTTAACAGAGCAATGCTAAGGGAAAAATAACCCAGAACTGGATTAGTTCTGATGGCAAGGTTAGGGGCTTAGTCTGGGGCCTTCTCCTTGCCTTGTGGTTTCCTGTGCAGTGTTAATTATGCAGTTTTGAATTATTAATTACTGTGAACCATTCCAATGGTAGCAACTTACCTTTCCATTTGGTTTTTTTTGCACTGTTTTTGTTATGAAATGATGTAAGCTAATTCCATGGTGTGTGTATATAAATTGTATTTTTTTTAAATTTGTATGAATATATTTTTATTTGAACTATAGCACTTGGGAAGAATTCATGTAGTTGTACCATGTCTGAGAGTAAAATGTTTGTGTCTCCTTCAGCACTTTCAAGGCCTTTTGATGTTTCTAGTATTGTTTTATTTTTGCCCTTTATGATAATAAAACTAGTAGAACATGGCAACATCCAAGAGCATGGTTTGAGGTAGTTGAGTGGTTGCTATTTATGAGCTGTCTGGATGTAACAGTTTGTACAGAAGTTGCTCTTAGGCGAGGCAGAGAGGAATGGCTGTGATTCATTAAGTTGTGACCACCCTAGTTCCACATTCTCACAACTGTTTCAAAGGAAGGAATTGCCATGTTTGATCAAGAGCTAAATTGTGCACATTGTGCTGCTTTTCTTACCTGAGAACTCACCTTCCTCCCAGTAAGTTAATCAAAGTGGTTTAGACAACAGTGTGGCACCTCTTGTTTTACAGTTGGCTTCTCCAGGGTGTGAAAGTTCTTAATTTCATCTTTAGTGTTTATTTAGTTTGTGGCTGTCTTTCCTGCTTCGTCCTGCTGTCTGCATTACGGAAAAGAATTTCTGACAATTTTTGAGCTTTCAGACCAAAAATACAAGTACTGTCTTTGAGCACCGTAGAAATATCTGACCCAGAAGGTTCACTGCCTTTCCATGTTTCTGTGCATCAGGGGGCTGTGTTGTGAGCTCTCTAACACAGAGTTAGCCAGCAGCTTGTGTGGCTCCTGCCCTCTGGCTCTCCCTTGGTGGGTTTGTAATGCCAGGGAGAGCTTGAGATTGGTAAAACCATCTCTTGGGATGACAGAAAATTGGTTTGAGGAGCTAAAGAAGTGCCACAGCACCTAACTAACCAAGGAATAGGAAGAATACCCTAGCAGGGGTAGGAAGGAGTCATCAGGAGAAGGGACTCGGGGAGTTCTGCTTCAGCTCTGTGCTGCCTTTGGTCATAAATGCAGCAACATAGGAGGGAAGGGGAGAGGTTTACAGACTTGCTGAATCCAACCTTGTGTCATTGTCCCTGTAACAACACACTGGGGCTGTAGCAGAAAAAAATCAGTGTTCACTGAGATTATTATTTTAATTTTTGCTTTGCCAGCAGGATACAAGCTGCCTCTTTAGTGTGTGTGTGTATTCCCAGTTGTGGATCATGCAGCATGCACTGGAAGGAACAGAGAATGGCTGCCCAGAGTTTTGGCTGTTGCAGGGGTGTAAGGAGAGAGTGAAGCTGCTCTTCTTGTCCAGGGTGCTGAAGGGCTTTTCAGCAGGGTGAGATACACTCAGTCTCCTCTGCATCCACTGTTCAAATGCAGTGTCTGAAAAGGCTTACTGGGAGCTGGGGTGAGCTCTGCTGCTGTCTGGGGAGGGAGGGGAGTCAGTCAGTGAGGTTTGGGTGTTGAGATCACACTTTAAAAGTGAGTAGCATGTCCCTTTCTCCAGGCTGTTTCCATTGCTGTATGGTTTAACACACATCTTACTGATCCTTTAAGCATTTTGGAGTAGAGACTGGAACCCATATGTACCAGTTTCAGTAGAAAACAATACTGTGTTGAAAGCTCATGACTAGCAGATAAGACATGACAACCTTGAGACCTTTGACTCCCTCAGCAACTCTTTGATGCCTGTACTAGAGAATATTTCTCTGGGATGGCCAAATTAACACACCAGTTTTATCCTTCTTTTCTATCCTCCCAATTCCCAGCATAGCAGGCCTGACTCTATCTGCCTTCCCACCATCTGTTTTCATAAACTTCTCCTCACTCTGCTTTTTATGTACAGGATTGTGCTGGTTTTCTGAGAGAGCAGTCAGGAGATGGTAATAGAGGGGGAAAGTCATACAAATCTTCCTTCTTGCCCACATAAAAGTGTGGGACACACTTATCAAGCAGATGTCAATCAGCAAGGGCCTTTAGGGGCCAAGATTCAGGGGAAGTAAAGCAAGCAAGCTGGCTGCAGCCAGACTGGGATGTGAGCTGGCACAGCTCCACATCTCCCTGCAGCAGTGGAGGGTGTGTGCCCTGTACTTCACAAATGATTTCTTAGAGAAACCAAGCAGTGCTGACAGCTCTTCTTGGCATTTTTTCCTGCCAGCTTGGATTTCACTGGAAGCATTTTGTTTAGTGGGAAGCTGGATAGGGATAGTGCAGCATCTAAGGAGCAAAGAAACCATCAAATCTAATTTGCAAATATACCCCATGTCAAGCAGACCCCTATTCCAAACAAGGCTCATGCCTTACAGAGTGCATGGAGCACACTAATGGAATTACTGTGTTTCAGAGTCTAAAGGAGAGCAAGCTGCTGAATTATGCACAGTCAATAATGAGTACTGCCAATCACTGTTAGAATGAAGTCTGGCAGGACAGGAGGTGGCAAATGTCATTATAGCTGAGTGGAGGGTGTTAGCCTGGTCCTTCTCTGGTCCCACTGGGATATTTCTTCATTTACATGATGGCTGTTCCCAGGATTGTTCCGTGCTGTCTCTGATCCAGCTCTCACAGCAACAGTGACAGCTTTTTTTCATCCTTGGGGTTGATATTCTTTGCCTGTGGAGCTGATCAGTGTTGAGTTTCTCCCATTCAACTTTTCCCAGTGCTTACTCTTGAGTGCAGCACTATTCTGACCTGGCTGTGAGATTTCCCTGAGGGTGCTTTACAGCTCAGTGTATGTATGGGATTAGCAGTAAAAATCCAGTCAGAGATGCTTTTTTCCTCGATTGCTTACCCTCAATTAGGTTCTCCCAGACCTCAGGGTCTATTAACATACTGTCTGCAAGCCGATACAGACTTGTTCCACCAGGAACTGGCTTGCTGCTAATACTGGACTCACCTGGCTTTAGGTCAGCCAGCATTGCCTCTTCTTGCCATTTTTAGCACATTCCACTGAACTAATCAGTGTTTTGTGCCTTGAGGGGCTGACAGGGAGGGACAATTTACAGTGTCGGGGCAAGTTGTGCTTGACTGGGTAAAATGCAGCTCTAGCAAGAGCTATTGTTAGAGTACATAAATTGTTTTTACTTTCAGCAGCACAGAAGAAGTCAGGCTGTTGCCCATTGCTGCTGTGGAGGGATCCACCTGCATGTTCCCATTGTGCTGCAGTGGGTGTGTTTGGAAAGCCTTTTGAGAAGACAAAGCCTTGTAGTCCCCACAAGGGCTCCCCAAAGGGTGACTTCACACCCCCTTGATCTGGGAAGTTGAATAAATGCAGAGTTACTGTAGCTTTCACTGCAGAGGTGTCCCATGGATGCTGCTGGGAATCTTAACCTGGGAATTTATTGTTCCATCAGGGAAATCTCTGTGGACACTATTGCACAAAGTATTTTATCTGTAGCTGGTGCTGCTGGAAGGAGAGGATTTGTCTGTGGCTTCCTGTTGGAGTGTAGTAAAGTTCTTCCCTCAGATTGGACTCCTGCCCTTCTTCCCTGGGAAAGAATCACAAGGCCCAGTGTGGAGAGGAGCACACAGATCCCTCTTGGAGGCCATGTCAGCAGTGCAAGGAGTGACTGAGAGCGTGGCTTGTCAGAAATGTGATGTGTGACATGAGCCCTATTAAAGTGTTGCAGCCTTTGCTGTGACTGGCCCTATGCAGGAGGGGTGTGCACTTGAATTTACCCTTTCCCTGGAGCTGTGGTCCCTGAGAGCTGTTGTCAGCAGCTCTGGAACACCTGCCTTTCCTACCTTATCCTCACCTGCTGATGTTTCTGTCCCCATGTGCATTTGAATAAGCAAAGTCAGAATTGGACTGTTCCAGCTGAGTCTCTCTTGGTGCTGCCTACTTAAGCCCTGAACAAACTTCTCAGGGTACTCAGGTACATGAGAATGAGACTGGGAATGCACTGAGATTCTGGGAATGAGACTCATGAGGTGCTCAAAATAACACAGTTCCTAGCAGTACGTGCATTTAGTCACAGGACAGTTGAGCTGGGCTTGATGCCATTCCCGGGGCTCACATGGGGATCTGCCTTGGTTTGAAAAGACAGGTGTCTGCTAAGGAAAGCAGGAGCCTCCCTTGAAATGGAAAATGTAAACTCCCTCCCTCTGAATTATTATAATTTTTAAAGTAAGGAACTCTCAGGCAAAGATTTGGGAATGGGAATAACAGTTCTTTACTAGGAAAATTAAAATAAAAATGCAGTAGTACAAAAAAACCACTGAGAGAGTCAGAATAGAACCTGACGCCCTCCTGGTCAGGGTGTTGGTAGCAGTCCGCTTTTGTTCATCTTAAATATGAATCTCACAGAGGTGTATTCAGCTCTTTAATTGATTAAACCAGGTGTCAATATTCAAACTAGCCGTTGATTGTTTTTGTCTGGCACAGAGGGAACTGCTAGCAGCTTCTCTTAGAAAAATCATTTCCGTGGCTTCTTCCCTCCTCACCAAATGTTAATTAATGCAAAACTAGCACAGGTCCTGTGGTGGTGTAGATGGGTCTGGTCTTCCTCTGGGAATCCAGTGGAAAAGGCTGCTCTGGTGTTCCAAATATCAAATTTTTATCCAGGTAGGAATGCTTGGCTGTTCTCCCTGGGTGGAGCATCTCCCAATGGGATGATGTAATTTTATCAGCCATGCAGTGAGACTCAGTGGCCCGTAAACAGAAGAGATCCCCCTTGAGGGAGGATGGGTTATGGAAGAGATAAAGAAAACTGCCCCAGCTGGTTTTAACAGCTGCCCATTAACAGAGGAATATCCCCCCTCAGAGTTATAAGGGATGGGTCATGGAAGAGATAAAGGACACTGTTCCACCTGATTTCTACAGATGGTGGTAGAATGCATACTTCTGGTTACATCTTACATTGCAACCTAAGACAGGATCCAAGCGCTTCGTTCCTTAGGATGCTGACTGATTGTGGTTTTGGCAATATTACCTTCTTTGGTGAGGTGCTAGAATATGTTTTGGGTTAAATTCGGCTCCTAGGTATGAAGTCTAGCAACTAAAGTTAAATAAACCTTAATCAGACTTCCAGTGCTCTCATTAGCCGTGTTAAAGCATCTTTGTGAGGGGCCATCCCCAGAAAGTGTTAAGTGTTCTGTACAAGCTGCTGTGTAGTTGAGTGATCCCACCTGTCCTCTCATGAGGAATATCATGATAATATTCAAACCCTTTGAAGATCCTTCAAGAAATTCTGGTTATCAGCATCTAAGCCACGTGCACAGTGAGACAAGACACAGTTAATGATGTATCTTTCTATTGATGCTCGTAACCTTTATTTGGTCACTGTAGAAAGCATATACAATGAATTCCCTTGCCTCCCTCTGGTTATCTTGAAACTTGTGGAGTGTTATGATTTTATTTCTTTCTTTTCATGTAACTTTTGCTTACATGAGGCATTTGTGGTAATTTCCATGACTTAATAATCTAAACCAGCAAAAACTCTTATTACTGAAACCCTGTCTATAGGAGGACTCATGATGGTCTTTAAATGTTAAGCAAGTATTTTTTTCCTTCTAACCTGTTAGTATGTATTACTGCAGCAGAAAAGCTCTAGTCAAAAACTCATTTTCATTTTTTCCAAGTGCATGCTTTCTCTGTCTCATGTAAGTAAGATCCAGGTTTGTGGGTACCAGAATATCAAGAAAAGATTTTGACTTTAGGCAAATACAAGAAAATATAATGCAACAGACAGGAGAGAGGTCCAGCACAGATGTCTAATGTGTTAGTTTTATTTAAAGATGGTCTGTCAGTGCTAGCGTAAGAAATGTTCTTTAAAAAACATCAAATAAATAAATAAATAAATAAATAGAAATAGGAATAACTTTCTGTTGAGGAGCTTAGAAAACATCTGGCTTTCTTCTTGGGAGGAAGGGGTACTGTAAAGCATTCTTCAGAGCAGAGGACAGGGAGGTTGATGCTAATTTCTCCGGGAACCTGCAAACCAAACACAAAATAAATGTTACTAGAATCTGGTTTTGTCTTGGTATGTGTCACCATTGTCAGCAGTGCTTTTGAAAAACCAATACTAGTTTAAATAATAGGCTTAAATTAATTGCATTCTCAAACTGTGTCTTCTTAACGACTTAAATGAGAAGCTGCTTCTTCCCCGTCCCATGGCATGGACACGGTCTGTGCTGTTCAGTGGAATGGCTTAGACAGGACTCACCATTGCAACCCATCCCACTGAGGGAGCCGATCCGATCAATCCTCCTCCCAAAACAGCCAGAATCTCTCATCATCCTGGGCATCTGCAGCCCCCTCAGTCTCTTGAGGAAGGGGTCTCTGTAGGACAGAGGGGTGTTGGGTGCAAGCCTGGCTTCAGCCTTCTGATTGTCACTGTCATCCATGAGTTCCGACAGGATCTCCTCCTGGGTTTTGGGTTCTTGCGGGTCAGGATTGGACTCCAGGGCTTCCATCATTGCAATCTTATCCTCCAGTCTCTCCAGCAGAGCCTATAAGAGAAGGATTAAATTAATGAAACTTCTTGTCTTGTGGTCATTCTGCTAACTCTTCCAGTAATTCTGTTCTGCATTCATTGATGGTCCTGCAGCCCACCCTAGGGAGTCTGACAGGTTGGATCCCAGCCTTACTGGTGCTTGTTGTGTTCTGTCCTCTGCATTATATCCTTGTTCACAGTAATTCCATCTATGGGAAGATACAGCTTCTGCTTGTGAACTGAATGAAGCTGCCTGCCACCATGTGGCATGTCTTACTGGCAAAGTTAGACATCTTGGCAGAGAAGAAAATGCAAGATGTGAGTTGCACGGGGAGTCAGCACCCAGCCTACTGGTAGTACATAGTCTGAGAGAACCTCTAGCCACATAACCTACTCCCACATTCTCAGAAGGTGCTTTGTCACCCCAGGCTATTTCAATGGCCATCACTTTAGAAGCTCTTGGTGTTTTCACTAATCTCTGCCCCAGGGATTGCAAGATTGCTATTCCTTAAAGTAACAGAAAATACCTGTATGGTAAATTCATGCCTATTGTGTGATTGCTTCCTGGGTGTCATTCTTTGTCATCTGTAAAGCTTTGTGTAACTGGGGTCAGATAACCTCCTCAAGGGCAGCTCAGCCAATTAGAGGAATATGATTGCCCATCTCTAGAATATGAGTTGAGAGGAATGAGCATTATGGTTTGCCTGACAGTGAGTGCATTTGGAAGCCACTCTTCCTGGCTGCTGAAAACAGCCCAGAGACAGCTTTAGCTTGAATTGTCCTTACTAGCTCAGAGAGTTTGTTCCTAGGGCCTGAGAACAGCTTTGAGAAGCTGGTCACTGGTACCAGCCCAAGGAAAGGTTTGAGCTTTCAGGTCCCATCAGAATCTCAAGCTCGTACTGTGCTGTACCAATGGATTTTCTCTACTATTCGTTAAAATTCTTAGCTGGTAATTTTATGGCTCTGGAAGCTTTTCTGGATGAACCACACTAAATGACTTTGTTATTCCTCTAGTAATATTTCTAAAAGTTTGTCTTTGGGTGCTCCACTTTGCCTCTTCATCTCTCATCCATACACAACCAGATCTCTCAAATTCACAAAGCTAGAGCCATATGGCTGTCCTGCAGAGCAGGGATAGACATATAGACAGCAGGATAGACAGGACCTCACCTCAAAGCTTTCTATTTGTTCTTATGGAGCTATTCTGATGATTTTTTTCTTCCCTGGAACTTTATTCTCAGGAAGATGTATCTTAAAAAGAACCAAAACGCCAAAGCAGACATCCTACAACATCACAGTTTTGGTTCCCACCACCGCCCAGGAGCTTGGGTGAACCCAACATGGGAGGATATTGCCCCAGAGAGCTTCTCTGAACCCCTCTGAAGAGCTGAGGCTTTGTCCCCTGGCATGTGATGGCTGGTGCAGTTATTGCGGTCCAGCCATGCAAAAGGAAGGCAAAGAACCACCACACGCTCTGCTAAGCACCCAAAAAGTTTAACCTTGGATAAATGAGAGTAGAGTTCTCACCTCCATGCTGGCTAGTTCTTTGGCAGGGCTGAGGCTGTAGATGGGGTTGGCTCTGCTGGACTGGAACTGGATGAGCAGCAGCAAGAGGAAGCCGTAGAGAAATGAGCCTTTAGTGTCCATGGCGCTGATTTCGTTGGCAATAGGGAAGTTCAAGCTGTTTTTTCCTGAGATGTCCCTTCAAGTCTCTCTCTTCCTTGTCCTGTTGTCTCTCTTCTGAAGCTTGTCTTTTATACTCTTTGAGTGATCCCTGCTTCCTAGGTTATCAGTAGGTTTATCTTGGGCACATTCCAGTCTCACTGCTGGCATGCAGCTCTGTCAAGGGAAGATTCCCTTTATTAGCTGTCATTAGGCAGCAGCTGCTCTTGCTGAGGAATGTATGTCACAAGTCAGTGATTTCATGTCACTCCCCCTCCTCTTGATACCAGGCGCTGTGATTACATAGTCCAGTTGGAAATTCTTAGCAATTCTCTTTCAAGAGACCCCTATGGTCAGATTTACAGAGATGGGAAACAATCCCAAAACTGCTCTAAACTTTGCTCAGTTAGAAGATTTCCATAAGGAAATTGCCTTTTTCAGGGGATACAACAGACTTTCAGATGAGTTTTTGGTGAAGAGTCAAGAATCAAAGGTAAATCGACTTTCAGGGCACCTAAAGTATTGTGCATGCTTTCCTTCTATATATGGAATATACACGGCCACCGCATACCACAGAGTGTGCTGAAAATCCCAGATTTGGGCCACTTCTCTTTTCCCATTGCTGCTGAGGTGATATCACCACTGAGACTTTGCATTTGTGTGTTTCCAACAAGAGCAGCACCTCGATCTGCACCTCGGTGCAGACTGACTGTGGGGAGAGCGAGTGCCGCCAGCCCTCCGTGACAGCCGGCTTCGGCACCGGGAAAAACACTAATGTTTATTAACAGCCTAACATTTAAATAATGGGATTTCACTGATGGTAAGCCTTGACCCTGCATCAATAAAATTTAAAGAACAGGCAGCCAGATTCAGCAATAATCATCTTTTACCATCATATGAGAAAGAAACTTTTTCGATGAGAACTGAAATAGATGGCTTTTGGTGTTATTCTGAAAGATATCAGAGTCTGTCCCAAAGAAAGAATGGATGAGTTTGTGTATATGTGTGTTTTGTGAGGAGTTAAAACAAAATCTTTAATTTGATATATTAAAACCAAAAAATATTCGAGGCTTTAAGTGCTGAATGTCTTAAGATTAGCTATAAACTGCCTATTCTTAAATGAGAAATTACAAAAGTACAGAAATGCTTCAAATTTCTCTTCCATTGGTGTCTTTGTGCATATAGTATAAATAAAAATTAATCTTTTTACAGAAATGTAAGAGAGTTCTGAATAATTAAGCAATATTTTGCATTTTCCTAATGTTTCTTGTTATTTTAAATTGAAACAACAAATGTATGAGTAAGTTGCATGTCAGCCTAGTAATAATTCGTTGGCTCTTCACATGAACATAGATCTTGTAAGAATCTCCTGAGTACACTTTCAAAATAATAATAGAATGATAAAGTATTTCCCATGTCTTAACATGGTGTTTATGTACAAACATGTGCACATACTGTTCACATGATCAGCTACCAAAATTATACTAGAAAGGACATTCTCAAGGTTGTGAAGTCACGCTCGAATGCTACTTTTTCCTAATATAGCCCGAAGTCAGCCCAACTCTGTGTGTGTTCTGATGAAGCCCTTTATTAGAAGAGCTTTCTACTTTTCCTCAATGCTTTTATTTTTCAGAATACGGAAGCAATGCTAGTTTTTTATAATATTGTGTGCTCCAACGCTTATTTTGTGCTTTTAAAAAAGAACTAAGATCCTGATAGCTTCTTTGTTTAAATTAACACTCTGTAATGCAGTGTCTGTATAATTCATTAATTAGTTACAAGTATTCTGTTCCTGCTGCTCTTGGTGTGTGTGTTTGTTTGTGCCAAGGTGTTACTTTGTTTTATAAACTGCAAAAGTGGGAGAATATAAACCGGAATTATTCATTAATTTTGAGTGTCCAATTTAAGATAATTAGAATCTGTTCTTGTTATATTTCTTGTTTCTTTTCTTTCACATCCCCACACACACTAAATATTCTCTAGTGCTTGCTCTGTACAAAAACGTTTTGTAGCTTGCTCTGAGTTTTCCATTGTGTCTGGGGTTTTTTGTACAGCAGCCCCTGGGGCACAAACCCAGCAGCAAGAAATTGAGGGGCACAATATTAATCTCAGATGTGGAGTATTTTGCTTTGAGTGACCTGTCCCTGTGAAACAATCCAATTTTCCATGATTTTAACCATTAAGTCAGACCCTGAGATAGTCCTTTCTTTGCTGGTTTGTTCCTTTTCATTTTCGGTGTTCCATGGCAGATAAATAAGATGCAGCAGCATGACTTCAGCCTCGACAATACTTTTCTAAGACAGAAAGCTTTTGTGGTCTATTCCATGTACAGTGTAGAGAAGTGTAGAGATGGAATAAAATTAAATGGCTGCCCATCACAGTAACAGTTGTATTTTCACAACCAAATTCTGCCCTCAATTATCCATCTTGCAGTTCTGCCAAAGCAAATGGAGTGTGTAATGTCAGAACTCAGCTCATCATTGTTAAAGCTATAAAAATCACTTGTTTATCTCAGTGTTATCACCCTGGTAAATTAATATGAACTTTAGGCTTTATAGCCCAGCAGTGGAGAGTCAATATATAGACATTGCCCATGCTCAGCTGGGCATTTCTCTAGTAAAATCTCTGCCCTAACAGGGCACAGCAGGTTCTTCTAAAAATCTTACTGTGACTGGTTTTAGGGTTGGGTGTCTGGCACATTTCCCCCTCTTCCCAGGGTATGGGATGGGAGGTCTGGTGACATGAGGCTCTGTTAGAGCAGCTGTGGTTTCTCAGATCAGAGAGAGAGAGCACCAAGGGTGCTGGCAGCCCGTGTGTGGATCCTGTGATGAGGAGGATGGACAGAGTTCAGCTGTGGTAACATTGCCCATTCCCCAGCAAGATTATGTCCTTTTTTTTCAGCCCTGTAAGGCTAAGAACGGTAAACCTGGGGGCTGGTGCTATGTGGTTTCCATCTGCTGATGGATAAACCTGCCCTAAGTGCTGCCCTGACCTGCTGCACATCCTCCTGCTGGTGTCCATTCTCCTGCTGCCATTCTGCACCAAAGAGTGTGAGCTGTTTGCACAGAGCCTCCTGTTCTGACGATCCTTTCATCTCCCAGTGACAAAACCTTTGACAAAACTGAGCCACACCGCACCCAGGCTCTCTTTTTCTACAGTTAGTTAGATTGAGAAAGAAATTAATAGATGAGACCATCAGACAAGAATCAAAACAGAAGTGTAAAAATGTCTGGAGTGGCCATCCTGCAATTAAGTGCCTCACTTTTTTCAAGGGAGAAAATTAATTTTCATCCTAAATAGGGATTCTTTGTCCCGGTGATGGTGATATATTATCTTTGTGTTGCGGCTGCCCCTCCAGGCTCGGTGCAGGCTGCAGGGAGCCCCGGGCTGGCCGGCGCGGGGGGCGATTGGCGTCTGTCCCGGGTGCTGAAGCCCTCGCGGCCCTTTCCCCTGCAGCGGCAGCCGCTGCCAGGTGTATTTTTAAAGCGATGGAGCCCCTCTGTCCTTAGAAGTCCCCCTCTGCCGGTCTGCCGTGCCAAGGCTGGCACTGATATCCAGCGGCTTAGCCCATGGCACAGGGGCTTGTGTAGGACAGTACCTGGAATTAACCCCTAGGCCGGTGCCCACCTCCGGGGAGGATTCCCTGCTAGCAGCAGTGGAGCCATCGGGAAAGACAAGCTGGCTCACTGTCACGGTCCCAGAGCTGGCAGCAGTGCCTGGCAGTGCCATTTCAGTACAGTGTGGAGGGTCACTGACACGCTCCTGGAAGGATGGATGCAACCACCATCCTTCCTGCTCCTGCCACCCTCCAGCAAAAGGCTTTCCAGAACAGCTGGGATGTTCTGGCCAGGGTCAGGATGGAGCCCTTAAAGCAGAGGGAGAGGAGTGCTCTGGATTTCTGTATCCTCTGACCATCTGCTAAACCGTGACTGAAAAAAACCCCACCCAAAAAAGGCAATGTAGGCTTGGCACAAAGTTTATTGCTCTGTACCCCACTGCCGTGGCGGGTCCGAGGGCAGCCTGGTGGTTTGGCTGCTGAACGCCGGCCTGGAGATTCAGAAAGCTCTGGGGAGCCGGTTCCGGCTTCAGCCTCTCCATGTGCTGCAGAAACCTGAGAAAGGAGCGCAGAGAGCTGCGGGGGAAGCTGCTCCGAGGCTTTCAGCCGGGGACAGCGGCAGCTCCCGGCCGGCGGCTGCCCCGGCCTGCCCGCTCCGCCCCGGCACCCGCGGGCTCTGTGCCGGTCCCATCCCAGCCCCGTCTGTGCGCCCATCCTCTCCATCCTGGTCCCAAAGCAGCAGGAGAAGTGTCTCCGTCTGAGGGAGGACAGGAGGGTCCTCCGCCGGCTCAGTCCCTCCGCTGGCTGGGAAGCTCTGGGGCCAGGTCTGGATCCCCGGCCCGGCCGCTCTCCGCTCCCGGGAGCTCCCACTCGGAGCCGCCGCCCTCAGCCCCGGCCACCGGCTCGTCTCCCGGGCTCGGTTCCCCTTCCTCTTCCCGGAGCTGCCGCAAGGGACTGCAGGTGGTCCTGGAGAAGAAGGGAGGGATAGAGAGCGCCGCTCCTGCCATTCGCCCCGGCGGGACCGGTGCGGGTGGCGGCTCTGGGAGCCCCGGGACCTGCAGGGATCGCAGCTCCGCACCGCGCTCCCCGCCGGCCGCCTGCGCTACTGCCCGCGGCACAACGAGCAGCAGCAGGGAGAGCCGGCAGCAGAGAGCCGGGAGCTGCATCCTATCCCCATCCCTGTCCCTGTCCCTATCCCTGTCCCTATCCCTATCCCTGTCCCCATCCCCGTCCCTATCCCCGTCCCTATCCCTATCTCATCCCTGTCCCTATTCCTTTTCCCTATCCCTGTCCCTATCCCTATCACTATACCCATCCCTTTCCCCTTTCCTATCATCATCTCAATACTGTATTGCTTTTTTGCCCATGGATATCTCTCCTTCTATCCCTCCCCACTCTGCCCAGAGGTGCCCTCTGTTAATAAGCTAGCCAGAAGTGAGTCTTGGATGAGACCAAATCTCCATTGCTGCCTGATGTCACTTAAAATCAGGTACACCGAAAGCACACATATTTGAGAAAGATATCTCTGCATATCTTTCTGTGTAGGAGTACTTTTATTGGAGGCTTTTCCTCTCAGCAACTTCTGTTCCCCTGGCCTGTAAATTCATGCACTGCTTCTTAGCAAAGATAGAAATGGTACAGCTAGAGATGAGCTTCCCTCATCTGACTGGCATCCTCACTTCAAAGCTTAGCTTTGATTATTTAAATGCTAATAGAACTCAGCAAATTACCTAAAGTGCAAACACACCTGGCTTCAGTCCTAGGGCTCTAATTATAGAGCCTTTTATGTGAAATAAATTGTTCTTGCTTTGAGAAAAGTGCCTTTTAAAAATGTTCCCACAAAATGCCAGGTGATGGGATGGCACTTTAACAGCTCAACCTCTGTAATTGCAATTCTTATCTGTTTCTTATTCATCTTCTGTAGGATTCTGTTCTCACAGCTCAGACTTCAAGCTACTCTGACCTCTGTTATTTTTCTGCAAATAAACTTCAGTAGAGCTTGTCCTTCACTGGATTTTCAGTGAAATTTCAACATTAAGAAGCCTTTATGTCTGTGAGAACATCCCTGCTCTAGAGTTTACTGGGAGCTGGGAGCAAGCTGTAGACTCAGGATTATTAGAAAGGAGGCTGTAAACTTCCCATTAGCACCAGCTGCCACGAGCTCCTGGCTCTACGTTTTTACATTGTTTGACACTGTGATGTCCATGGGCTGTGTGGATTAACCTTCCCATGTATGGGCTGGACCTGGGCTAGCCCTGGGCTAGCACACCTGAAGAGAGACTCTAAGAAAGCTGGATGCTTTCTGTTAAACTCTCCCAAGTAAGCAGATCTCAGTAAGTTGGTTTTAAGCCATGTATAAACCAGCTCTTGGTATGGAATTATGCTGGAAGAAGAAAGAATAACACAGTTTTCATTCTGGACTTTAATTCTTTATTTGGTTGATGGAAATCTTAATTTTCTTGTGATTTTTTTTTTCTTAGGAATGGCAATTTAGAGTTTAACAAATTCATAACCCATCATTGGAAAGCTTGTACTCAGGGCTGTATATGAATCTGGCCACAAATATCCGTTCAGCACATTTTCACAGTTGCTGCTGCTTTGTTAATAAAGTTAACTTAAACAGATTAACTAGCAAACAACAGAAGACCTAGCAAAAAATGTTAAACAAAGAAGCCTTCAGGATATGTTTTTCAATTTTCTTCTCAGTGCTTTGAAACACCTGGATCTGCCTATGGAAAAGTAGGGTGCCTTCGAATTTGCTTCAGAGAAGGGTGGTATTTTGGGGAGGTTGGTTTTTTTGTTTGTATGTTTTGTTTGGGGTTTGGGGGTTTTTATTTGTTGGTTGGGGTTTTTTGGGGGGGGGGGGTTTTTTTGTGTGGTTTTTTTGTATGTTTGTTTTTTGGGGTTTTTTTTAATAAGATGAGGTATACTACTAAGAAAAATTTGTTTTCCTGCATCAGCGGCAGATCTAAATGCAGACTCACTGCTTTCTAGTGATGTCTGTTTAGACAGCTGCCCTTTGTTCAAATTGTGAGTCAGAGACTTGGGGCTTTGTGTCCTGGTTCAGCAGCCCTCTGAAATGCTCCTGAATTCTAATGTCTAACTGCAAACTAGGGCTCTGCTTCAGGAATTAAATATGAACAAATCACACAGCAAACCTTGAAGCAAATTCATTACATTGTGGAAAACAGTTTATTACCTGTGACATAATGAGACTTGTTTATTTATACATTCAGTAAACAAACAAACAGTACAAATGTAGTTTTCCGTAATTAATTTTCATATAGATGTTCACAAATAACTGCTCTGATACAAACAGGCAATACAGCAAAGGTGTGTTCTGTTGGCCAGGTATATCAGGGGAGAGGTGGGTGCATTTGCTCAGTACATCATGTAGTAGGCAAGGGGTACTTTGAAACCCCAAAGTCAGTCCTGTCAATAAAGAAGATGAATAAGTAATAGAGAAGTGTACAGGGTTTCACACATGGAAATTAACTGTTTCCTTACTGTTCTAGTGGCAGATTTAGCTCCACTGTTCTGCTTAGAGTTGTTTGGATTGAAACAAATATCCCTGGGGAGCTGGTGAAAACCCTCTCTTGTCTTCTAATACAAGATGAAATACTTACAGCTGACTCAGGGGAAGGAGGGAAAGCAAGTACAGCAGAGGAGTGGCATTCACAGGTTTTAAGTCTACACCTGATGACAGTGAATTCTGAGGAAGGTGAAATAATAAACTGTGTTTGTGATAGGAGGGTGAAAATTACTTTAAGGCACCATTTCCATTAACTCTGCTCTTTTGCATATTTCTGCAAGTTATACATGAATACACAGACCAGCAGCCTCTGGCTTCCTCTTACCATGGCAGAGTCAGCATCCAAGTCCACTCAGTGACCCAATTCTGTCTAGTCTGACCCCAAAACAGCCCCTGGAGAGGCTCTTTTTCTTTCTGCCTTGGTATCTACGGGATAAACTCAGGAGGTCACTGAAGAATCTCTGGATCACATCATCACCCATGGAAATGCTCTCAGGCTGCTCCCTGGTGTTTGGGATCCACGGGAGTGCAGTGTCCTGCTGATCAAAGACATCTGCTGGGGTCAGGTCCTCTTCCTCATGGTCCCTCTCTTCTGAGACCAGGGGATGCTCCAGCTCCTCATCCAACAATTTGGACAGACTCTAGAAAAAGGGAAGAGTAGAAGGTGGAAGAGAGGAGAAGGAAGGGTTTTTGAAATTCTCATTGTTTCCATATAAGCCATACTCAGTGCTTATTTTGAGGACATATTACTGAGCTGCCAGAGTGCCAGTTAAGTCTTTCCTGGAACTGGGCATATGGGATAAATTATGAAAAATTTGAAAAAGGCTTGATAAAGTGTGAATAAGGAACAAAAAAAAAAATAATTGATATCTAAGAGAATTAATGCAATGTCACAAGACATGCTGAAATTGGTTCTGAAGGATTTGGTTATACATTTCTCTGTACACTGGGTGGTTACTTCATATGTGGCAATGCCAGCTCCCTAATGCAGTAACTGAAATGTTTTTTCTCAATGATATGGAATTCCTGCACAAACAAATGCACATAGGTACATATACACACTTTCTCTTTTCTTATATTCTACACCTGGTAGTCACAAACAGGGGCTGCATTGCTGCACAACTGAGCTGAGGGGAGATCCTGCAGGTACAACCCCTTCATTCCTATTTCAGCTAAAACCAGGGGCTTCAGGGAGGAGCATGCAGGTGACTGCTCTAGGGCTTTAGGTCACACTCCTTCCAGAATAATTTCTTTTACTCCAAAAGGTTATTGCTACACTTAATCACAGGATGACCCTAAATGTACAATCCTCTAACTGAACCCACAGGAAAAAAAAATTAAAAAAACAAAAATTCTTTCAATTGCCTCATGTGATTAGAAATTTAAATCCAGTGATCAATTACTTTAGTTTCCTCTATTTAATAACTCTCTGCCTATCTCAGCATTCCTGCTGTCATGTTGTCTCTTTAAGATGGGGTAGGAAGAAACAGAGCTCATCTGAGGTGTCTAATTCCTAAAGAAACATCAGCTTCTTTCAGCTCTATTGAGCAGCCAGTCACTTACCTGTAAGCTGGAAATGGATCTGGCCCCTGCCTGGTTTTGACTGACAATAAGCAGCAGAAGGAATCCAGAGCAAAAAAGAAGTTTCAGATTCATGTTTGGTGTTGATTCCTCTTCCCTTAACTCTGAACTCTCTCCAGTTCAGAGTTGCTCTGTGTCTCCAGCTATCAGCATTTATATCTTCCTCCAACCCCTCCCAAATCTACCTTTTGAGTTCCTGCTAGTGCAAGGATTGGTTTAAGGTTTTGGTCTGTTTTCATCCACCCAGGAGGAGGAGGAGGAAGAGGAGGAGGAGGAGGGAAGAAATACTTTCTGGTGGTGAATTAAGGGAGCATTTTCCACTTAGGCAATGCAGCATCGTTGTGCTGTCTTGGTGCCACTGATGTACATGAGTGAGCCCAGCTCAGTGTTCCTCGGGCTGACTGCTAAACCTTTCTTTTTCATCCAGAGAAAAAGAATTGTGAGAGAACTATAAAGTGAGAAAGGAAGTGAATGGTATCTATGACACATTCACCTGGCTCCTTTGTCCCTGTGAAGCACCATACCAGAAGAATGGGCTAAGAAAACATGCTGTGGAAGAACTGTTATTACATAACAACGATATAATGACATTGTAATATCACTTATTAATATGATGTTATTGACTGAAGAGATGAAAGAGTGTGATTTGGAGAAGAAGGGGAAAACCAAGTGTTACAAATATGACACATTGCAGTGGTTGTTGGCCTGAACAACAGTGAGTGTGGCTAAAACTAGGCTGACATGCACAGACAGCTTCTAAAAGGCTTAAGTTGAGAAAGAAAATCCTCTTTCCCTGGATCCAGCTCAAAATAGTTCCTTTATGTGATCTTTCTCAGTCTATTGTACACAATTTATGTTAGATCTGCAATCAGTCTGGAAGGAAGAATTGGCTTCACTGAAAAATTGATATGTTCCTGAGTATGGAATAATATTTCTTGCCCTTTCATGGCATTTCTACACACATGTGATGCACAAAGTTAAAGGCCATCGAGCTGGATCTACACAGAGAAAATGGAAATTAAGGACCATCTGGCATTTTTCATCTGATATTTGAGTTACTGAAAGCTTGCAAACCAGTTTTCAGTATCAGCTTGTTGGTCCTGGAAGCTTGGAAAAAATAATTCTGTGATGTGTCAGCAGGTTTAATGTTTTCAATGTTTTTTTCATGTGCACATCAGTTTGAGGCATAATTACAAGTGTCTCTAGAAATGGCTGTTGTAAGGAAGCAGCTTAAAAACATCCCTCTGTGACAGAAAGGCCAGTCTGATGTTGTTATATTGTTGAGGTTTTGTTGTTGTTGATGTTGGTGAAGACCACATTTGATATGAATCTTATTAGTAAATGAAATTGTCATCCCAGAGGTTTGAGGTGTAACAACACAGTAAGAAAACTTCAGGGCAGTTTCAGGCTCATCTTTTCTCCTCTGCAAAAGCCCAGGATTGTTTTGTTGCTTTGATTGGTTTGTCACAGGTCTGCATAATGTGGATAACAAATCTTCTGGACCTCGAGATCTCTGAAGCTGTTTTGGGGTTCTGCTGAATTGTCTCTCTGGTTACTGTTGGACATTCCTACACTGTGCAGTCCTCATCTATGACTGTGTTGGTAAAAGAATAAATAAGGTTGGACAGCACTTCTAGAGGTCTGTGGTGCAATCTTGTGCTAAAGCAGAGCCAACTTAGATGAAATTTCTCAATGCCTTGTCAAGTTGAATTTTGAAAGCCTTCAAGAAACAATGATTTACTAATATCTACTTGGAATTTTTCCCATTGCCATTTGTGTCATTGCCTCTCTTCCTAATGCATTGCAGCTGGATGCTGTCCATAAGCACAACAAAAGGATGTTCCACCTCCCCAAACCATGACATTCCATGTGATTGTATTTCAGAGAATGCTGCATAACCCAGACAACGAGGGGAGCTTCAGTCCAGGTAACCCACAGCTGGTTTCAGATCAGATTTGGTGCAGTGGCAAGTAGTTAGAAATAAAAACCCATCCAGCAAATATCTCTGCTTTACATTCCAGATCTTCTCAGGGCTCCGATTAGCATCAAACCTGGTGTCTGAATATTCAGAGATTTATCATTGAGGTGGTGCAGCTAAGATGGAGACTTCAGCACAAACATCAGCCTATAAAAAGGGAGGAACCCCTGAGGACAATAGAAAATATTTTGGAGGTAGGAAATATCTTTGTGTCCCTTTTTGAAGTGTTTCTTTGTATGGCAAGTCCTTCATCTAGAGAGGAAGGAAGTATCAAGAAGGCAGCAGGTTGATGTGTGTTGCTCATCTCCAACAAGGAATTGTTTCCCAGCTTCCTGAGATGTTTATCCTGTATCATCAGAAATCTGATTAAGGAGCAGGATTAGGGCAAACTATTCCTCTGGGGATGTACCTGCCCCTTCTTGTGAGGAAGCTGAGCTCTGGAGCTGATAGCACATCAGCTAGGCTTGGCTAAGGTATCATTAGAGCACTGCTGCAGTAACTCATCTTTCTCCTTCCTGGCTCAGTGACCCCTTTACCCTCCCTCTCCTTCCCAGCTGCTCAGGCCAGCATTCCCTGGCTGGCTGAAAGGGCAGTGACATTTCTGCAGTGCTTTCATCACAGTGGGATCACTGAGTCTGTGAGGGAAGCTGGCCCCAGGGCCCCTCACTGAGACATCAACATTCAGCTGTAATCTCCAAGCTTTTGCCTGGTGTCCCCCTCCCCTGAGTGGGCTGGAGCTGGGCTGTGCAGCATCACCATGAGCCCAGGCCTGGCCCCTCAGGGCCCAGCTGCAGGAGCTCTCTTGGCTCTTCTGGCGCTTCCCTGCCTTCCCCTTGGGTGATGCAGCTGCAGGAGGGGACCCTGGGGGTCTGCAGCAGCAGCAGCAGCAGTTCTCCATGCTGAGAAGGGGCTGAGCACAGAGGCTGAGCTCACTCACCTGGAGTAAAGCTGGCAGGTACTGCTGGCACCTGCTCCAGCACAGTCCAGAGAACAGTTTGGTCCCTGCCTTAGGGATGGTGGGACTGGGAGGAACTGGGATCTCCTGGAGCCTGAGATAGCCCATCCATGGGCAATAAACCCAGCCTTCACTATCAGGTAACTCAGAAGGAGCTTCCCTTGTGGGCTGGTCATCCACAGGGTCACTGCACACTGTCCTGTGTCCTCTTCTCTCCCACAGCACCTTCTGTGGGACACTAAAGGCAGCCAAGGGACAGAGCCAGTGCTGGCACTGCTCTGCTCTGGGGAGCCAAGGGTGTATTTGCCTCTGATCTGTTCTGTGCTCACTAACTAATGCTCACTGATCTCTTTGAATGGATGAAGAGGGGATGTTTTCCTCTCTAGCCCTGGGGCAAAAGAAGGGGCCAAGGCCACCTGAGGACAAGGAGGGCAGCAGGCTGGCATTTAGTAGAAGGTTGTAGATGGTTCTGGAGCACTGGGTTTTGATCTCAAAATTTTAGTTTTAGTGTTAGGCACATTTATCACATTCCTAGTGAAGCCAAATAGGGAAGCTGCAGTGACAGAGTGGAGAGCCTAACATGGATCCTCAACCAAACAGGAAACAAGCTGAAGAATTTAGAGCAATGGCATAAGAGCCTGGTGAGAGGCAGAGGCCTAAAGAACTACTCGGGTTCCACAAACCCTCACCTGAAACTCCTTTTTTGGCTAAGATTCATCTCTAGCAAAATGAACAGCATCTGTTCATCTTGTTTTGGAAAGTTGGGAATGTCTACATAGACAAATAGATATTCACACTCCAGCCAAAACATGGTTTAGCTGTGGTTCTAAGCCATGTAGGTCTTTTTAGTCCTGTGACAGCCACTCTTGCTTCCCCATGATCTTTAAGCTGGATCTCAGAAATTCGTAGGCTGATCTTGCACTAAACTGCTCAGAATCCAAGTTTTTCATTCTCTGTGTTTTATGAGACCCCTTTGGTGTTTGGACTGAGGTCTAATTTGTCTGCATGTCATTGCCTTACTGTAAAAGGATGGACTTTCGGTGGGAGCAGCTGCAGGCAGGGACACTGTGGTGTCAGTCTGCACTTCCTGACAGGAGAGAGAAAGAGAACCCTGTGTGGGCAGCATGGACATGACAGATCCCCAGCTGTTTTGAGCTGGGACATTTATCCAGCCCAGCTAGAAGGTCCCTCCTGTGACATCCCATCGGTGTTCTTCATCTGGTTATCGAGGTGTGTGGTGACCTCTCCTGGTGAGTGAAGAACGTGCCTCAAGTTCAACTTCTGCTAAAAACAGAGAAAACAGACCAGACATTGAGAGGTTTCCATTAAATGATTACTTCATTGTCAAAAACATGGTGCAGGCATTACAGCAAGGTTCTGAGTGTCTCTTTTTTGGGGTTTAGCCATGGAAGTGTGTGGGAGTGGTCGTGTCTTGGGAAGGCCCTTGGTATGCATGTGGTATTTGAATGGTTGTGCTGATACTTAAAAGTTTGAGTGTTCCATAGATGGTTTGGTTTAGTTCAACACTAGATGTGTTGACCTGGACTCTCATAATGGATTTTGCAGGATGTAAGTTCGTGTAAGAAGAGATGGAAGCAGGGAGGATATTTCTTAAGCATTTTGTCTGGGATGACACTTGCCAGGTTTTTCTTTGCAGCTCAGCTCATCCTGGCATAGCTGGGAACAGTGTCACCAGTGCCCATTGATCAAGGTTGTCTTGACAAGCAGCCAAATCAAGGGGCAAGAGGTCACACTATCCCATTGTGCTATTTATTGCTGCATGCCATTTGTCAGCGTGGAGCTTGCAGAAGGTGAAGCCATTTCTAGAAATGGCTAAACAGCTACAGGAATGAAATGGCACCTGTCCTAGAAGTTGCAGTGGTTGTTTACTTCCCTTCTCCCTCCCCCAGCAGACTGGTGATGGACCTAAAAATAACCTAACTAACTAAAAATGTGATCATTACATAAAGCCTGTCCTCCACAAAACCCTCAGCAGATTTTGTTCAGCCTATGAGAGTGGCACTGTACATAACCTCAATTTTGTATTCCCAGAGCAGGATCCCAATTGTCCATTTGTTTTGCCGTATTTCAGATTTGTGGAATGTGCCTGACTAGAGAGTGGTGTAGGTCAGTCCCTGTGTTTTGAGAACAGGGAGGTAAACTACCCTGATTTTTGTCTGGGATTCATGCATGTATTCTTCTTCTTCTTCCTGCTAACGTTTATGATCCTTTTCATCAATCCTTCTCACCAGTTCAGGTGCAACTGCACACTTGCATGTACCCACTCTTGCTTATTGTGATTAGAAGGCAAATCCTTCCTGTTGAGCATTGCAAGCAGTTGGCTGTGTCAGGATGACCATCCTGGAATTCTGCAGTGGATGCACTTTAGGCTGCATGTGAACAGAGGGCACCTTCCTGCCTTGGGTGGGTGAGCTGCAGTGGGAAGGATGCAGCTTCATCCAAAGCTTAGAAAAGGAACTCAGTGTGGCTGTGGTGGCTCTTATCACCCAACTGTTCTTGATTTGACAACCCTTCTTTGTTTTCCCAGAAAATACTCACTGTGATTGCCAAGCTTCTGGAAATAGCTGAAGCCTTTTGTGGTGGAGGGTGGCACGGCTGTGGGCCAGAGGGGCAGGATATTTTAGCTGTTGCTTCTCAGCACAGCCTGATTGGCGAGCAGCCTTTCAAAAACTAACACTCCTAAAGCTGTGATAAGGTGCTCAGGCTACAGGGCTGGAGGCTGTGTTCATGCTTGAGATAAAGTCCACTGTCAGCACCACATTCACACCTCCGCTGTCACACCAAGCACCCCAGGTCCTGCCATTCCCACCAGTCACTTGCTGCAAAGCCTCAGCCCTGGGGGATCAGGCCCTGTGCTGCTGTCCCCAGGGGCTGCACAGCTCCGTGTGCCCTTGTGGTGACATTGAGCTGGTTAGAGTGAATACTGTGAGCTGGAAGAGATTTGTCACCGAGGATCGTCACCCACAAATTTGGACTCAAGCCCTTTCCCTTGGGATGCACTGTCTGGATGAAAGAGGAATGGGTGGAGCAGTGTGTGCCAGGTGTGAGCTGGGGGATGTGCAGTGCCATGGCTGCTTCCCCGTGTGGGTGCCAACCATAAATTCATTCTCTGAAACAACAGAAATAGCAGGCAGGCAGTTAAATCCTCCTGTGGATGCTGAGGAAAGCAATGATTTCTCCCAAGTTACTCACAGTCTCACTCTGTAAAAGTTATTTTGGAGTCAATTGTTAAGTGTCTGTGGGCTGGCAGAGTTTTCTGGAATTACAGAAATTCATTAAATCAATTTACAGGGACAAAAGACACTTGTGTTAAGCAACTGAATGCCACTAGAAAACTGAAGCCTTCGTGGCTGTGCCAATGGGCAAAAGAATCATTCCTTTCAAAATCATTCCAATCAAAATAGTTTAATCACTGCAAAACCCAGAGTTTAAACTGGTCCTTCAGGATGAGGGCTGGTTCAGGCTTCCACCTCCACGTATGGTGTCAGCTTCAGCTCCCAAAATTGCTCCTTTGCAATGGCAAGGTGTGTCATTCCCACACCTTCAATGGACTTATACGGATGGAGAAAATGAGCAGAATTTTTCGCCAAGGTTCTCTGTTCACCAAGTCATTGGAGAATTGAGGTTGCTACTCCAGTTAACAGGACTGCAAGCCAAGAAACTGTTGGTCAGCTGCACAGGCACAGCTGTAGCTCTCTTTCCCTCTCTCAAGGTGTTTCAGTCCAAACCTTGACAGATTTTATAAATGTTACAGCTCTATTGATGCAGGGAAGACTTTGGCTCATTGCACAAATAAAACCATTGTCTTACAGCTGCCAGTGAGCATAGTCAGCTCCATGTGTGCCAGTCAGCAAGAAGCATTTTTACAGTTTGTTTGTACTCAGTGGAGCAGTCAGGCTTGAGCAGCAGCTGCACATGGAAGGGTTGTGCAGTGTGTCTGTGTGTGCCTGCTAGGCTGTAGGGAGTGTTGGACTCACTTTCCTCCAAGACCTGTTAAAAGGGGGCCCCAGATGCCACCCTTAAACCAGAATTTAAGCACCCCAGGTATCGTTGTTGTGCCCCTCTGCAGAGAGTAGAATGTCCAAGTCTAAGTTTGATCTGTGTCTCTCTGAACCTCCTGACCATGGGAGCAATTTATTCTGTGTATCCATTCACTTTATCCCTCAAGACTGGGCTCTGTCTGCTCTGCTTTTGAAGTTGGATGGGAAAGCTATGCAAGAATAAGCAGTAGTGGAAAGGTGGGGGTAAGAATACAGCCACACAATCTGCTTTTTATAGAAAATAGTGCTTCAGTGCTTTCTGAAACGTGAGATAACCCTTCAAAGGGCCTTCAATTTAGCCCTCAAAACCCATCTTTGAAAAAAACTACTTTATGAACAGTTGCCTATGCTTTAACTGCCCTGTTTAGTTAAAACCAACACATCAGTATGGGTTGCACAGACAGAGGCCACAGAACCTCAGAGGCAGAAAATGTTTTTAGCATCCCTTTCCCACTGGAGATTCTTCACATAGCTTCTGTGTTGTTTGACCAAGAGGATTTGTTTTACCCTGTCACCTCCCCGAGGATAACAACACATTTTTTGCGTGGTGTTGAAGTGTGAAGAGCACTGTGAGCCATGACATCATATCTCAGCCCAGAGCAGAACAGGAAATGACCAAGAAGGCCTAAAATATTGGCCATGGGAAGAATGAACATTCTTTAGCCTAGATAGGTCAGATGCACCTGACAAGTCTAATAGGACAAAGAGATCTTTCACACTTTAGCACATGATGATATTTTAGTGCAGAGAGATGGTTTGTGAGAGGCAGAGGTGAATCAGGGTGCAAATCCTCCAGATGACACTCTAACAAAGCAGAGCTGCTCTCACACAGTGAGGAGTAAAGGGATCATGGGCCTGAATAGCTAGACTGCACCAAATCTGACCTTTATTTAATGTCAGGAGGTTTAAAATGAATTCTGGGTCCCAACATCCAAACACAGCTACAACAGTAATTCCCCTTCAGATATATCAAAACTACCAGTGAGAAAAGACACATATATTGATATATTAATAGCCATATATTAATGGCTATGGCTTTTTGGGAGGTGGAAGGGAAGGAAAGGAAGGTAGTAATAGGAGAAAAACAGCAAATTATATTTTCTGGAAAATTTAATGGTGTTTTGCAAAAATAAATCATTATAAATATTGGTTCATAAACTGAATAGTTTCAACTATTTTTCACTGATATAAACCAAAAGATTAGTCAATTTAAAAAATAATTTTAATAAAGGGAGTCGAGGAAGTTTATAAGCTAAATTATTTGTGAGCTCTTACTCAGTGGGTTACAAAGCTAAGGGCTTTTTTTGGTCCAAAGTTCCATAGGTTGATCACTGAAGTCAGAGCCAAGAGGAACCTTTGGCTTAATTTGGACTGGGTCATTTGGACTCCTTTTGTCCACAGCACAGGAAAACGTCATTAAAGTTCAAACAGACCTGACTTCCAGATAGGTCTCATGTTCTCTTCCTGATGGTTTTGTAGGTACTCTGTTCTCTGAAGTGCTAGAGCACATTTCACTCTGTTCATCTCTCACCTTGTATTAAGTATTGAGAGCAGGATGACAAACTAAGACTCAGCTGCTTTAAGTCTTTTATTCTGTAATTGTATGGGGGGCAAACAATTACATTTGTATGCCAAGGATTGACCCAAGGATTTAAGTATTGCTTTGAGAAGTGGAAATGTGCATCACTTTGATGATCTGGCCTGCAGTCTAAGCAACTGTTTGTATTTCTGCCCTGCAGAAATGTGTGTGTGACACACCCCTGTGGCACGAAGTGAGGTTGTTGTTTGTGCATCTTTACAGTCATAGAGGCAAGAATGAATGAGAGCTTTTGCAGGTTCTCAGTAATTGCCTCATGACCAGAAAGTTTCCACTGGAAGAGAGAGTCTTCATCTAAAACTTTCATTTTTCCCCACTGTAACACTATGTGGCTTTCCAGAGCTGTTTCTTTGCACATCCCTAATCACTACAGCATTGTACTTTAAACCTCAGGACAGATCTCTGCTTGTGCAGGTCTGAGAGCTTGATCTGGTGCTCCTTAGCTTAGCTTCAAAGCAAGCACCTTGACTGAGGAAAGGAAACATCCAGACCCTCCAGGCTGAGCTTTTCTAGGCCCAGTGCCCACCAATTTGTTCCCTAATGATCCTGCCAGCCCGAGGCTGTGAAGCACAAGTGCTGCTGAGCCATGTGTGGAAGGCAGAAAGCTCAGAAGGCAGGAATTCCTGGAGCAGCGAGAGGAGGAGTGGGCATGACAGGAAGAGGAGGCTGATGCTTTGCTGAAGAGGCCCTGACAAACAGTGCAAGAATCCCAGCTCGGTGTCCTGGCTCCAGCTCCCCTTATCTGGGAGCGCTGGGTGGAGGGTCCTGTCCACACCTCTGCCTTGTGCCTGCTCTGCCCTCCCTGCCTGCAGATACAGAGTGCCTTGAACAACTTCCAGGGCCCCATCCCTGAGCTTCCCAGCACCCTGCCATGCAGCAGCCAGGTGACATCACTGCCAAACGCCGTGGAGGAGCTTCCTGTGTCACATTCCTGACTGGAGAGCCTCTTGCCAAGCCCTTGTCGCTCTACACAGTCTTTTTAGGAACGAATGGTCTAATTTTAACCCGCTTGCCACAAACACCTTCCTGAAATAAGTTCTCGCTCTCTCCTGCCTTGTGCATGTACTTGAGAGCTTAAAAACAAAATCTCTCATTTGTAGGGTCCAGAGCTGGGGCCTGTGAGCCCTAGGAAGGGGCAGGAGCCTGTGCCAGACCCTGCTGTCACTGTTTGAGCCATACTGAGCTGTGGGGATGGGAATGTTCCACAGCCACACACTCAGGTGATGCACATCACAAAGTTGCATGGATCTGATCCAATCTGAATGAGCTGTTCTGTATTTCAAGGACAGTGCAATAGAAAGAACTTGCTGTTTTCTGGACTGGCTGCAGCCAGATATGACATTGAAAAGTGCAATAAATTGGCTTAGTGTCCTCTGTGGTGTGCCTAATTGCTCTAATCACAATCCTTTCTTTTTTAGGGGGGTGTAACTAGGTGAGCTCTGGGCTAGGAGTCAATAAACCAGTTCTGACCCCACAGTGATGTCTGTTCCTCTCTGGCTATGCTGTCCTTGGAGGGCACGTGCAGCAGTCACCTGCTTTGAGAATAAGTAAAAAACACAGGAGAAATAGGAATTACTGTGAGATGAGGACAAGGAGCACAAGCTGCACAAAATCACTGGGGATGTATGCTCCTGCCTTTTGCAGTTTCCGTGGAGGTGAAGGTGAGCCCTTGTACTGAATGATCAATGCAAGCCTGAACTGCTGTTTTTAATTAGCAGAGTGTAAAAAGCCACATCTTTAAAGAATCCTCTAAACAGGAAAGGAAAATGTGTTTTCAGGCAGCTGCTGTCTTTATGTTGCCCTCTTGGGAGTGACACACAGATCCCTTATGTTCCTTTAGACCTGGTAATTAAGGAACTCCTTGTACCTGGAGGTCAGTTGGTGAGGTAATGACCTCCCTGCAATCTCCAGTGCACTGGGTCTTAAGGGATAAACAGAAAAAGGCAAAAAATCCCAGGGCATCCCACCAGATCCCAGCCTGTCTTGTCCTTGGGGCCTTTTCTGAGCAGAACTTCAAGCAAAGAGCAGCAGCCCCGAGGGTGATCCCCAGGGCTTTGCCAGATCACTGTGAGGGGGCCCAGCCCAGCAGGGTGGGAGACTGTCAGCCACAGCAGCTGCCCAGCTTGCTCCCATTCAGCTGAGCAAAATGGAATCCCTGTGAGATGAGGACAAGGAGCTTTGGCTCACATCAGGTGAGTGAAAAGTGGTCGGTGTTACTGGATACTCTGAGGGTCAAACCCCTGGCCCCAGCTGGGCTTCAATGGATGAGAACAAACGTGGTAGCAGGGCTTCATGTGTGAGCATCTCAGCAGGAGCAGGGAGCACACCAGCATGGTTATAAAACAGAAGGGACTTGGGGGATAGGATTTATCCACTCTGGGTGAGCAACAGAATTACCCCAACTCTTGCACAAGCTGGCATAGCATTTGCTCTCTTCTCTAGCAGGATCATACAGGATCTTTGAAATGTCACTGGCAAGAACTTTGGCAAACTGATTGATTTCAGTGAGCTAGTTTTGTTTCCAGCTTCCCACCCTCCTCTCACTTTGACTCGTTTTTATTAGCCAGCTTCTTAACAGCCTGTGAAGCCGTGCAGAGCCCACAGGTTGGATAACTTACTGGTGGGTTTGGGAATAATGACCAGCTGGAAGCTGACAAATACTCCAGAACATGCATATACTGTTTTCTACTTCATGTCAGCAATCTTCCTCTCCTTTTCTGTGCTCTCTGGTTTCAAGGGCAAACTCCCTTTTATGCCTTCTCAACAGAGATTGGTTTTGGCCTTTTAGCTTCTCTGTCCTGCATCTTGAGAGGAAAACGCTGTGATGGCTCAGTGATGTTCCCATCTCCTTTCCCTGGCTGTGGCTGTGTGTCTCTGTGATGTGATGGACATTATTTGTTTAAATATCTGATGAGGAAGGGTGATAGAAAGATGTCATGTATTTTCAAAATCAAACTGCTTATGTGATGACTTTGCTCTGAGCAGTGAGGTTATGTCAGACATTTTACAGACATTACCTCTGACCACAGTGATTTCATTAAATAGGGTAGATATAATTTTCCCATTGTTATGTAATTTTTTTTCTTATGATTTTAGTTATTCAAAAATCTTTAAAATGTTTCCTTTTCCTAATAACTCTGGAAATCATTTAGATTTTTTTTTCTTCAGAAAATAAACAAAATAACAAGTTCCAATAGGTGTATTTTATAATCATCTGCCTACAAGAACCTGACGGAACAGAGATCCCGCAGTCCCGGCTCCCCCGGGCACCCAGGGGCGCTGAAAGGGCTGGGAGCGCTGCCGTGCCCGGGCCCGCAGCGTCACCCGGCGGCCGCTTTGGGAAGTGCAGGCTGTGTCCGCGGGAGGATCCAGCTGCGCTGTTTCAGAGAATCACAGAATCACGGAATCACGGAATCACCAGGCTGGAAGAGACCTTCAAGATTATCGAGTCCAACCCATGCTCTAACACCTCAACTAAACCATGGCACCGAGTGCCACATCCAGTCTTTTTTAAAACACATCCAGGCATGATGACTCCACCACCTCCCTGGGCAGGCCATTCCAGTACTTTATCACTCTTTCTATGAAAAACTTTTTCCTGATATCCAGCCTATATTTCCCTTGATACAGCTTGAGGCTGTGTCCTCTCATTCTGTCCGTTGTTGCCTGGAGAAAGAGACCAACCCCCAGCTGATACAACCACCCTTCAGGCAGTTGTAGAGAGTGATAAGGGCACCCCTGAGTCTCCTTTCCTCCAGGCTAAACAACCCCAGCTCCCTCAGTCGTTCCTCACAGAGTTTATGTTCCAAGCCCCTCACCAGCCTCGCTGCCTCCTCTGGACGTGCTCCAACCCCTCAATGTCCATCCTAAACTGAGGGGAACAGAACTGGACACAGCACTCAGTGTCCATCCTAAACTGAGGGGACAGAGCTGGACACAGCACTCAATGTCCATCCTAAACTGAGGGGCCAGAACTGGACACAGCACTCAATGTCCATCCTAAACTGACACAGCACTCAAGGTGTGGCCTCACCAGTGCCGAGTAAAGGGGCAGAATGACCCCCCTGCTCCTGCTGGTCACGCTATTGCTGATCCAGGCCAGGGGCTCTTGGCCCTCTTGGCCACCAGGACACATTTCCACATCAGTTGAGCTGAGCTGGGCAGTTCATTCCCCAGGCTTTGCATCCCATGTGTCTCAGCAGCAGGACTGATGCAGAATGGCTAAAATACCCTGTCTGATCTTTATGGAAATGAAGTGTAACCTTTGCTATGGAGAAACTTGGTATGTCAGGCTTGGACCTGGACACTTTTATCCCTGCAGGATTTCTCTGGTTGAAGGAATATCTCTGTGCCTTTGGCTAGGTTGAAACCCCCCGTAATAAACTTGAGACTTTGAGTCAGCCTGATCCAGAGCAAGGTTTTGAGTCCAGAAAATGTTTCATGATGCCAAAGTCATTCCTAGAGTTAAGCCAGGCAACCTGGGGCAGCCTTAACCTTCATCCAGTCCAAGCCTTGGTATGTGTTAGGCATAAAAACCACAAAAATCTTTGGGAACCAAGCCACCATATCAGCCACATGCACAGCAAGGAACTCATCCCTTCCTTCTTCCCTGAGGAAGGGAAAGGGACTGCTCAGAGTTGAACCAAAGCGTGTTTTGTTAATAAACACTAATTGCCGTCTATCAAGCACACACATTTTTTCTAATTTAAAAATCCACACTGAAGCCTCTGAAGAGATGAAGATCAGAACAGGCTTAATTTTCCATGCAAATAATTTGCTTCTGATCTTGACCCAGGATTTTCATAACAATTAGAGACAGCTTGGGGCTGCTGTGTCTCTGAGCTGCCCACAGTACCCAGCTGTCCCTCTCCCCATGAGGTTCCTTTCATGCCTGGCTCTGGAGGGATTTGTGCACCTGAGACATTTTCCCTCCCTGAGCTGAAAGTTGTGGCTCTTCAACCACATTTATTTCTGTCTCTCTTTTTCCTGTTTGTTTGCTTTTTTTTTCTTCCACATTTAATCCCACTTGCTGAGTGCTGACAGGAAGCAGATGAAAATATTCCAGCCCTTCAGTGTCAATACTGGACATCAGCCTAGATTTATATATTTATATTTGAGTACAGGGGATTGTGTGTTTAAATCTATGTGAGCACACCTGTGCAGGTTCCATACATCTCCAGTAATATCATCATCAGGCATCTTAAAAATGTACCATGTCACCATCCCTCTGGATTCAAGAGATTGACTTTAAAAAGAGGGATTTGGGGTTGTTTGTTTGTTTGCTTGTTTGTTTGTTTTAGAAGTGGCTTTCCAGGATGCAGCATGCTGTAATGTGATTTACCTTTGTTTTCTTTGATGTGAAAGTATTGGAGCAACTTCCAAGCTACCTTAATAGAAAAATCTGAATCACATGCTTGCAGATACCTTTTAACAGAAATGAAATTGTATTTGCACCCATGTAAATATTCCATGCAGACATGCTCTGAGATTTGGGGAGGTGGGAGGGAAAGTTGTGCTTGAGATTAGCAAAGTACCTTATTAGGCAGATTTAGTGAGTTGTAAGCCTGGAGTGACCATTAATGCAAAGTCCTGCATGAACTGGACCACTTCATTTGCCTGAAATATTTCTTGCTTGAACTGGTGAATATATGTTCATAATAACACCTGATCTTTATTCATAAAACACCAATGCTGGAGTTAGTTCAGTGTTTCATCCTTCCCCATGTAGAAATATGCATATTACACTTATCATGAGGACTTCGGCCTCCAATTTTATTTACTTATGTACAAAACCAAACAATTCTTCAGCTGACCTTCAGCAATCCTACTTCAGGTTAAGCTTGGAGCCACACACACTCCTGCAGTAACTTTCTCTGACTTGACTTAAAGAAACAGCTCTTGGCTTTCACTCTGCAAGGAGTCAACTTATATGAGCTTTTTCAGTTGTTCTTGTAATAGACAATCCAATGACAAGGAGATACTCCAACCAGCTTCCTTTGAAACTCCATAAAGCTACTTTATTTTAGGAGAAAAGAGAAATTATTTTTTAAAAAGGCAAAAAAATTATTATAAACCAAGACCAATTGCAGCTTTTCAAGCTTGACTTCCTCTTAAATTCACACCTTTATTTGTGTGGGCTTTCGCAACCATTAAGCAATGCCTTGCCTGCTTTAGAAAGAACTTAAATCTGCTAAATCTCTCTTATTCTCCACATGAACCTGTCGTCTGGGAGAGGAGACAGGTCAAACCCTGTCCCTCATACTTGTGCTCCTGTTCCCTCTTCCTGGAATCGCTAAAAGAAGGCAGCAGGCAGGATGGGGTTAATTAGATGTGCAGCTCTCTTGCAAATGAATTGAACTCTGCACAGAGTTCCTAACTGCCAGCATGAGGAAGTGATTCTGTTTGCTTTGATTTCTCTGAGTCATTCACAGAAGAGGAATTTACTGCTCATCACTGCAGAGACTCTTCCTCCAACGAGGAAAGAAAAGCAAATTTCAATTCAATGGGAGAAGTAGCTTGTCTTTCTCACAGAAAGACACAGAGAGCTGGGCTGCATCTTTGCCTCACCACCAAGTCTCCTGAAGACTGATAATGCCAAAAATACCTGTAGGGAGAGGAGATTCCACTGTAGGGGAGAGGAGCTGGAAAGACAAAGTGCTACAGAAACTTACCAGAAACAATTCAGTGTTGTCCTCACTGCATTATGTATCTCCAAAACAATAATCAAAAAGAGTTATTCCCTTCTCCATCAGAATTTTACTACTCCCTCTCCTACTATCCGGAGTTCCACATTTTTCAAGCTATGGTTCTCTGGGGAGCTGTAAAGGCCAGCTTGAAACAAGCAGCTTGCTGTAAAATGTCAGAGTCTCAAAGCACCCTCACCATTCTGGATTTTGGTGGCTGCATTCTGTGTCACCTACAGGCACAAATCTAGAATGGCTTTATGAGGTGAAAGAGTGACACTGCTGTACATCTTTTACCAACCAGTCACGCTCCTGCTGCTGGAACTCCACCTGCACTTTTGGAGCTTCTCCTTGTTTTGAGACACCTTCCTAAATTTCTACTGGTGTTTTAGGTTCCCACATTAACATACTAGCTAAAAATACCAACTGTGGCTAGGAGCAAAAGGAGAATGCTTTTTGAAGGAGCTGTGTGTGCCTGGGACAGTCTAGTCACTTCTTATACTGTCACATCTCATCTACAAAACCTGGGAGAAGCTCCTTTTGCCATGGTGTTTTAGTACTGTGTGACCTGTGTCCTAAATGGGCACCTTTGTCACCCTCCCCCAAAGCAGGTGAGGCCAGAGAAGGGAGGTTCTCCTGGAGGCTGTGTTGGGAGCTGTGCTGAAAGCCATTCCTCTGCTTTTGGGTCACTCCATGGGTGACACTCTCAGGGCTCCAGTCTGGTCTGGAATTCCTTTGAGGGTGAATGTCTGAGCTCAGCTCATCCCAGGTCAAGGCAGGGCTCTGTGCAGCTGGAGCTGCTCCCACTCCAGCCTGTTGACAGAGAAAAACACAGATTGGAGCTGTTTTCACACAGCAGAGCCCTCTGCTTCCAGGGAAAGATGCAACTTCCACACATCCCAGTCTGCAGTGAATGCCTCCATATCTAGGAAGGCTCCCCCAGCCAGATGTTCACCTCCTTACTTGTTGGACAGATCCCTGGCTGCTTTCCATCTTTTTTTTCCTGGAGATTGCAGGATTCCAGTGACACACCAGGCTGTCATTTTGAACACTGTAGTTCTTGTTTCCAAGAAGCCAGTAGGTTTTCATTTTGCCTTTGCCCTGGGCAAGAAAAAGTGAGAGCACAGAACAGGTGTTTTCATGGGGTATGAAGCAGAGCAGGGATCACTGTGGCCAGAGCTACTCCCTGTCCTGCATTTGTTATCTCTCCTTCTCTCATAAGTGACTGCTGATCAGGGAGAGAAATATAATTTATGTGCAGTTTGGGTGCTAATAATTTTTTCCATTCAGAGGTCACTTCCTTGCTGGTCACTGGAATTGTTACTAAGGATTTAAAATCAGCCTTAAACCCATGCCTCTTTGTCTCTTTGATGGAATCCTTCCACTTTGGGCTGTATTTATGTGGTTCCATGCAGGTGCAGACATAGGAGCCCTGTTTCAAAGCACACTGAACAATTTTTCATCAACTTTGAGGAGTAATGTGTAGCCACTTCCAACTGAGTTAGCAAAAGAACCTTGGGGACATGGTTAAAAGTTGACTTGCCCTTCACAGAAGACTGATGGCCAAATCTATCATCTCCTCCCTATCCCATTAAATGGCTTTATTGTGGTAAAGTTACAGAAAAACTGTTACCTTGACTTCAATTTCTCCCCTCAGTTCAATTTCATATGCATCATCTGTGAGAAGGGCTTCATACGTAGCAGAACTGATGTGGATCTTCTGTGCTAGGATTCAGAGCAGAGCAGGAATGAATGATTCCCTGAATCCCAGAGAACACACTCCAGCCCTCCTGCATTCATCAGCCCAGTGTTTCCACCTCCTCTCTTGGCATGAAGGGATGTGACTCTACATGCCCATGCCAATCCACAAGAGTTTCTCTGGTCTATTTGGTAACTGGTGGGGATGGCAGGTCAAGGATGTGCTTCTTCCTTAGATAGATGATAGATAGTTCTCTGACCTGGGATGGTCCCAGAGAATGCTCCTCCTCCTCTAGAGACTCACACTCTACTGTGCCTGATGTGAGGGGGTGTGATGGAATCTTATGTGGGGTCAGATGTGATAAAACCCATGAAGGTCCATCACCTCTGAGGGGCCAATCCTCACAGAGAAATGGCTTTAAATAATACTGTGAGACAGCTCTTTAAGTGTGTTTTGTGAAGCAAAGGTTTTAATAAAAACGAAAATAACAAACTATACAGAAACAAAAGAAAAACTGAGCACAGGTGTCAGAGGCTTCTCTGACACCTTGCTAAGACACCTTTAAAAGAGCTCTTTTTAAAGAGTTTGAGCTCTTTTGTGCACCTTCATAAATACTTAATGTTTTAGGAGGGACAACTTGGCCCACTGCCAATAGAAGCAGGTACAGATATTGAAAAACATCTCCAAAACCCAACCAGTGCCCCTGTGCTGGCTCTTGGCCAATGCTGATGAGAAGGGCACAAAACTTTCTAGCTTGGCTTCCTTACGTGTTCAAAGGTAAACCTGCACTTTCTTCCTTAGATAGAATCATTTTCTCAGGTGTGGAAATGCACTGCAGCAGGGGTGTTTGGGGTTTTCCTCACACTGCAGTGGGGGTGTTTGGGGTTTTCCTCACACTGCAGTGCCTCAGAGGTGCAGAGTGCAGCTGTGGCTGGGCTGATGCCCCGATCCTGCCCCAGGCACTTACGCAGGCTGGTGGATTCCATGCGGGAAGCTGTGTTCACAGTGTCCCCAAAGAGGCAGTAACGAGGCATTTTGTACCCCACAACTCCAGCTACACAGGGTCCTGAGAAAACACAAAGCAGAGAAACCCCAAAATGAAGCAGTGAGAAGTAAGTGCAGGGCAGTGTCAATTGGCAGCACCTTTGCCAGTCACTCTGTAACCTCAGAGAAATGTGGAAATTGGAAATGTTCTGTGCATCTGGGGCCTGGAGCACAGAATTTATTTAGTGAGAGAAGTCATAATTTGATTAGCTGTAGCTAATTGGTGGTGATATCACCGATACTAAATTGCTCCCCAGACCTTTCCACACTGATACAGGCAGAAGTCACTTCACCTCCCTGTTCCTGCTGGAACCAGGAGAAACACTTATCCTGAGGTGTGGGGAGAGGCAGCAGCTCAGACAGAAATGCAGAATTCCTTTCTCCTCACACAGTTGGACTGTACCCAGTCCTGTTTTTCCCCTCCTGTGTACCTGTGTGTATCCCAGCCCGCAGCTCCAGCCTGCCTGTTGGCGTGTGAGGGATCCCAACCTGCCGCACGGCTGCCACCAGGTCCAGGGACATTTTGGCAATCTCCTCGGCGTGTTTGGTGCCATTCCTCTCTGGCAGGCCACTCACTACCATGTAGGCATCCCCAATGGTTTCCACCTGATAGGAAGGGGCATGTGTAACTAAGTGGCAGGCACTGAGCTTTCCTTTGGAAAGAAAATCAGAATAAAATCTATTTTAGCTGTCCAGCACTTGCCAAGATGAGATGTGGTCCTTCTAGGATGGTGGGTTTTGTATTTCATGGATTTTGGCCTCCTGGCCTGGGGAGTATATATATATATATATATACATATACATATATATATATGTATATATGTGTGTGATATTCACCAGAAATAAATATATTTTTATATATTTTATGGATATGTATTTATATATAGTATATAAATATATAAAAATATATTTGATATTCACCAGAAAACTATATATAGTATATATATATATATAAATATATTTGATATTCACCAGAAAACAGAGTAAGAAAGGTTTCAGCAGCTTGCAGATTCCTTTCCTGTGGATTCGTACTCACCTTGTACACATCATAAGACTCAATCCTGGTGTCAAAGCAGACATAAAGGTTGTTGAGCATCTCAACCACTTGCAGGGGAGTGCAGGAGGCAGCAATGCTTGTGAACCCCACGATGTCTGAGAAGAAGATGGTCACCTGTTACAGAGAGAAGGAGAGCATTGAGCCAAGGTCTCCAGGCAACAGCAATGAAGCCTTTGGGGAGTTTGGGGATTTGGGAAATCCCAAGCACAACAGCCTAAGGCACAGGCTGCATATAGCACCAGTCTTGCACAGCTCAATAGATACTCCTAATAGATAATCCTAAATTAACAAGGTCTGGCTCTGAATTGTTTTCTACTAGTTTGAAAGAGAAAATTATTCTTATCTCCAAAGTTTATCACCTGCACTTCTGTGAATACCTCATACTAATGGGAGACTGAAAGTCAAATGCTTTGAATCTTGTGAGCAGTAATCAAGAGTCTTCTTATAGAAGTAGGGTCTCATTTTCCTTTAAAAGGGATTTAAACTGTGATAGGGATAAAACTAGATACCCAAAAAACCTGTGAAATAAAATCTCAACTTCTGTCTCTGTTCTTGTTGAATTAGAAAATATTAAGTGGGTTTTGTTTCTCTTTTTGTCATGATCAAGTAATTTACAGAAAAAAATCAAACATAAAAGAAATAATAGAATTGAGGAAGAGAAATGTGTGTTGCAGCTGTTGGCAAAGAATTTTCTTCTTTGTTCTGTCTGAATTGTGTCAGTGTTTAAACTCAAATCGTCCTTGCTAATACCAATTAATCTGGAAGGGCCATCTTTTCACTCTGCCTTGGTTCAGCACTTTTGATGTCATGCCTATTGTGGATTATAATTGTGCAATTACAGGTTGTTGTTTTGATAATGACACCTACAGATTAAATGCAAACATTTAGCACTATGTTTCACAGCTGAAAGTAAGGAGGTGTGCAGGGAAAAAGAGAGAATGGAATTGCAATTACTGCAGCATGAGGGTTTGGGCTGAGGGCTCTGCAGCACAGCTGCTGAATTCAACACTGACAGCAGCAATTTTTTTATTCTTCATGTTTTAAAGGGGGGAGACTCATTTCTTGCTCCTATGAACTCATGATCCAATGGTGCTGGCTGGCTGTTGTAGGTAGGCTCTAAAATACAAAGACAATTTGCCAGTACAAGATATTTGACATCTAAAGCTATGCATCTGGAAATCTCAGCTCTTTTTCCCTCCCCATCAGCCCAAGTGCTCCCTAGCACAGCACTCCATCAGGAATATTTGGATTTCCATCCACACTCAACTCTGGGTGCAAACCCAGGATCCTCACAACTGTGACAAGGTAGGTGCTATTTTAGGTGAATACTTGTCTGCCCTTGGTGGCAAGATCCTTTCCATTTACTAACCTGATCATAGTTTTCTGCCTCAACTTTTTGGCATTTCCTTAGCTGCTTGGCCACAGACTTTGGCAGCATCTGGTGCAAGAGGTCCTCAGCCAGGCGCCTCTCCCTTTTCAAGTCCTCTGTCTTTTCCTTGAGGTTCCTGGCATAATTGTGTATCCAGTCTGTCATTTGCTTGAAGGACATCAGTACAATGGGGTAAATGAGACAGGCCACCACCAACAGACTGATCTTAAGGCTTATTGTGGACAGGATTTCCTTGGATTTCTTGTGCAGCTTTTGCTGTCCCTCCTGCAGCAGGCAGCTCTGTGCATGATGCAGCCCCCTTAGAGTGGCTTCCAGGGACACAAAGTCACCCAAGGCCAGGAAAGAGATTCCTTCATAATGGGTGGAATAAAGTGACAGATTGACATTATCTGTCCAGCACTTATGTGCAGTCTCTGAGGAGAAGAGAGCATAGTTCAGAGTGGCAAAATGTTGGTGCAGTGTGGTTTGAAGGCTCACAGGTCCTGGCTGAGCTTTGAGCACGGCTTCTCTGATTTGGAGGATGAGTTTAAAAGCTACTGTGTCTGCCCAGTCAGGATTGTGTCTCATGGCTTTGAGATCCTCCTGGGGACTCCTGAAACGCTTGAGCAGCTCAGAGATGGCTCTGGACAGCACCTGCCTGGCTTCAGTAACCCCTGAGATATTCAATTTGTGTCTCAAGTCAGTTCTGTAATATCTACAAATGGAGATTTTCTCCTCCTTGCACTGACAATTCTCACAGTACAGTTCTGTTTCACTTGCCGTGCAGAGGGAGTTTAAATTCCCCAAGGGCTGAGAATGGAATGATCTATTCCTTGTGTCTGCTGCTGGGAGCAGCCAGCTGTGCCTTTCTTCCTGCAGGAGAGAGATGAGCTGAGCAGCCCAAAGGTTTTCACAGGAGGCAAGTTCCTGAAGGGCTTTGCCTGTGTTTGTCCATATTTCCCAGCTGTTGCTCAAATCAAAAGAAATGGCCCCGAGGAGGCTGCAGAGGGAGACCATGCAAGCAGTCAAAATCCTTTGAACTGTTTTTCTACCACCAGCATTGGAGGATGAAAAACACCTGGGGAAAAAAAAAAAAGAAAGTAATTAAGAAAACAACAGTGGCATTGTCTGATCCTGAGAGTGTTTCCTCCAGCTCCTGAAACCACAACTAGATCTAGCAGTGATATTTAACAATTCCCATGCATTCTGAAACAAAGCAAAAGGAGCATGCATTATCTGGGTGTTTTTAAAAGACATATTTTATTATACTTTTTCCCCATCTGACATAAATTTTAAAAGAAAAGCTGTCTTTAAGAGCCTGCTTCCATGACACACTCTGATCTGCAAAAACAAATGAATGATACCGTTTTTCTGTGAGGAAAAAAAAAAGCTAACAGAACTATTTGCTGTAGGTTTTATTCTCTGAGATACTTCTCTCCAAGTCTTAAGGAAGGCCATAAGTTACCTATTCCCCAGTGATTCCAGTGATCACAAACTGGAACTGATGATTTTTTTAAAATCAGACTTGGAGTATTTGTTCTTAACAGGCATTTCCATATGATGCGTAATTCCTGTTGGTATGCTCAAATGAGCTCAGATTTTTTACAATTTTTTTT
>VWYP01008882.1:0-47562 GCA_013400435.1 Pycnonotus jocosus | reverse complement strand
AAGGGGAGTGGAGCGGGGCAGGGACTAGGGAATGGAGAGGGAATAGGACGGGAACCGAGCGGGACGGGGGGCCGGGAACGGGATGGGAATCGCTCGGGAATGGGGAGGGAATAGGATGGGAACCGAGTGGGAATAGGCCGGGGACGGAGAGGGAATAGGAGGGGAACCGAGCAGGAATAGGCCGGGAATGGAGAAGGAATGGCCCCCAGGTCTGCGCCCCTCGGTTCAGGAAGGACACGGAGGGGCTGGAGCGTGTCCAGGGCAGGGAACGGAGCTGGGAAGGGTCTGGAGCACCAGGAGAGCCAGAGGGAGCCGGGAAAGGGGCTCAGCCTGGGGAAAAGGAGGCTCAGGGGGAATTTCTGGCTATGCACAGTAGGAGTATATTAAAAAAAGGCCAATCCCATTTTTAGAAAGGTTTTGTTGGCACCCATGTGCTGAGGGAGCACCTGCAGCCCCCGGTTCACCTGTGCTCGGGAGAATGCATCCAGCTGCACTGGGTGTACCTGGCACACCTCCCTAAAAATCTTCACCTGTCAGACCCCTTCAAAGAAATATTTTAAAATCACAGCCTGTATTCCATTCTTCTAAGTAAAAGCTAAGGTTTTCAACCATTTTTCATTCTATTTGAGACGGGGGGAAAAGGTCTGGAAAACTGAGAAATGGAAACAGATTTTTTTTCAATAATTGCAAACAATATCTCAAACTCAGCAATCTTAGACCATCGAGCTATGCACTATGAACATGCTAATTAATCAATTACTACCCAACAATATGCCCTGTTTATTTACTGTACTACATGTGTGTAGAACAAGTAATTATTAATCATCACCAGCAACAAATTTCCCCTTCAAGTTCACCTCCCTATAATTAATAGAGCTTATAGTTTAGCTTTAATATCTTTCCTTAGTAGTGATCACAGTGGCTGAGGAAAGAAAAGTTGGAATCAGGTACTGTGGTGAAAGGTTCAAATAAAGTCTTGAACCTTCAGAGTGATGCAATGCTGTTATATTTCATTAATTACATTAATAAGAAGGTTGTCAATGATTGGAGTTCTTCATCAATATACCAAAATCTGCAGTCTGAAATGAAATACAGAGGATCTGTACAATGTAACAGGAAGTGCCTCAGATCTACAGTATCCCATTGTTAACTGGATTTGATAGGAATTTTTAAGGATAGCCTTAAAATCCAGGGATTTGTTACCTTGACCTAGAGGGAAGGTGGTAAATTCTTCTGATCTTGAGGTACTGGAGATGTTCCAGGAAAGAGGGAGGGTGAACATTTCATTTCAGAAGATACTTGGGAGTGGTTGTGTTGATAAACTGCTTTTTTTTGTTCTGTGCTTAGAGTTGTCACTCTAAATGTGGAAATGTGGCCTAAAAGCTTTTTCTTTTTTTTAATTTTCTTTTTACTTTTATGCAGGGCTTTAAACCCAACTATCCAAAACAGGGGACCCAATTTCCAGTATCATCAACTCCAGGTAGCTCATTCAGGAGAAATGACCTCAAGTGGTCTGTGCTGCACTAAATTCTTGCTGAAACAAAATCCACCAAGTGCTGCCGGTTAAACAAACATCTCCATTTCCAGCTCTGACTCCTGGGGAGCACAAATCCTTTCTTTCAATTGTCTGCATCCTCTGCAGTTGCTGCCAAACCTGCTGTCCCTCCATGAGCGTTCCTCCACTCCCTGCAGCTGTTTTTGCCCAAATCTGGCATTTTTGGGGGGCAGTTTCTGGTGAGAAGCCACACTTGGGCCGCCTTTAATCTTTTGCTTCACACTTGTTCTGTTCTCTTCCCGTCCAACCCACGTTCTGAAATTCAATCTACAGTTCACCAACTCTTATTATTCTTTTAATGAGTAGGAATAAATAATCCAGCAGTGTGAACAGAATTATATTCCCCACTTTTTAACAACATCATAGTTTCATTTTAAATCTGCAGCATTGCTAAAACCCCTCACATTTTTGGCACCAGCAGCATGGGAGCTGAATGTGAGAGACTGCAAAGCACTTTCAATCCTTCCATCAGCTCAAGGCTCAGAAGTGTTAGTAGTAATTAAAAACTTTTTTTTTTTTTTTCTCCCCCCCTTCAAAATACATTTCACACTTTGCACATGCTGAGAAATCTCTCTCACCACGGGAACTTTCAGGTCAGTTGTTTCCTCCAAAAGCAGGTACAGTTTTCTTTTGTCAGGGTAGAACAAAGGCAGAAGGAAGTGCAGGTTTCATTTCCTCCTAGGACACTGCAGTCTATTAAGTGCCAGTGAACTAATGAGCCTCTCAGACCTTATGTTGTTCTGGCTTGGATCAAGGCATCCTTTTTTTTCCCTTAACCCTTTGGAAACCAGCTCAAGTGCAGCTGAATTCCACCTTTGGGGATAAATTCCACCTCTCTGGGCTCTGGGGTATCCAACCCCAACACTACGTTGATGTAAAACAGCAATAAAACCAGGAATTAAAAATAATCCTGTGGAATTTTTTTTTTTTAATTTGAAGCAGGAATCAGCATTTATGCAAATGGTTTCATCTGCAATGAATCAATTCTGTGACCAAAGGAGAAGAGGAAAAAACTCCACCAAAAATAATGTCTCATGCTGAGGGATCAAGAGCTGCTCTCAGAAAAATCTGGGTGCTGATCTTGTGCAACTCATTTAGTATTTGTGTTAAAACTGGTTTTTGGGAAGTAATCCCAAAGATATTTGCCATTCCTAGGATAACAGTCTCCATTCAATGGGATCTGCTCTTCCATAGTAAAACATGGAATGTGTTGGCTGTTGGGATATTAAAGATTTGATGGATTAAAGATAATTTTACAAATATAATGTTGTCCTTTAACAACACTGCACAGCAATTGTGACCAAAAGCATCACCAGTACCCAAAATACAGATGGACAGACCTGCAAAAGTCATGGAATTCTGGGAATCATAGTACAAGTAGAATTCTATTGATAAATTAGTGCTATTAATGATCTTCTTGATAATTTGAAAATGACCATAAAAGAACTGCTGCACAATTCTTTAGGTAACAGAAAAAAAAGCATAACAATAGAGATGGTTCTGCAGAGGAATATGGGGTGCTGGGATTACTGATAAATTGGGGCATTTTAAAATTTTTAATTTATAAATGTCTTTAAATTAAGGCATTTATAGGCAAAGGAACCATGGGATATTTTGGGTTGGGAGGGACCTTAAATCTCATCTTCATCCCACCCCTGCCATGGCAGGGACACCTTCCACCATCCCAGGCTGCTCCAAGCCCTGTCCAGCCTGGCTTTGGACACTTCCAGAGATCCAGGGGCAGCCCCAGCTGCTCTGTGCCAGGGCCTGCCCACCCTCCCAGGGAACAATTCCTTCCTAAAATCTCAACTAATCCCCATCTCCTCCAGTTTGAAGCTGTTCCCCCTTGTCCTGGCTCTCCAGATCCTTCTGAGTCTCTTCAGCTTTCCTGTAGCCCTTTGAGGGACACACTGAGGTCACCCCAAAACTTCTTCCCTCCAGGCTGAACAATCCCAGCTCTGCCAGCCTTTCCTCCCAGCAGAGCTGCTCCATCCCTGGGATCATCCTGGTGCCTCTGGACTCTCTGGCAGGTCCAACCCCAGACCTCCTTTCCTGCCAGAAGCCTTTCAGTGTTCACAGCCTGTTGGAAAGGGAATTTGGGCTCTCAGGGCTCTTTTCTCCTGCTCTGAGTCAGTGACAAAGGCAGCATGACCCCTTTAATGAGATTTTTAACCCACATGCTGAACTTCAGGAATGACAAGAACATGAGGAGCATGAGGATGATCCTGTGCTTTTCAACAGGAAAGGTGGGATGTTCCCAATCCCAGAGATTTTCTGTCTCAGTTAATGTCACTTCACACAGCAGCTCAGAAGGAAAACCAAACCTGTTCTTACAGATGAGGGAGCATTTCCAGAAGCATAAGGAATGAGGCACTTGCACATTTTCTGTTTAACTATTCCTTCACAGCATCTGCTTCCCAGGGTTGCTCTTCTTCCAATCTCAGTTTGTTTTCTGCTGTAACTCCTAGAATTGCTTCAATCTCTCGAATTGCCATCTGTAAGAGATTCCAGGAATACAAGTTATTTAATGGGCATTATAATGGAATCCAGCAGCCAGGGTGCACAGCTGGCAGTGCCTGCCTTGAACAGGTAACAGGGTTACACGGGACAGCATGCACCAATTAAATTTAATATTACTTTGGGGACACTTGGGGGAATTATTAGTAAATATGTACAAATCCCAGGTAAATAAAACCACAATTTGTACTCCTAATTAACTAACAGGTGTTTTATTTCACATATGTTCCCTCACAATGAAGAAAAAGTTCTCTTTTATATTTTTCTCCAGTGGTTGCTTTTCATTCCCTCATATTGAGAAATGGGAATTTTTTTGTTGCTGTTGTTGTTTATTCTGCAACATGTTGAAATTTAATTATGTCTTCCCCTAAAATCTGTCATTTCACACTCCACTTGCAAAATCTAGTCAGGGTGGAAGGAATCTGCTATGAATTATGTGACGTGACTGAAGATAACAAATCTAAGACAGCTCTCCCCTTCACCTTTCACCAAACACACAGAGACAGGAGCTTGGAAAGTTTTTATAAAGTTAAAGGTGATGCAGCTCAGCAAAAGGAGTCCCCGTGGGAAGCTGAGCAATTCTGTGGAATCAAAAAGCAGCTTTGTGAGGAGGGCTCGTTCCAGGGCACGGGGTTGGATCCGTGATTGGTGGGTGAACCTCCCCAGGGGCTTTGTGCTCCCCCTCTCCACCCCGGGATGGGCACATTGACAGAGCGGAGAAAATCGGGAACAAAATCCACGTGGGAAATGGGATGGAGGGGCCAGGGGATGGGAACGAACGGATGAGAGGCTGCCTGCTTGAAAGAAATCAGTGTTAATAATCCAAGCAGTTATTATCAACTGAGGAATTTGTTTCTAATTTAAGATTCTTGCCTTGATGGTGTCCCTTTAAAATAGAGGAGGCAATTGTGACAGAACTGTGTGAGGCAGTGCCAACAGCTCCTTTGCTCTTCCAAAGGACACTCGGGAGCATTAGATTACAAATAATTTCACGCTCAAGGATGTCTCTTTTCAAAGAAAAAAAAAAGTTTCAAACTTAAATTTAACTAACGGGTTCCGTGGGAGACCGACTACACTGACCCAGACACTGTAAAACCACAGGCAGGCAGCGATAAAAAAGGAATGGTTTAGCACTTGTTTATGATCCAGCATGAGGTATTTGCAGGCCTTGTACCGAAATTAACCGGGATCGTTAGTTAATTAACACCTCACCTTAAAATTGGTCTCGCCTTGCATATTAGGTGCTGATATTTCTTGATGGATGATGAAGAGATTGCGAGCAAAGGTCAGGAGGACCCCCTGGAGATCGTCTCCAATTGTTCTGTTAATGATATCCAAACAAATGAGTTTACCAATGATTCCCTTCCCATGCTTAAAAACAATCGCCCTCTCATTTGTGCCTGCCTGGTGCTGGAATTTAATGAGGATTTGCAATCTCACAAGGTGAAAATCTTCAGGGAGATATGAAAGATGAGGCTCCATTTTAACTTGTCAACGGGAAGGATTTGTGCAATAAATAATTTTTATTAATCAACTTAGCAGAAGCTACTCCAAGTAAAAGGTGACTGCTGAGGCAGGGCTGAGGCAGCAGAACACTTGAAACACCCACATTAGTTGGGGAAAAACTGTTGCTTCAGCCTAAAATTGGGGAAGAAATTTCAGCAGAATCAATGTTTCTTGGATGGTTGCAGCTTTTGAGGTTTTGGTTTCCCAGTGGTCCATACAGACCCTCCACACCTGATGGAACAGGGAGTTACACTGAGGATAAATGTGCTTCATCTGCTGGAATTGGCCACAGATCTCTCATGGAATAAAATGGGTAATCATCAGGGATGTTTCAGGTATTTCAGTTACTTTATAAACCCCACATCCTACAATCTTGAAAATATTTCCCAATTAAGGCTATGAAATTGCACTGAAAATGTGATGGCAGACAACAGGAACCCTCTTTGCTGCAAGTTGAGTTTATTTCTTCTTGTCTTACGACCAAAAATTTAGATTTTTTTCCTTCTTGCAGAGGCTTTTTCTGTGTTAGCAGATCCCATTTCTGCCCTCCCTCTCCTCTGTATTCTCTCCATGTCAGTCATGCTCTCCAGAGCTCTAAACATTTTCATTGCCTCCCTCTCACAGAACAGCAGGATCTCTTCCAGCACCTCCCAGGACACACTGTTAACCTTTTTCCACTGGATCATGCCATTGTTTGAGTCACAGATCCTGTTCCCAAAACCTCCTTGTTCCTCATGTTCATCGCTGCTCTCTAAATGGAATTTCTTCCACCTGCTCCCAACCAAACCTAATTCTATTTCTCTGTGTCGCTCCTTCAATTTGTGGGGATCATTGTGAATTCTATTCCTGCCCTCCAGAACACTTGCAGGCACATCCAGCACTTGAAGAAGCTGTTTTGTTATCCAGGTCATTAATGGAATAGCTGCAGCACCAAAGGAATACAGAACAGGCTGAGAGCAGAACGCTTCAGCTCCTCACTCATTCCATCCTGTTTGGGCAGGAATCTCGGGCAAGAACATAAAAAGGCATTAAACTGCACCCTCCTCTGCCTGCTGGAAGCCAGCTTTTTAATAATAATAAAAAAAGCCTGTAAGAGTAAACCCGTGCTAATCCAAGGGGGAGATTGCTCCTGCCAGGGAATGCAGCTCTCCTGAAGCCAATTCCAGCAGCTCCTGAGCCTGGGGTGCCACCAGCCCTCGGGCTCAGCACATTCCTGGCACTCCTTTATGACTGAAACGCTCAAAAACCAACCCAAAACTCTCCCAAAGGCCAACCCTGGGAGGAGTCAGGGCACTGCTGTGAGCAGGAGGTGACAGTCAGGCGTTCAGGATGTTCATTCCCTCCTGGCCTTTGGCAGAGCCGCTCCAGGGTCACTCCCTGCACACCCAGAGTGTCCCCAGCCTTGTCACCCTGGGTTAGGGACACTCCACACTGAGATCATTCCCAATCTATGTCCCAGAGTGTCACCCTGGGTTAGGGACAGTTCACATTGACAGCATTCCCAATCTGTGTCCCAGAGTGTCACCCTGGGTTGGGGACACTCCACACTGACAGCATTCCCAATCTGTGTCCCAGAGTGTCACCCTGGGTTAGGGACACTCCACACTGACAGCATTCCCAATCTGTGTCCCAGAGTGTCACCCTGGGTTGGGGACACTCCACACTGACAGCATTCCCAATCTGTGTCCCAGAGTGTCACCCTGGGTTAGGGACACTCCACACTGACAGCATTCCCAATCTGTGTCCCAGAGTGTCACCCTGGGTTGGGGACACTCCACACTGACAGCATTCCCAATCTGTGTCCCAGAGTGTCACCCTGGGTTAGGGACACTCCACACTGACAGCATTCCCAATCTGTGTCCCAGAGTGTCACCCTGGGTTGGGGACACTCCACACTGACAGCATTCCCAATCTGTGTCCCAGAGTGTCACCCTGGGTTAGGGACACTCCACACTGACAGCATTCCCAATCTGTGTCCCAGAGTGTCACCCTGGGTTGGGGACACTCCACACTGACAGCATTCCCAATCTGTGTCCCAGAGTGTCACCCTGGGTTAGGGACACTCCACACTGACAGCATTCCCAATCTGTGTCCCAGAGTGTCACCCTGGGTTAGGGACACTCCACACTCACAGCATTCCCACTCTGTGTCCCAGAGTGTCCCCAGCTTTGTCACCCTGGGTTTAGGGACACTCCACATTGAGATCATTCCCAATCTGTGTCCCAGAGTGTCACCCTGGGTTAGGGACACTCCACACTCACAGCATTCCCAATCTGTGTCCCAGAGTGTCACCCTGGGTTAGGGACACTCCACACTCACAGCATTCCCAATCTGTGTCCCAGAGTGTCACCCTGGCTTAGGGACACTCCACACTTACATCATTCCCAGGTTGTGTCGCTTCTGGTCTTCATACAACACAAAAACTGTTCCTTGTTTTTCCTGTTAATTAAGACAAAATTGCTTTATTTATTCCTAAAAGAGTGGTAACTGTAATAAATGTGTTGCAGTAAATACACACCCAAACTAAGAAGGGCTGGTTTAAAATTGTGTGTGAGGAATTACTGCTCAGTTTAAATAGATTATTGCTCTAACTTCTTGTAGAGAATACAATAAATACAGCAGAGTCTATTCCACAGCAAATATTTGGGTTTCAAAGCATTAAGAGGTGGTCAAAAGTATCTTAAGAATGACCTCCTTACACAGTTATTTTTATCAAGAAGCAGATTAACCCCTCAAAGTCTTACACACACTTAAATTGAAAGAAAAGCAGGTGTATGTGGCACCTGAGGACATGGTTTAGTGGTGAATATGGGGGTGGTGGGTTGATGGCTGGATGATCTTAAAACACTTTTTCAACCCCAACAACTCCACAATTTATGATTAACGTTGCCAGAAGTGTTTTCATCATAAACTAATTTCCAAATGAAAACTCTGCAGAACAAAGATCACGAAGTTTTCTCATCCCTCCTGTTCATACCTGGAGGTCAAATCCAACCCCACGAGCTTTACAGGTGTGGAGGAGAAGGTTGTAGGAGATCCCTGAGAGGCTGGAATGCCTCAGCTGGCTGCTGGCCACGGCACAGCGGGGGCTGCCTGGGGCAGGCTGCAGAGAACAAGCCAGGGTTCCTCATTCTCACACCAGTTTGTACCAGAACACAACATCTAAATGCAGAATTAGTGACTTTTCACGAGGGATGGGGGAAAGGACAAGAGGGGATGGGTTCATACTGATAGAGGAGGGGGGGTTAGATGGGATATTGGGAAGAAATTGTTCCCTGTGAGGGTGGGGAGGGGCTGGGATGGATTTTCCAGAGAAGCTGGGGCTGTCCCTGGATCCCTGGAATGTCCAAGGCCAGGTTGGAAGGGGCTTGGAGCAGCCTGGGACAGTGGAAGCTGTCCCTGCCCATGGAATAAGCTCAAAGTTCCCTTCCAACCCAAACCACCCTGGGATTCTGGGATCCTTTTTGCCAGTGAACTCAGTGCAGAGTAAGACTCCATTTGGAGGAATTCTCGCTCCTCACTGGCTCTGCTGGACATTTCCATGAACCCCTGGATGACAGATCAGATCTACAGAATTGCTCTCTATTGCTGTCACCACATTTTGGTGTTTTCACAGCTTCAGTGGTCACTGAGCCCTGTGAGAGCACTGAACCTAACCTGGCCTTGAGCATTCCAGGGATCCAGGGGCAGCCAGAGCTTCTCTGGGCAGCTGTGCCAGGGCCCCCACCCTCCCAGGGAGGGATTTCATCCCAAAATCCCACCTGGCCCTGCCCTCTCTCCCCCTTGGATAAAGGTGGATCAGGTTTAAGCCCTCACCAGTGCTCAGGCCAGAACAGAGATGTTGCTTTGAGGAGCTCTGAGCAGAGCTGTTCCAAACCAGAGCTTTCCTGGTGTTATTTTAATGCTGGGCTGTTCCCTGGGAGCAGGGACACTGCCCATCAAAGCCTGTAATTTACAGTATTTCCCCTAAAATGATATTTGTTTTGACACGGACTCATTTAAGTTGACATTGCTGAAATCCCGATCTAATACATCTCTGCCTGAAAATTAATCATGTTTATAATATTCTGAGAATTAATAACACCCATTGCTCAAGTCATTAACTTAAAAAAAAAAAAAAAAGGAGCTTCCAAAATCTGCTTCTCTGCTGTGGGGGGGGGACCACAAATAAATGAATGCTTGATAAAATAATCCAAGCAGCAGTTTAACAAGCGTAAACTTGGATGTGGCTGCAATAACACAGAACTATTGTTTAAGGGTTGGCATCAGGTTGATGAGGTGCTTATTTCAGCTACAAAGCATGCATACACATGCATAATGAACTGCAGGATGAATTATTAATGTGTTGCTTATTTAGCCTCATCTGTCTCGAAGATAATGTATCCTAACTGTAATGAGTGATTGGTTTTGTACATAATTACAGGAGCAGCAGTATCGAGGAAATTTGTTCTTTCAAAGAAGGGGGTTCTAAAAATAAAAAATCCTCGCGCAAAAAAAAAAAACTCCGGGGCTGCTCCGTTTTATCAAAATCAACCCCAGCAGCGTGGAGGATATCTAATAAATTAAAAGGGACAGAATCATTATTAACATCATAATTTTACACAAAGTGTTTTACTTAATCATTCATTACAGATCATGTGCAGTGAAAACATTTGTCTCTTGGTTTGTTTCTTTTTCTCTTTTCCTGGGAGACTGCAGTCTTGTAGTTAACTCTTCAGGAGATAAAAATCTCAGAAATACAGAAAGAATTAAAAATAAAGCATATAATGACAATTTATGTTAATTCTGACAGAATTTTAATTAAAAAAAAAAAAGTTGCTACTTGATTACTTTTCATTTCTAAAACTTGGACTACTGGGACTAATCAGATCTAATTTATTTCTCTCCAACTAAAAGTGGTTGCTTGACGAGAACAATGGATCAAGAGCTCGTTAACCTCTAAATTAGAGCTCCATGACATTTTTGGAATGGTGATGCATTCCCTCCTCTGTGGATGGACAAAAGGGAGCTGTGAATCTTCTGTCCAATACAGCAAACAGCTTTTGTTTTCTATCCAGATGTGTATGTACACAGACACACACACTTCTCATGCTGACTTTTTTAAAGGCTTTCTTCCCACTTTATAGAATTCCAGAATATTTGGGTGGGAAGGGACCTAAAAGCTCATCCCATTCCATCCTCTGCCATGGCAGGGACACCTTGCACTGTCCCAGGCCGCTCCAAGCCCTGTCCAGCCTGGCCTGGGACATTCCAGGGATGGGATTGTTCCACTTTATCCCATGAATATGAACCTGTTAAAATCCAAGAGCAGCAGTTTCAACCCTGAAGGGAGCAGATCCAGCTCCTCCAGGACAGCTGAACTGGCAGTTCCATGAATGATTATATTTGGGAACACATCAGTGCTTACAGGTTTTGTCTCCTCGTGCTGAACCCGTTGGATTTTGCTTTCCTTTGATGCCAGAGGTGCTTGCAGGTGGCTGGAGCCACAATCCAGATTTCCATCTGTCATGTACATCAGGAGCTGAGTCAGGGCCAGCTGGTCACTGTAGCAAAGGTCAAGGTCTGTTGCCCACACCTAATCAAAACAAAGAGGGGCATTCAAATAAATTAAAAAGAGCAACAGGAAGAGTAAAATTCAGCAATGGTGAAGGAACATCTCTGCCCTTTTTTTGTGCTGTGTGTTGGCATTCCTGCTTTTGGCTTCCTGGTGCTGGAGCAGGGTTGGCAGTGATGAGGATGTGAGGAATTATTCCCTGGGAGGGTGGGGAGACCCTGGCACAGGGTGCCCAGAGAATCTGTGCCAGGATCCCTGGAAGTGTCCAAGGCCAGGCTGGACAGGGCTTGGAGCAGCCTGGGACAGTGGAAGGTGTCCCTGCCATGGCAGGGGTGGCACTGGATGGGCTTTAGGGCCCCTTCCCACCCAAACCATTCTGGGATTCTGGGATTCCACAAACCACTTCCAAACAGGAACAACCAGAACTCTCCTGTAACTTCAGAAAGAGTCTTTCAGGGAGGACTCATGAGGCTGAGGGAAGCTCTGTGGATTGCTTCTGCAAGGCTCCTCCACCCCAATAACCACAGCTTGGTTTGCCCAGGAGTTTTTCCCTGCCTAAAAAAAAAAAAATCCCTGTGCCCACCCTGCCAGTGAGCAACGTTCCCACACCCCAAGATGTGCCCTGCAGAGGAGCCCTGAAAACAAATCTCCCTGTGAACAACGTGCCTCAGCCCTGGAATGGTAAATGGACTCATTAGAAGGATATTAAGGGGTCAGGCAGCCAAGGCCTCTTGGAAAACTGGAGTCAATTTGAGAATCATATGCACAGAGAAATGCCCTTTGGATAATGGGGAATAAATCACCCCAGTAACAGTTGTTAATATCGAACTGCCAAGTATCTGTTGCTGGATTAAAGATCCTATTTGTCAACTTAAATATTGCCTGCTGCACGGGCTAAAATGCAAATTGGATGCTAATGGCTGGCTTTACTTAGTAATAGGGGAACATTCCCCAATTATAATACTTAATTTTCTTCAATAATTTATTGTTTATCATCACTCCTGCAAGACAGGAAGAACTTTGCTGTCCATTTCTCCTTTTCCAGTGTGTGCTAACCAAATAATAATTATAAACTATTCATATTGTGGGAGCGCTCCTTTAATTTTGATAAATATTATCAACAAATCTGTGTCAGTATGTCCTAGAGCTTTGTCTGAGCTGGGTTTACACTCCCAATTAAAACTTTGCCCTCGGAAAGAAGTGGCAGAGCTGCATGAGGGAAGCAGGGAGTGAAAATCTTGGATATCTGGGAGCTGTTCAGTGGCTCCAAGTGAAGGGTTTGCTCTTAATCCAGACCCTGACCTCAAAATCCACACCTGAAAGCTTTGCTGAGCACAAACAGAGCAGCAGGAGGGAAGCTGGACTGAAGGGGCACCAGAAAAAAGGTGAAGCAAAAACATCCCTGCAAATGAAATGAGCCCCAGAGCAAACTGCAGGGAACGAGCTGAGGATTTCACAGCAGATAAAACACTAAAAAAGGCAGCCTGGCAAAGCTAAGCAGCCATCAGCAGTGGATAAATTCATCCCACCCTCCCAGGGATTCACTCCCCAGATCCCACCTGGTCAGTGCCTACGATTCAAACACGTGCAAGGGACATTGTTTTAATGTCAGATGTGGAGAAAACCCCATTAATTCCTTGTGTGATCCATTTCACATCCCCTAAACAAAGCCCCAGCATGCCAGGCTGGCTCCAGTGCCCGCTGGCACACGCCCAGGGGCTGCTCTGGGAAGGACAGGAGCTCTCCTGGATCCCCTGCTCCAGGGAATGGCTCCAGCTTGCCCAAGGAAGGGGCTGGGAGAGCAGGGAAAAGCTTCTAGCAGAGCAATTTTTATGCTGGAAATCATGAGATTGACTAAATACCAGTTTAAGGAGTTTCTGTTTGCTTCCAGAGGGGATTAAATGGTTTTTTGGACGTGGTTTCATCATCTCAGCCCAATTTCTGCTGCTGCCTACAAAATGAAGAGTTTGGATCTACAGAGGGGATGAAGGAAGGTGTCCATGCCCTCCCCTGCTGCTCCCAAACCTCCTCAAGCTCCATGTTCTCCTTAGGCAAAGTCATTGTCATATTCTGCATTTTCCAATATAAGGCGTGAGGAGGGGGAGGAGGAGGAGGAGGAGGAGGAATAGGAGGAAGGCAAACGTGGCTGGAAGCCACCTGTCCACCTCCTTTCATGGCTGAGCCTGGGGCTGAACCACCCCTGTTGGAACCGAGAGCAGCCAAATGGTCACTGCTTGGTGCCAGCTGGGATCACCCCCAAGGATTGTTTTCCTGGCTCAGGACTCTCTGAGAACACTTTGACTGTGGCCATGTCCCCTCCTGCCCTGGATGTGTCCCAGAACATCCCCAAAATGGGGGAGGAAGGAAGAAGGATCAGATGGCACAAGATTTTCCAGCTTTATCCTAGCAGGGGATTCCCTTTTGCCATGGAAACACACACACAAAAAAAATGTCCTTTAAATCCCCTTTGTGCTGCTACAGAAATGGGGGAACACAGGGCCTGACCAGATAAATCATTTCCTCCAGTAAATCAGGAGCTCTTAGGAGATGGCCTGTGCAAAAGTGAAGTTAAAGTAAAGAATGATAAAATCCTACAGATTAACAAACACCTCTGATTGAGCCCATCCTCATTTTCTGAGCATACACAGTAAGGGCAGGGATGTAATTGTACACATTCATGATTGGGGGTGTCAAATCCTGACAAATTGCACGGAAAATTAGCAGAACACAAGGAGTTTTCATCTGAAATGTGAGGATTTTCAGCATTTATGTTCAGAAATTAAACTGGAACAGAACAGCCTGGAACTGATATTTGATTTTCAAAGTTCAAAGGTAGGAGGTAGAGGCAGTAATTAAGATTTTAGATAGATTTAAGACTGGGTTTAGGTCAAGCTAAGCAGAGAACAGATTAGGACTCTCCATAACCACTTCAATAGACAAAAAAGGAGTTAGAAATAGAAATTGTTGGCTGCTTATCCAAGGAAATCTTTGCTTCCAGGGGATTCTCGAGGAGGAGTCACAGCTCCAGAGCCGGCGCTCGGTGCTGAAGACATCTCCAGTGAATAAAGTCACAATTATGCTGGAATTCTTTACAGCTCCCATAAAAACGCTTCAGCTTTAGAATGTAAACTTGAGGAGGGAAGGAAACATAAATTCTTAAAGAGTTCCTAAATTACAGCTCGGCTCTCTGGCGTTTAACTGGGATCGACGGCTGCGTTATTGTAAAGAGCGCCCGCGCTATTTTTAAAGGAGTGCTTGAGTGATTACTGTAAAAATGTCAATTAGTAAAATATTAATGCGAGAGCGGCTTTTAGGACTTCTCAAATGGGCACGGGAATCGATCGGGGCGGCGCTGGCAGCCTCTCATCCGGCTGCCATCTCGTGGCAGCTGCTGGCATGGGCTGGGGCTCACCCAAAAACTTGGATTTTAGGGCTCTGCAGCTCCTCCGTCCTGCCGGATACAGGGTTAGGAGAGGGATGATGAGAACATCGTGGCTCTTGTTGGAAAATAGCGCATTAAAAATGTGTCATGTTCTGTCTGGAGAGAATTTGGGGCACTGTGGGAATTGTCCAACCCCAGCAGTTTATCCAATGTTCCCTCACCACTGCTGGGGCTGTGCAAAAACCATGGAAAAGGTGACTCAGGATCCTGATTCTCCAAATTATAAAGTAAGGGAGTCAATGTGTTTAAATATTCCCACCCAACCCAGTGGATTTATCTGGGTGCAGCTCCCAGCTGGGATCTGACAGGATTTCACTCTGAGGTGCCAAGGATTTGCTTGGAACGATCATTATGGAAAATAAAGTGGGAATCAGAAATGATTCACTCCAAATGATGCCTCTCCATTTCTTCCCCCAGACACTGAAAACAGCACCTCCCTCTCCCTTCCCCTCAGGGTCAAGGCACAGGGGAAACTGAGATGGAAAGAGATTCCTGAGGCAAACAGGGAATTTTGTGAGTCCCAGCTTTCCCTGCCCCTTGGATCTCGTGGCAGCCAAAGCTCCATGTTCCCACAACACAAATTGTTCCTTATCCATCCTTTTCTCCTAGTGCTCCAAAGATCAATATTTCCTGTAAAACACACTTGGAAAGAATTCCTGAGCATCCTGTACTTCCAGGAAATTCATCTGAGCCTCCCACCTACTGCATTCAATGAGTGAGCAAATGTTCCAAGGGTCTGATACAGGATTTCTTGTTTGCCAAAAAAAAAATGGTGCTCTCAGGAACACAAGCCTTTGTGTGATCTCTCTCTCCCAAGACAGATGGCCTCATTAATTGCCTCCACATCCAGTTAAATTTAAAATCCTGTGCTTAAATAATGTTAAAGTTGTGGTACATGCTGATAAACATAGGAAATGTTAAGGTAAAAATCAGCTGGGAAGAAAACCAAGACGGAACAGAGAGGAATTCTAAGAAGCCACGAGAATCACTCAATGATTTAATGTGTCCTTCTTTGTGCCAGGAAATGTCACAACCTTAATAATCCAGGCAGAATTCCTGCATTTCAGTGACCTGCTGGCTTGAGTGGAGCAATTGGCAAAACTCCCATGGACTTCCGTGGGTGAGAATCTCATCCCTTCATCTTTTAAAAGCAACTTCCCATGGAACTTGGCCAGTATGGCTGAGGCAGAGTTCTGATGACAGTGCCTGTGTACATCCATTTTGGGAGTCAAATATCCCTGGGATCTGAATTGCAGAGCCCAAACTGCTGTGAGGGTGAGGCCGTGGCACAGACAAGCTGTGGCTGCCCCTGGATCCCTGGAAATGTCCAAAATCGGGCTGGAGGGAGTTTGGAAAACCCTGGGATAGTGAAAGGTGTTAGAATGAGATTATTTTTAAGGTTCTTTCCTGCCCAAACCATTCCATGATTATTCTGATTCTCTGGTTCATCACAGCCACCCTACAATGCTGTCAATTACCAAAAACCTGAAAGTTCCTCATTTCCCCAAATATCCAGGGATGTTCCCTTTTACAGTCAAACACATCCTAAACACTGAGCTCCTCAGTGAAGATTCCAGAAGAAAACAATGCCAGGAGAGTGAAAAGCAAGGAGGTGCACTGGGTCTACATTTGATGCTGTTAAAACACCCACGTGCTTTCCTCAGCTCACATTCCACAGAGTTTGGAAATTTTCTGTTCCAAAGGGCAAAGCTTTCTCCTGGTATTTTTTGGAGTTCTGTAGGAAAGTTGGAATTTCTCAGGCTCAGGGGGGGACAGGGTGAGGTAACAAACCTGCCCCACTCACCTGCTGCTGCCTCGTTTGGGGATGGGTGAAAGCCACAAAGTCCACGGAGAAGTAGCCGAGCACTCCCTTGGATTTACAGGCTTCCCCAATTTTGAAGCAGAGACCTTTGAGAACCTCTGGATCCACGGAACGCTGGGGGATGGTGGTGCCTGAAGATCTGAGGGGCCCCTCAGCGTGGAGCTGATCTCCAGATGACACCAGAGTCACCTCCCCTGTGGGCTCGATCAGCAGATCCACCGTCAGGTTGGTGACGCTGGCCGAGAACGGGAAGGCTTCGATCACTCCACCTGGAATTTGAAAGGAATTAATCTTGGAATCAAATCCTCAAGTGTTGCCCTTCACAGTGCACAGGATGGAGCATTCCACCTGGAATTTGAAAGGAATTTATTTTGGAATCAAATCCTCAAGTGCTGCCCTTCAGAGTGCACAGGATGGAGCATTCCACCTGGAATTTGAAAGGAATTATCTTGGAATCAAATCCTCAAGTGTTGCCCTTCACAGTGCACAGGATGGAGCATTCCACCTGGACTTTGAAGGGAATTATCTTGGAATCAAATCCACAAGTGCTGCCCGTTTTGGAGTGCACAGGGTGGAGCCACCAGCTCCAGGGGGGATTGGAGAAATAAATCAGTGGAAGGGGAGCAGCAGAGCCAGAATCATGGATCTCTTGGAGGAGAAAAGGAGTTTAATGAGTGGCTTTTCAAACTGGATAAATCCCAGAGTTGAGTGGAGAAAGGGGCTCTGGGGTAGCAGGAGGGAATGCAATGTTGGGGTTTGAGGGATGGTCACTCCTGCTGTGAGCTCACCTTGGACACTCCCACCCACAGAATGGTCTCAGGTAAGAGTCTGCCTGTGGCATTCACCCACAAGAGGAATTTGGCACGGAAATAGCAACTTCCAGCATGGTTTTCCATAGGAAAATCACCAGGAGAACCACTTGGCATTCTGGATTTGCCTTTTTGTTACATGTAATGCCAAAATCCAATTTGTTGGGTTAAACTGCTGTGTAATAAAATTGGTACTAGAAGTGTTAAGTGGCATTATATAAAAAAAAAAAAAAAAAAAAATATATATATACCTTACCTTCAAAGCTTTGATTAATCCTTATCTCTTCCATAAAGAAATCTATGTATTAAATATTCTCACATTTACCTCACGTGCTGGAATTCCCCAAAACCTTTCCCCTTTGGTGCAGCACCCAAGGATTAAGGAGTTGGTGCTTATGGATTCAGCATCCAGGATTGATATGGATTAAAAGCTGGGATAGGACAAATGAATGACAGAACAGTGGCCTATAATTCATTGGTAAATGAACACTTGAAGCATAATGGAGAAATAAAAGGAGATAAATATTTAAATGGGCCCAAGACTAACAAGAATATGGCAGACAATATGGCATAATTACTCCTTCTAACACTTCCCAGCGACTTTGCAGTCTTATTTACCTTGAGTAAGAAATGTTTGGAGGAATTTTTCCCATGTAGGGAATCGTTTCTCATTGACTGGCTGTACGTGCTGTGCTAAAAGGCCCGGCAGCTCCTGGGAGATCTTCACCAAAGCTAGCTCCTGCAGAAACAAATTAAATAGAACCACAAGCAATTTTACTACAGAAATGAAAACTGCTTGTGGGGTGATTAAAAACCAGGCCTCCAACAGGCAAAAAAAAAAAAAGAAAAAAAAAAAAAAAAAAAAAAAAAAGTGGTTACTGTTTACCCACAGTCAGGAAGCCTTTTTTAATTTTTCTGCTTGGTCTTCTTCCCTCCTCCTGCAAACTGTTCTTCTCTGAAAGCCAATCCCCCCCTCAGCACTGCATCTCTTGCATTATAATTTATATCAATAATTGGATCTGGCATCTGAAAATGCCTGGTACTTGGTAACTGCTTTGGGATCAATAGCAGCAGTCAATAACTTGTACATTGCTTGTATTTTGAGGCAGCATATTGAAATAGTCACAGATGCCAGCAATGGTTTTACTGGTTCTATGTTTAAGCTCTTCTATCAACCCAAATACCCTTTAGTTAGGAAAGAAAAAAAACAGGAATAATCAAGCAAAAGCATTTCTAAAGCAGGAGATATCCTTTTAAATCTGTAAAATATCTGTAACAAACTCCCAAGTGCCTGTGTCTTTGGTGGAATTTGATTAGTCACTCCACAGCTAAAGCAGCTTTTTTTTCCCTAGTTTTAAATTCTTTATTATCCCACACAACAGCCCAGCCCCATTAAATACAGCAAGTAACTGCTCTGCTTTTACTGCTCCCCAAAGCCCCAGAAGAACAGGAGCATATAAAGTGCAAGGACCCTGACTGGATTGCTTCAGGCTCCTTTTCTTGCTGCTTCATGAGCCTCCCCCTGCTCCCCTGGGGCTCTTCCCTCTGTTTTCCATCCCCTCTCCTCAGCACCCCGTGCTGCAGCAATGACCAACCCTCCTCTGATCCTGCCAGTGCCCTCAGCCACAGCCACTTCATCTCAGGCTCTGGAGGAACAGGAGGAATCCTTCTGGCTGACAGCTAAGAATAGCAAATAAAAAATTGAAGCTGTTTTTTCCAGAGCGGTGAGGGTTTGTAGAGATGGGCTCAGTCACGGAGCACGTGATGGGAAAAGCAACCAAAAATGCAAATTCAAGATGACTTCACTGAGATTTGCCTACCAGAATGAGGAGGATGGAGCAGTGATTACAATCACTGGATGGTTTGGGTGGGAAGGGAATTTAAATCCCAGTTTTAAATGGGCAGGGAAACCTTCCCCTATCCCAGGCTGCTCCAAGCCCCATCCAACCCTGGAAATTTTCAGGGGTGAGGCAGCCACAGCTTCTCTGGACAATTAGGGAATCTGGGATTAACTCTGCATGCAGGAGAGCTGGATAAACCCTGGGCCTGGCTGCAGCCACCTGGAGACTTCAGGAAAGGGATTTTCCACCTGTGCCTCAGCTGCCCAGCCATGGAAAGGGGGACAATTGCTGTCCCTGCCTCACATGGAATTGAGGGGAAAAATACCTTAAAAATACTGAGGTGCTTGGATGGTGATGCTGATATGGGATATGTGGGCTCCTGTCATATAATAAGGAGAAAAGGATGTTCCTGACTTTAAAAATGTCACAAAAAAGGGGTTAAAAATGGTTTTAGTCAGTAGATTGATACACTAAGCAGCACAACCTCATGGCAAAAACAAAGGAGCACACAAAACATGAGATCCAGGCTCAGAATTAACCCAAAAAACAAAGGAGCACACAAAACATGAGCTCCAAGCTCAGAATTTACCCAAAAACAAAGGAGCACACAAAACATGAGCTCCAAGCTCAGAATTAACCCAAAAACAAAGGAGCACACAAAACATGAGCTCCAAGCTCAGAATTAACCCCAAAACAAAGGAGCACACAAAACATGAGATCCAGGCTCAGAATTAACCCAAAAACAAAGGAGCACATAGAACATGAGATCCAGGCTCAGAATTAACCCAAAAACAAAGGAGCACATAAAACATCAGCTTTTACCCAACTTCAGGCCTTTACCCTGCTCATTTCCCCAGGATCTGAAGGAAGAATTTCAGTTTTGGATGGCTCAGCTGACTGAAAGAGCAGAGCAGTGAGCAAACATCCATTGGCCTTGTGTGGGTTTGTGTTTGTGCTGAATTATTGCTGAGCCAACAAGGCACAGGCTGAGGTGGTTCATGAAAATCACCGTGGCTTTGGAGAGAGCCATGATGGATGGTGCTGGAATTGCTGCCCCACAAATCAGTGCACAGCTGGCAGAGCATCCAGCAGCACCTCTGTCATTCCCATCTCATCCCTGAGACCTGCTGACTCTGGGTGTTGAGCAAGTTAAACAGAAATATAAAAACAAACAAAGCAAAAGGTGTGCAGTGGCTGCCTGAAAGATTTTGATAAATCACAGCAGGGAAAAAAACCCCAAGATTAAACTGGGACACAACTTTCCAGAGCAGCAATTCTGAGCTGTCTCTCCTTTCACACGGAGCTGGAGGATCCCACGTGGCTGGGGAAGAAACCTCCCTAACCTGGCTGCAAAATCAGGCAGAACCTCCAAGGGACTTTTTCCTCTGCCTTTTGGAAGTTCTTCTTGCTCATCTAAAGCGTGGCTGCTTCAGGATAATAAATCATGGAATCCTGGAATGGTTTGGGTTGGGAGGGAATTTAAATCCCATTCCACTTCTTCCATGGGCAGGGACACCTCCCACCATCCCAGGTTCCAACTTGGCCTTCCAGGGACACTTCCAGGGATCCAGGGGCAGCCACAGCCCTGGTGAGTGTGAAGGATGTGAGCACCAAACCCGGCTGTCTGACAGAAAAATCAGGATTTTAAACAAATAATCAATTCAAGAAAATCTGCCCCACTTTGCCCTGAGCTCCGAGCACACGTGGCAGGGCTTTGAACAATGCCTGGGCAATCAAAGTGTTCATCCTTCAAGGATCAGCACCTGGAATTCTGGTTGGAGGGTTTTTTGGGGTTTTTTTTTGCAACTGTAAGCTCTAAAAAGGCAATAATCCTGATTATAGGGAGTTTTAGTAGGCAAATTCAAGGCTGGCTCCAACATTTACTCATGAAGTCAAACCTTTTAAAAGGATCAGTGCTCAGCTGGCTAATTTCATTTAAATTGGACAGTATCTCCAGCAGAGCCTACCAATGTTTTATCTCTTGATGTGGCCCAAAACAATCCAGGACCACAGGCTCAACAGAAACAGGGAGCATTTGTTCAAACCTCGCAGCTGATGTTTCTTAGTAGCAGTAAAAAAAAAATGGGCAGCCCAAATATTGTTTACATCATGTAGAAATCTTTACATCTCTCCAAATTGGTTTTGCACCTTTTTGTAACAATGAAGAAGCACAAAAAAAAAAAAAAATACAGCTTTTCCCCACTAAATGAGAAATAATTTCTCACCCTTCTGCAAGATGAATTTTGAAAGGTTTTCTTAGGCAGCTGCAACAAAAAAAATAGGACCAAGCGTGGCAGATGTTGAAGGCAGTGGTAGGAAATCTGCTGGAGACAGAGCAGTCAGCAAAGAAAAGCCTGTTGAGAAGAGAAATAAATAAACTGGAAGAAGAAATAGAAACAGGAAGAAAGACCTGGGGAAAGAAAGAAGCTGCAGAGCAGGATGCCTAAAACCCAGGGCTTTTTAGCTAAAAATCAGACGGAAAAGGAATTATTTAGACCTTGCAAGCAAATAGAGTGAAGAAAGGAACTCCAAATAAGTAAAGCTGAGTGGGCCAGAGAGGAATAAAATCAGCAGAGAGCTCCTGAGCGATACAAAGTGCCGTGACTGCTGCAGTCAATGGAGCTGTGGCAATTTCTGCCACTTGGATGGCACAATGACAATTCCTCCCATTTAAAAGTACATCCTTGCTCTTGTGCTCAGTGGAGCTGGGATAACTTATTCCAATCTGGATGGGAATTGGTCCAGCCCAGCTCATTCTGATGTTTTCAGTGATACCAACAATCATGGAAGAAGCCAGTGACTGCTGCCCAAATGTCCAAATAACTGCCATTATTTCCTATTTTGCCAATTAAAGCAATTGGATGCTTTTTTTCCCTAATTCAGATAGGTTCACCCTGGCCAGAAGCACAATGTGCCACAGAGAGCAGAATAAATGGAGAGATTTATAAAACCAGGAATGGCTGTGGAAGGGACACACTGAGCACCCTCTATCTGCTTAAAGTTTGCCACCTGATTTAAAGCTCGGGCTTTTCACTGGCAACTGCAAATTTTAAAATTCAAAAAAGTGCCAATTTTGCCTTCCCCAGAGCAGGGAAAGCATGTTCCGAGCTCGGGTCCCATCATGGCAAACAGCCGTTCATTACCGCCTCACACAAATGTTTTTCCTATGTAAAATTGCTTTGTAAAATATTTGCTCCATCTGCTGAAAGGAGCAAAGACAATTTCCCCTGATAGCTAATGGCCCATTTCAGCTGCCTGGCATCGAGTGGGATGCAGAACACAGAGCCTGGAATCCTGCACTTCCCTGGGCTCATCCTCGCTCCGAGCCGGACACGGCGCCGGGATTGCTCCCACTCGAGGGGGTTTTTTTTTGTGGGGCTGAGGCACATCTGCCACGCTTCAATAAACCCCACAAACAGCTCCTTGCCCAGACTGCCAGCACAAGGAGCTGAGTTCCCTTTCAAAGCTCCAGCCCTTCCCAGAACAAGGAGCTGAGTTCTCTTTCAATCCTCCAGCCCTTCCCAGAACAAGGAGCTGAGTTCCCTTTCAATCCTCCAGCCCTTCCCAGAAAAAGGAGCTGAGCTCCCATTCAAACCTCCAGCCCTTCCCTGCTCAAGGAGCTGAGTTCCCTTTCAAACCTCCTGCCCCTCCAGAAGAAGGAGCTGAGCTCCCATTCAATCCTCCAGCCCTTCCCAGCACAAGGAGCTGAGTTCCCTTTCAAACCTCCTGCCCCTCCAGAAGAAGGAGCTGAGCTCCCATTCAATCCTCCAGCCCTTCCCAGAAAAAGGAGCTGAGCTCCCATTCAAGCCTCCAGCCCTTCCCTGCTCAAGGAGCTGAGTCCCCTTTCAACCCTCCTGCCCCTCCAGAAGAAGGAGCTGAGCTCCCATTCAATCCTCCAGCCCTTCCCAGCACAAGGAGCTGAGCTCCCTTTCAAAGCTCCAACCCTTCCAGCAGAAGGAGCTGAGTTCCCTTTCAAAGCTCCAACCCTTCCAGCAGAAGGAGCTGAGTTCCCTTTCAAACCTCCAGCCCTTCCCAGCACAAGGAGCTGAGTTCCCATTCAATCTTCCAACCCTTCAAGTGCTGCTCCTTTTTTCACACCACATGGGGCCACGGCTCTCTCCGGCCGCTCCGCACGCTGAGGGTTTGGGCACAGAAAGATCAAGCACTCCTTTTAATTCTAAATTCAACCAGAGACACACAAAAAAAACCACAAAACCCCCTCTTGCCCTGCTCCAAACCCCCCCCCAAACTGCTTCCTTTCATTGTGCGCTTTCCTATTTACCATGCATTGAGAAGCACATGTTTACACTGTGCCCTGAACTACTTCAACATCTGCTAACAGACCAATAAAAAATAAATAAACCAGGATTGTTTAGGAAGAGAGATCCTTCCTATTCCCTGCAAACACTCCGAAGCTGGCAGCAGCAATTTGCTGCCAGATCCCTGCTCGGGAGACAATCTATGCAGGGAAAAAATCAAAAAGATCGAATCTGTGCTGCCAAAAATCAGCCAGGAAAAAAAAAAATAAAAAAAAAGGAAAAGAAGTGCTGTGATCTCCTCAAAGAATTCTGCTGGTTTATCCACTGAATGTTAATTTAAGATTTGGATAATTTTATTAGTTAGTTTGCTCTCTAATCCAAAGAAATATCCCAAATCGTGTGTTTTGCAAGGTGCATCCTGCATGTTCAAGGTTCCCCACATCTTCTTTCAGAGCAAAGAAAATATCATTGTCACCATCTTCAAAAATCTCTCTTCAAACCAATAATCATGTATTTATTTCAAAGGCACCATTTGTAAGTTCAGGACATTGGGATGCTAATTCTCATAGAAAATGAGATCAGGAATATTTGAAGGCATTTTATCCTGTAATTTAGAGAGATTTCTGCAAGTGCATTTTCCTGTATTTTACAGAGATTTCTGCAAGTGCACGAACAATTCTGACGCCCTCAGATGAAAATTATTTTCCCAATTAACTGAGTTTTCTCTATTTCAAACTCTATAAATTTACCGCACTTCTGTGGCTTGCTCTCCTTTCTGGTTTGCATCTCGAAACAAAATATTCTAATGAATTCCAAAAATGTGGTTTCAGAAAGAGAAAAAAAAAAAAACCAACAACTTACATAGAAAACCCAAAATCACTTCCCAGGAATTTTATGGAAATTGCTGTAATGCTAGAGGAATTGTCAAACAAAACCTGCATTGTTTTTCACAAACAACACACACTTAAACTCCTTTTATTCCCAGAGTTGCCTATGTGTTACTTTTTGGATTTTAGCAAAACAAACATTTTTAAAATAATCCGAGCAGGCATTTTATTGGCTGCACCAACATTAAGGCATTTCAGATTTCTTTAGTGCTCTTGCTTTATCCTCTCCTTCCCCACTGTTATTGCTGCAAACTGGCACTTAAATTCAATTGATTCAAAATATTCTGGATCCATATGGCCTCAAACCCTGGAGCTGAAGTTCTGATATTGCCTCACTGCTGTTTTCGAGCATTTGCCTCTCCTCCAGTCCCCAGATGGTGGAAGTAACATTTAAACCTCCTTTTCCTCTGCCTTGTACAATAGACCTTGGCACCATTTCAACTGTTTACTCCGGTAATTAACAGCACTGATACCACAAACAATTACAACTCCTACAATCTTAGCACAATAATGCTATGAATTAGTGAGAGCTAATGGCTGGAAGGTATAGTGCTTCCAGACTGCGAGATCTGTGCATTTTTCGAAGAAAATAAAAGGTAGGAACAGCACGCTGGCGCTAGACAATGATTACCTAGTAATTAGTTTACACAAAGCTTCCTATTTAATGGCAAAACGCTGTAATTAACGCGTGACAGAAAATCAAAGGGTACTTTGTAAGCATATGAAAAATTAACACTGCAGGCCTATAGCTTTATGTACTGATTAGGAGCATATTAAATCAATAGGACACACAGCCCAACAGCTTGCAGAGCCCCTGCTCGTGGCGCAGGGATGAGATCCTTGGATTTCACCAAGCCCACGGATATAATTCTGCTTTATTTCACCTCATCACGTGCAGATAATCTTAATAAATTAAGGGTTGTTTGCAAGGTACAGCGAATATTTCAGTTATTTGGAGTAATTGGTGCGCTCACGCTAAGAAACCTGCACAGCACAACTCCTTTCCATCATCGAGCTCTTCCTGAAGTCTTTGGGCTGCTTTTCTTTCCCTGATAAACACGATATCAGTTAGAAGAAATGCTCAAAATGCGTTTTTCCGGGGATCTGTCAGAGTTTCTGGCCCTCTTCAGGCTGGAAAAATACCACACCTGCAATTCCACGTGCTCCTTAAGAACCCCCTCCGTGGGCTTTAGGTGTTACACTAAGATCAATTAATAACAAAAGCAGGGAAAAAAAAAAAAAGCAGCGTTAGGAAGCTCTGTGTTCAAAGGAGGGGGCTGGCAGGGGCAGGTTTCTGAAATTACATTTTTGATGGATTGGTTTCATCCAGATTTCTTTGCAAACACATCCTGCTCTGAATTCCTGAAGTCAGTAAAGAAAGCAGATGTGGAAACTTCCAGGTGTGCTGTAGTGCATGAAATCCATCCAAGCAGGACACAATCTGCTCCCCACTATTCCTGATTCCCAGCTAATCCCAAAATTCATCTCTTACTCAGTACAGGACTTTGAAAAGCTGACCCAAAAAAGGTTCATTTAAAGGAACAGCCAGCATTTTGCGTTCCTATTTTCCAACAGCGATCAATGCAAAATCCTGCAAGCAGCATCCAAATCTTGTTTGAGGTGATTCAGATCAAAAGTCACCCAGATTTGTCACCTTTTGGAAAGATTCTGGTTTCCTCTTTGTAATAAATTAACTGAATTTTAGCCTGTAAGGAAAAGAGAGATGAAATCCTCTGACCCAACTGGAGAAGCAAAATTCAAACATTTTTCTAGCAGGGGCTGCCCAAGTGCATGAAAATCTCTTTTTTCCCCCTCTGACAAATATTTAATGGAGAGTTTTGAAATGGTTGTGTAGCTATCACCAGTTTTAAGGGCTTATTCAGAGAGTATTTGTTGCTTGTTTTTCTGTCTCTTGTTCTATCTCCAGATTTTCAGCTCTTCTTTATCCCATTTTTTTTTATCTCCAGCCTGATCTTTGTTATTTTCAGACTTGCTGCTAGATAAACTCACATCATGTCGTTGGTCCTGGTGGTTAATTAAGTCACAGGGTAATAAAAGATCATTCTAAAATGAATTTCAGTAGTAATTTAATCTAGTGATTTACTACAGCCCCATTGTTATACAAGAGGATGGGATTCTGCAATTCTGTGTTATTTATACAATATGGAATTGTTAAAAGAAGAAAAAAGGCAATGCAAACAGGAGGGTGATGTTCTCTTTGCCCTAAAAGGGAAGAGTTTGGGGAGTGTGAGTCCTAAGAAAAAGGAAAATATGAAGATAGAGTGAGCCAATCCATTCCTTGGATATTCTCCCAGCCTCCAGTAAGTCAGAATCCCTCTAAGCCAGTGATTATCAGCAATAAAGAGAATTTTCCATGAATTTAGACCCTTCCCAGCAAGGGTCTATAAAAGTTTGGGTGAGATTTTCCACAATCTGAGCTGCTGACTTTGAGCAGGAGTGAGATGCTCAGCTATATCACATATTAATAAGGATTATGGATATCTTTATCTAGATATTCCAAACAATTATTCACTTATTCTTACAGCAGCAAAACCATTTTTTATGCTATGCATGGACTGACTGAAGCTTTAATTAGTACAGAAAACCTGCAGATATTAAAAATGAATTTATTTGTTCCCTACAATCATCATTCACCCTACAAGACACAATTAATCTGATAAGGAGACTCAGTATTCATATTTTTGTGCACAACTAGGGCCAGACCCTGTTGTTGTTTTCCAACTCTGGAAGATGTCTCCACAAACAACCCCACAAGTGCCAAAAGTACAGCAGTTCCCTGGATATTGAACCATTGGATTCTGGGCCTGTGGATGAAATTTCTCTGCTTGAGCAGTGCACAGGAGGCTGATGGACTTGGAGACATTTTTGCAGTTTGTGAATTCAACCCTTCCTGCGGTTGCAAATGAATTGTTCAGCTAACTCAGAGGCTGCATTAAGCTAACAAAAATCCATCCATAATCCTGTCATGCACCTGGGTCTGCCCCAACGTTGGATTTGCAAGGAGGAATCGAAAACCAGCCTCACTTTTAGCTGGAATAGATTTTTACACAGTTCAAACTCACCAAGTCCATTATTTTTAATCTGTTGCCTACTCCACGCCACCGAGGAAAGTCTGGGTGGCGCGTCTTGAACTGCTATGCAAATGATGCCATTTGTAAGTATTACCATAATTTAGTGCTTACAGTCATGTTCTCGTCTCTAATAATTCCATTCCAGAATGGAGAGGCTTTTCACTGTACTCCTAGCCTGCAGGATAGTCTTTCATCAAGAAGCTGGATTTTTTTTTTTTTTTTTAATAACCTGCCAGCATCCGTTTTGTGCGTGGCAGCCGCCGCCGTGACACGACGTCTTCATTATCAAAGGAACCAGGTCCCCGCACCGCGCCAGGACATTAAAGCACAAACTCCTGCTTTGATGTTTAAATGTGGATCATTACAATGGTGTTCCCCTGACAAAGGAGCCTTTTAATGCTCTGCTCTGCGCGCTGAGGCTCGGGGAGGATGCGATTCCTCATTTCAAAAGAGGGTAAACGCGAGAGGCAGGGAAATCTGAGCCAGCGTTCAAAGGGTTCAAAACAGGAGCAAATTCAACTTTTGGGAATCGCGGAAAGGTTTGGATTGGGAGAGGGGTTTTCAGAATCAGCCCATTCCCTGATTATAGACAACTTCCACAATCCCAGGGTGCTCCAAGCCCCATCCAGCCTGGCCTGGGACACTTCAGGGAGAAAGAACCCAGAGCTTCTCTGGATAACACTTTACCAAAAACCACTTCAGAATTAGCCTGGATTTGTCTGCTGGCTCAGGGAAATGAGATCACGTTCATTATCCCGTGTGTATTTCCCAACTTCCAACACTTGTTTGTGTTTAAGGGTTTCTCACTGGTTGTATCCAAGCTCGAGGTAAAAGGAGTAAAAAGGAAAACCAAAGAAGGTCAGGGCTCACTGTGTCCTTCATGAAGGAGCACTTAGGAAAAGAATTAAAAGAAACAGGAATGCCACAGATATCAAGGATTTAGACCGGCAAAGAATGAGCTGGTGACTCCTGATTCTGTCCTGACCCAGGTGCTGGGAGCAGGACCTGGGTACATCCCGAGCTTTGTGTCCCACTGGGATGAATTTTCAGGGCTCTGCTTCATGCTGCCTGACTCACAGATCAGAGGAATTACCCCTTCAGCTTTGTATCAGGAGCTCTGTTTCATAATGTGGAATTATTTTGTATCTGTCAAACGCAGCAGAACCGTAATCAGCCCAATTTGAAATTTTAGTATACAATATAATTCAATCAACCCCAAATTTCAAACCCTTTTTGATCGAATTAAAAAAAATCAGAGGAGCTATAATGAGTAGTTTATGTAAATTAAACAATTTTTCTGGATACATTCCTTCTGGCTTTAAAACCATTACATTAGGAATGAATTTGGCAAGATAGAGAGAAATATCAAATGCTTATTGAAATTAACGCATTTAAATACCAATGAATATTTAAACTACAAATAGTTCTTGGGATGCCAGAATAATGAAGTGTGGCTTCATATGGATTCCTCTGCAGTTAAAATGTATCATCTTCCAGCCTCTCAATCCCAGGGATTCCCAGGAATCCAGGAGTGCCTCAGTTCATGCTCTAATGTTTCCCTTAGTTAGATTTTTATGGATGGCTCTCTTTACTTAAATACCCCTGGCAATAAAATGTGCAGGAGTTTAATGATCACCAAGACCTCAGGTGTTGTCTCACACAGGTTTAAAAAGTTATTAGTGAGGCAAAACATCCAGGAAAAAATAATCCATAGCAAACCGGCTGAAAAGGCAATCAGTTTGTATGACTTCAAATTAGTGGTGTTCAGCTATTTTAATCCCAATCCTAATTAATCTTTGTTTCAATAATTCCAAGTCTCTATGTAGAGATTAGACTGTGCTGCCTATCAACTTTCCTTTATATGGCCTCACTTTAGCTAAAAAAAAAGTGTAAAATTTATACCAAAAATGCATTAAAACCTGCCCATTATTAAGAAGTGTTACAAGTCATTACACAGTTGGCTGCTAGGCATTCCTTTGTTTTTTGGAATATTTCCCTGTTTTATTTGAATTACTGCTGCCTATTGCTTTGTGAAGCTGCGATATCAACATTTCCCTTCAAATGAAGGCTCAGGGAAGAGATTTACAGCGAGGAGGGAGAACAGGAAAGAGCCGAGACAAGCAAGAAGGTGCAATGTTGTTACTCACACGAGCCTGGCTCTCTCTCCACACCTCGGGGCCGTGTCCCCGCCGCTCCCTCTGGATCCAGGGGTAGCATTCCAGGTGGGAAATGACATCACAGAAGGCGGTGCCGTTCCCTCCTCGCTCATCATCCACCTTGAAGAGCCAGCGCTGCACTTCCAGATGGTCCAGGACGAGCTGGCCGAGAACACGGAGCAGCTGCAGGGCAGGGACACAAAACCCCTTCGCACTGGGACAGCACCAAAACGCTCCTCGGGCTTCCAGCTCCCCACTAGTTGGGCTTTATTTCTAAAAATACACTTCTTTTCTAATCTGGTTTCATTTTCTCAGAGGTGTTGGTGTTGTCCCAGCTGTTTGGGTATGGATTGAAAGCATCCTTTGAAGACTCCTTCATCCCTGTTTTCTGCAGAGAGAAATTTGCCTGCCCAGGTGTTGGTTTGTTTTTTTTAAAATTTATTTATTTTTTTCTCTGAGGTTTTGGATCCCCCAGAACTGCTCCACAAACGTTTGTGACAGGGAACAACACGGGGATGGACGATGCTATTTGCAAAAAAAACGTGCCAGGGTAACACCAGCCAAAACAGCTGGGAAATTTTCCTGCTGGAGAGAGCATTCCGTGGTTATAAATGCACGGAGGAGGTACCAGGCAGGCTTTATAAAAATGCTAATTATTTATTTGTGTATGTACACAGATTTAAACGGCTTGCAAATGCCTTTTGCCCAGCTGGTGCAGGATGCAATTAGCTTCTTAGAAACTGCAAATGACTTTGAACCTGGTGAAAGTATTCTCAGATCTTGTTGCATTGGCTGGAGTCTTCTACATTTTACAGAGTAATTTCAGGGATTTTTTTTTTTTTTTAAAGATTGACCTAAAATACAATTACATGTGTTCCATTTGTGGCTTTTGAGAATCACATAAATGTGTTTTTCTTGAGGGCTCCCCCTACAGTAATGAAAAGGATCAATAATCCTGTAAGGACTGTACCAATCACAAAGAATTATGTGCTATCTTTAAGTGAAAATTGAATTGTGCTTTACCATGGTGTCACCTCACTTTGATTATTTAACCTAAAATGTCAATATTTCATACAAGCAAACAACAGAAGGAGAAATTCCATAACCCTGTAGGATGAACCAGAAGTATTGTTAAATAATTTAGGTGAATCAAATAAATCAAACAGCTGTTTTGCAGGTCATTGATCATATATTTATTCCATCCACTGGAGAAGTTGCAATGGATTTGTGTAGCTTGGATTGTTCAGTGCTAAAGGTTATTAATAAAAACCAAAGCAATGGAAAAAAAAAACCCAAAGAAGCAGGAGCACCTACAAAAAACCTTAGCAATGATTATTTTCCTGGATGAGAGAAGTAACACCACCATAAAAACAGGGGTTTTTTTAAAAATAAATAGTTAAAACATCATTGTAAATTGCAAAATCAGCTTAGAGAGTAAAACACTGAGGAATTGGCTGCAAAATAAACATGTACAATGAAACCTCTGGTGCTTTGCAATTTTAGTTCAACAGGATTTGGTTATTTTCCTACTGGTCATACCAACAAGAGAGATGGATGTAGCAAGGACAGGCTGGGTACAAAGTAAAACTGCAAAGATGCTCAGAGCACCTCAGCTGGAAAAGGCTGATTGAGGAGGAGATTTCTTCCCCTTAGAAAAGGATTTTTGGAAAAATTGTTAAAATGGATTCATTCTGTGACTTCACCCATGGGGCAGCAGCACAAACTGTCTCAAATATTGGAGCAAACACGTTGAGATCCTCATGAAGAACCCCAGAGTAATTGTGTTCCTTCCTGCCTTGGGCACAAACTGCATTTAACTGAGCCAAAAAAGGACCCAACTTCACCCAAGATTTGATCAAACTCACGAGGGTTTGAGAGTTACTATTTGGAAAAATTGTTGGGAGTTACTATTGGAAAAATAACCCAGCATCCAGAGATAAAACCTGCTATGACTGTCAAAGTTCAGTTAAAAAAAGAAAAAAAATAGCAAAAACAGCAACAGGGCTTCAAGTGAAGCACAAAACTGTGCCACAAAGTTTGATAAAAATCAAATCCCAGCCAAGGCACTGTAGGTTTAATATTTACAATATAAAACTATTACTCCCTGTGAAAAGTCTCCACTGCACTGCAGCATTTTCAGAAACACTGTACAATAATTAGAACATGCTTTAGCACATGGATTTAAACCTGGCTTGGCAGGTTTGGAACTAATATTTCTCAATTATTAATTATTATTCTGGAGCTTATCACTTTTGTACTATTGGAGCCAATATTTATGTATTACTTCATAATTTAAAATAATAAGTATAACACAATTAATAACTTATAGTAAGTTTAATAATGAATATTTCCAGTATAAAATTATTATTCATTGATGAGAGTTTCATCAGTAGAGTCACGGGAGTGCCACACAAATCCTGGTGCCATCGTCTCACCTGCTCCCAGCTGTGGATGTCCCACTCTCCAGGAGGGGTTGGCACTCCAGCACTGGCAAAGATCCTCTTGCTGCCTGACTTGGTGCTGTAGAGCTGAGCCACTGCTGGCTCTGAGCCCAAAAGTGGCACCTGGAGCTGGTCAGCCACAGCCAAATCATCCAGGTGGGGAAAGCCCCCAACCACGTAGGCATCCCTGCCCTGGAGCAGCCCCTGCAGCCTCCTCAGTGTCCTGGGGCTGTACTTGAGCACAGTGGCCAGGCACATGTGATGCTCCTGTAAAAAGAGAATGTTTATTCTTATAAAAAGCGTTGTTTGTTGGTTTTTTGGGTTTTTTTTTCCATCTCTCTAATTCCTAATGTTGCCCACAATAAATCCATTATTAATAGCAGCCTGGGTTATGACCCATCCTGTAGCTTAGCAGTTTAAATTGATAAAAGCTGCTGGGGTGAGGCTCCATAATCGTGCACATCTTTAGTGGGTTGGGAATGGCCTCACTGGGAATTGAACTAATTACTCCACATCTGTATTTATTTGATCCACGTGGAATTATCCTTCTGTCAGAGGCACAGAGGCTGCTGGCCTTTGGATAACAGTGATTCATCTCAGCAACACTCCTGGCAGGGTTTAACTCCAGAGCTCCTAAAAATCAATAAAAAAAATGAAGATTTCCCCCCTCCCTGTAGCAGGGAATGTATTTCACACACAGTTCAGTGGTATTTGAAATGATTCTCTGAGAATAAAACACTTTGATTTACAAAAAGCTTCCACTGCTTACAGTCAATTACTGGGGATGCACATTTCCATCTCACAGGGGCTCTGAGAGCTGATCTAAAAGGCCACTTAAGGAGAAGGGAGCACTTTTGTAGTCGTTTTTCTGCTTAAAATACAAGGGTTCCAACTTTTTGGAAGGAATTTCTTCTTTCTTCCCCCCCCCCAAAAAAAATCTATTGCTGAACAAGCAGCTCATTCATAAACTCTGAATTTAAATTAAGAATATCACTCATGGTAGGTGAAAACCTCAAAGATATTTGAAACAACATATCCCATGCATGGCCTGCATATATTCCAATTATTCTCAAAAATATCCTGAGGATGAGACAGAGATGGAGAAATGGCACAAGAGAAATCCATTGCAGTAAATTGTCATGAGCAAATCATAATCCCAACAAGAAGAAAATCATCCTCCTATTGAGATTTCATCTCATTTAGGCCTTAGGAAAGTATCCCTAAATTTCCAGGATCATGTAAATCCTGGATTTGCCAGGGATTTCCAGCATTGAAGAACATAGAAAATTTTCTTTCCAAGTCCTGGATGTTCACTGCCAGGGACTGAAGCAGAAATAAACCCTGATTTCATTGCTTGGATAGGGAGGAGATGCTGGAAAACAACACAAGGAATCCCCTTCTGTCAGTCCCTTGGTGCTTCCTCACACCAAACCCAGCTCCAAAAAGTGCCCAAATCTCTCTGTAAAGGAGCTGGACACGCTGCAAGGACAGCAGGAATGGGACACTCCCCAAAGTTCCAGCAGAAAAAAAGAGAATTACAGAAGTTTAAGGATGAAAAGAACAACGAACAAGTGACCTGGATCAGTTTTAAAAAAGCTTTTAAAGTTAAATATTTAAAGTTCTGATCCGTGGATTGCCTTTACCTGAGCACTGATCCAAAAGCTGAGTCCTGGATGCAGGGAACAGGATCAATTCCCAGCCTGGGGCCAGAGGGGGTTGTAGGGAGGAGATTTGCTTTGTGTCCCTCAATAATGGATTTTACAGTTAATTAAGGAGGTCAGGCTGTAAAAGCTGCTTCATCCCTGCTTTTTGAGAGGGCTGGAACTGCCAGGACAGATGGAAGTGTGAGGGACAGCAGGGAAAAGCAGAACTGAGGGATTCCAGCAGGAACAGGAGATGTGGGACTAACCAAAGTTCTGGGCTCTCAAACCTGTTGATTTCTGTTTTGTTTTCAGCTTCCCAAGATCCCAGATCTGACCTTGGCATCAGGATCAGCAGGAGAGCAGAGCTGCCTCCAGCTGGGACACAACTCAAGTGCAGGATCAGGGCCAGCTCTGCCTTTTCCACACTTTTCCCTTCCACCCAGTTCCACCAAAAGAGCTGGGAAAACGTGCAAGGCTGATCTCTGCTTCTGGAATTGCTAAAAGGAGCCCTCCAAAGTGGCCTTCAAGCCACACTTTCATTGATTGGGAATAAATTTCCATCCATTAGGTGCAATAAAAGCTCTTTATTCAATAACCCAGGAGAAAGATCTTTTAAAAGAACCTATAAAGCTCAAACTCTTACACAGCCCAAATTGTCACTGAAGCCAAGGGATGACCAGGAACACTTCTGAGCAGATTCCTCTTCACACAGAGAATATATTCATTAAAATATTAATTATTATATGGTAAACAACAGATGTTTAATGAAAACAAGGTAGATTTTAACATTAGCAGGTGCATGGCACTGAAGAGCCATGGGTTACCTCAACCTGGTTCACCTAAAATCTGGTGTTGCCCATTCTCCTGACAGATTTTGGCATTAGTACATAGCTGGGAGTTACTATTGGAAAAATAACCCAGCATCCAGAGAAAAAACCTCCTATGACTGTCAAAGTGCAATTTAAAAAGAAAAAAAAAATAGCAAAGGCTTCAAGCAAAGCCCCTAAATGTGCCACAAAGTTTGATAAAAATCAAATCCCAGCCAAGGTACTGTAGGTTTAATATTTACAATATAAAAGTATTACTCCCTGTGAAAAGTCTCCACTGCACTGCAGCATTTTCAGGAACACTGCACACACTGTACATTAATTAGAACATGGTTTAGCATGTGGATTTAAACCTGACTTGACAGGTTTGGAACTAATATTTTCTCTATTATTAATTATTATTTTGGAACTTACCACTTTTGTATTACTGAAGCTGATATTTATGTATTATTCTGACCTGTTTGAAACTCATATTTCTGTATTACTACCTAACTTTGTTCAAGCCTTGCTCTTTAAGGAGCCCTGCACTGGGTTTAGTTGCAAGAACCACTGCAAACACAGCGATGATTGAATGCTGGGCTAGGCAGAGATAAAGTTGGAGTAATAAGAATGGTTTATTGCCACGATTTGCTTAGAGAGATAAATCTATCAAGTTCCCAGTCCCAAGCACAGAGTCAGGAGGGACAAGAGCCTACAAAGAGCCAATCTTGGACTATCTCAAGCAAGTCTATAAAGCTAAACCAGGATATTTATTTCCAACACTCTAACTAGTAGTCTAATCAGTAAAGCCCTTAAACTTGCAATAATATTTCACTGATGGGTACCAGAGCGTTGCGAGTTATAAAATTTCCAATTTAATTTTACTGCGTTCCCTCAAGCTGTAGTAATTAGAAGACAAACTCACGGGGAAGCTGTTTATAGCTTCAGGGGTGAGAATTCTGAACCTGTCCTGCAGGTCAGCCGTGTCCTCGGGGTTCCCAGATCGAACAGCTGCCTGCAGAGCCAGGAGTTTATGGTAATAGTGCAGCACCTCCTCACTCAGAGACACGGGGCAGATGTAGATGACGTCCACGTTGGCATCTGAAACAAAAGGGGGCACAGTGTGGGAGAAAGGTACAGCATTCCCAACAGCAATTCCAGCCTTCCTCACCCTCTGTTCACCTAAAAAAACAAAAGCCTTGGAAAGAAATAAAAATGAGGTTTGATTCTTACATCTGTGCCTCGGCGTTTCTCTGAAGACAGGGCAGCAACCCCAAAGGAAAGGCTGCTGCTCCCTGGGATTCAAGGTGCAGAACTTGGGAAGTGGTGCAGGGGGATTTGTGAGCCCAGAAAGCTCAATGGGGATTGAACTGCTTTAAAAACATATCCCATTAGAGGCAGTAAATGATAAAACGGAGCCATTCAGTGGAGAAAGCTGAGGAAATTGCAATTTTCTACGCTGCCTGGATTTTCCATGGGCTGTCCACACAAAAGCTGACAGTGGGGTGTCATTAATAACCATTGCTGGCCATGGCAGCCACTCCAGCACCGTGTGGAAATCTGCTTTTCCTCCTGGAAAACAGCTTGGGCTGAAGGGCTGTGTCCACACAGAAAGAAAAAATCCATAATACAGGCAGTTTGGGAAAATTTTAACCACTCTGTTCTGCTGAAATATTAATGTTAATAGATGAGCTAATGAATGAATGGGCCTTGAAGCATTAATAGGCAAAGAGCACTCCAAGAGTTTTGATCCAAATCAGTGGGAAGCCTTTCATTGTTTTATTGTTTTATTTCATTATTTATTGCCAGGGATAACTGCTAGTCCAGGGAAGGACTGCAGCAAAGCAAGGGTTGGGTAAAGAAACCTTGAGCCAAATATAAGGAATAACAGATCCCATTGCTCGACTTTGCTTTGCCAGAGCTGCAGGGAAATAATCCACATTAAAAAATGTGAGGCCAGAACTCACCTGAGGCATCAATCATTGATTTGAAAGCCCACAAGCAGAGCCTTGATATAATTATTACCAGGTAACTTTTTAAAATAACCAATAGGAGAGTTCAGCACCATTCACCAGTCAATATTCAAGTGAAAAAGTGACAAGTCAAGTGAATTTGGGGAATAAAAAGCTGCAGCACGTTTTCCTGCTGTAGCACTGTCCTACAAAGAGAGATAAAGTCTCCTCAGGACACAGCAGGGCTCCAGGGACAGCTTAACTCACAGGAGGTCACAACCAGCAAGGAAATCTTCTGCTTTTCTAAAGAAAAACCAAACCAAAATGGAAAATCTCAGTGCTCCTCTGCCAGGCACAGGTAAAGCACCTGAGCCAGTTCATTATTTTTAGTTCATATTTCATTAGTTTGTAGCTTCCTTGTGGTCTGTGTTACAGCAGAACCAATTTTTGTGTTCAGAAACGAGGAAAAAAAATCTGTTTAATGTGTGACTTTGTCCCTTTAAGTTTCTATCATTTAAGAGCCAAAAAAAAAAAAAAAATCCACGTTAAAAAACAACAACAAAAAACCCCCAGTACAGTGGAAAAAACCCAATATTAGTGCCTAGATAATATATAAATGCAATTACGTTATTATTTTCGGCAACTGTAAATTTCTGAGTCTAATATATTTTTGTTCCAAACTTACTAAATGGCATTTATAAAATAATCATGATCCTGAAATATACATGAATCATGTAAAATATGTCATTCCAGGGAGCCAATGAAGTTGGTCACTGCTAAATAATATCCTTCCCTGCTTTGCTTAAAAGAAGCCTGTTAGGGAAAAAAACCCAAAAAAACAAAAAAACCAAACCAAAACACAACAAACTCAAATATTTTGCCTCATTTGCTGATTTAAAAGGAAAAAAAAAATTGGTTTAAATAAGGGTTTGCTCTTTTGCAGCACATCTTTCTCTCCTTGTGAGGCTGAATGAGCAGTGACAGAATGAGCTCCCTCATTTTTAGGACACTTTGTGGGGCTCAGCAGGTCACAGGATGAGGCTGCTCCACCTTAGCACAGAGGTACAAGGGAGCAGCAGGATTTTTTTTAATGGATAACACAGCCAGGAAATGCCAGAATTCCTTCTCTGTGCTCTGTATTTAATAATTATACAAAAAAAAAAAAAAAAAAAAGGAAAAAAAAGAAGAGTCCTTGCTTGTGTTGTTTTGTTTCAGTCCCAGCTGGGGGGAAGAATGAAAAGGCAGGAGGTGCTCACATACCCAGGATGTCACAGAGCCTCCCCATCTGCAGGTTCTGCTGGACAGCAAGGTCAGGGATGTGCTCACGGATGTGCTGGGAATAGCCTGGAAAACAAGGAAAGCTGCCCTCAAACTGCAGCCAGAAAACCACTGGGACAGATTTGGAAAGAAATTTTTTAAAAAAATCAGATTTCTGGATTCCAAAAGCTGGAAAAAAAAAACCAACCCTATTTCAAATCTCACAGCACTCATTGCAGCATGAATTTCCTTTTATTTCTGCTGTAACTTCACGTTTTCCTGTCATTTTAAATACAGACCTGAACATTACAGCCCTACAGAGTTTTCTAATTTAACCACGCAGACCATTTTCTTGGGAGCCTTTCATGTTGCTGGATATTTTATTTTTCAATTTTTTTTTTGTAAACACTGGGGAAGGGAAAAAAAAAAATATGACACCATCATTAAGCAAGAATCGTGGTAATTTTGTCCTTCACACAGATAAAAGGCACCAAAGGCACTTCATTAAGGAGATGTCTCAGTGCTACCTGCTCACTTTGTTGCAGAGGAAAGGTGAGTGACAGCCCTGTCTGAGCCTGGATTCTCTCTCTGCAGGGCAGAATTCCAGCTGATTCCGTGCTTGCCTTTAAAAAGACTGCAGGAGATGACAGCAGCACTGTAACTATAATTTTTAAGCCTGTAATTTTCAAATTGGTGCAATTTGAAAGGGAATTGTGGTGTCTGTGCAAACAGCCACAACTCCACTGTCACTTACCACCAACGATATTAATTGCTGAATCCATCAGGATTAATCCCAATATTCAACTTGACTGATCCAGGAGCAAGATCCTTATATTTCCATAGATCTGCACATGGAAAATCATCAGAAACTCAGGGAAAACCTAATTTGGCTAAAATCGGCTCAGTGTTTCGGTGCTTTCATGTAGAAAACAGCAAAATGGAGACTTCAGGCTAATTACAAAGACAATTATACAAGTGATCAGCATTCTAAGGTGCTGTGGCAACAGCACTTTGCACAGAGAAATTAAAATTACCAGTTTAATTTTTGGTCATTTCTTACCAAAATTACATATTGCAATCAGCACAGTGGTACCAGGCACTCGGAGAACTCACCTAAGTAAAATATATTGATTTGATATTCTTTTTACTCCTCTTGTAATAAGCTGGAGTAATTAGAAAACAGGCTTGCTCTGAGTATTTAAACTTTAGTCTCAAGGCTTCATTTTGTTCCCTCACCCAATTTTAAGGCACTAAAAATGCTGCCCAATTTGTCTTTTCAAACCATTTAAATGTCAGCCTCAGAATGCAGCTGATTTCCTTACCCTGAACTGTCCTCTTGAAAACATTGGGTTTTAAGAACTTGGCCAAAAAAATAATGTTCAAATACCACTTGGAAAACCAGGAATTATTTGAAAGGAATAACCAAGTGGCAATCAACTAAGTTAAAATGTGCATTTTGCCCTGGCTCTGCAGCATGTCAGCATTGTAGCACTGTACTTTTCACAGGGAGGTTAATAAAACATCCCAAGTCACAATATATTAATTTCTCTTGGCATGACCCCATTAGATTTAATGAGGAATTTTCAGTGCTGGTCCTCCCACTGGACAGGATGAACCACATTCCTACTGATCCACCTTGAACATCCCATCCTCCACCACGGGACACCTGATAAAGATGATTAAAGGGTTAATATTCCTTTTCTTCCAGTTTAACCAAAACCCCAAGGCAAATAAATTCAAAATATTGTGATCCCAGCCTGCACGTTCCTGTGCCATCAGTTCTGGTTCCTCATCCAGCCTCCAGTCTGGGGAAGAAATTCCAAATGGTGGCTGGAATTTGGGGGAGAAATTCCAAATTGTGGCTGAAATTTGGGGGAGAAATTCCAAATGGTGGCTGGGATTTGGGGGAGAAATTCCAAATGGTGGCTGGGATTTGGAATGTGGACAAAAGGAACACTTGGGAATTGAGTTTTGCATTAATGATTCCAAAGTGCAGGGAGAGGCACAGAAGTGCTAAAAGAAGAGGAATTAATTCATCCCCCTCCCTTTCAACCTGAGCCATGGCCTAAACACCCTTTAATTGACATTTCCTTTAGAAATTCTGCTCATCTCCAAGTGGCTTCTCCCAACAAAGAATCCTCAAAGGTTCCTTGGAGGAAAGGATCAGCAGAGAGGGGGACAGGACACAAAGGTTCTTGGGGCAGAATCTAAAGAGGAAGGAGGAAAACGAGCTGGGATCACTCCCCTGGCGCTCCCCAGGACCTGGGACAGCTCAGGGAAATAATAGCCAAGGTTTCATAAATCAAACTGAATTCTTCTCTCTGTTCTTGGCACACTTTTGTGGCACTCAATCTGATTTCAAGGTTCAAAATTCATTTCTCCTCACTCTGCCTGACAACAGTCCTTAAACACTGGAATCTGCTTCCCAGAAATTCCAGGTTTTTTTCTGGGTGAAATAAATGGAACCATTTGCTCCTCCCAGCAGTGCAATTTAAGCCCTTCACCATCCCTTTTTCCTGGATTATTTCCAGAAACTTGACATGAATCTGAAACTGTTGTGAAATGAGAAATTCACCCTCTTGGTTCTATTTCTTGGAATTCCACCTGCAAGGGAAGAAAGATCAGACTCTGATTTGTCCCAAATGCTGCAATCAAGGACACTGAGCAGAGGATTTCGGGTTTTATTTCTGATTTACAAAACTGAACAGAGAAATCACTGAGTAGCATCAAACTTTGGTGTCTTCTTGTTTATCTGCTCTGTCCCAGGTTTTGTAGCTTAATTTTTTTTTTATGGTTGCAAAAGGCAGTAAAAAATAAAAATACTGCTTGAAATCAGCTGGCATTTTGCATATTTAGTCCTTTTTGACTGAGCCAAAAGTTTGTTGTTTAAATTTTCCGCCTTCCTCCAAGTCTACTTCAATAATTCTTAATTTAAAAATATCTAATGTGCAGGAGAAGAATAATTAAACATGCAAAACTTTTATTGTTAGATTTCAAAGGGGTTTTTTATGTTTTCACCTTTTAAATTTTTAAATATCAGCTCTTCTTAAAATTAGATCAAACCAAAATGGCTCAGTGTTAATAATTTTCTGTTTTATTTCTCAAAATCAGTCTAAATCTTAACATTTCAAAAGAAGGGAAAAAACCCCAAATATATCCAATACATTTTAATAAGCCTATCATGATTTAATCCATGTAAAATCCCTTTGAAATACTGGAAATATCCAGATAGAGCTGCATGTAATAAAAACAAGCAGGAATAACTTTTCCAAAGAGCACTTTCAAATCCCTCTTTTAAAGGGAGTATTTTTTTTAATATTTTAACCTACTTAAATATGTTTTCTAATCTTCTAAAAAAAATCTGCACTCCAATTATTTTTCTTACTGTTTTCTTCCTCATTAAGGGGGAGTTTCCACTCAAATCCTGCATCTCCAAATTCCTGTATTTACAGCACAAGGCTGTGTAAATCCTGTCACAGAATCAGGGCCTGGGCTCCCCGTGAAGTGCTGAATAAAATGGAATTTCCCTGGAGTTTTACCATTTACTTAAGAGGTTGAAATCATTTAAAAAAAACCCCAACTTCTATAAATTCCCAAATCCAGCAGAAGGACAGGGACATAATGATTAATTTTTGATGTCAGCCTGTTCTGATTATACTGAGGATTATTTTAATACGACTTTGAAAACATCTGGTGTGCAACAACTCTGCTGACTTGAATTCACACACCTAATTAATAACTGCTTTTTTTCTGACTAAATGTTCTCCTCTACATTTTTTATCCAGTTTAGAACACTGGAATGTCTAAAGGATTTTTAAATTATCCTGGTTTAAAATAGGATTCAGCTGGGATTTAACCTGGGACGGTCACAAGACTTTAGGACAGGTGTAATTAAAAGAAGTTGTTGATCAAATGTATTTTTATGTTAAACACAGCCAGCAGGATCAGGGAATAAAGGGCTATCCGGGCTGCAAAACTCGAGAGTTTAAAACTTATTTACCATCTTCATTAATTCAGGTCTTAACCAATTCACTTTACAAAATCCTGAAGCTCTCAGGTCAATTAATTTGCCGTGTAAATACAAATTATAACTCCAGTTACGAGCCTTTTGACAAGGGTTTCATGTTTTAGGAGATTATCAGTGCGTCCTAGAAATTCCCAAGAAATTTCCTCTTCATTTCTCAACACCTCCACTTTGCCATTACGTGGCGGGAACCGGCTTTCCGGCTCCCCCAATTCATAAATGTAATTAAATAATTACATTAGTGCTAATTAACATGAAACTGCAGATTATTTAAGCGCAAAAAAACCCACTATTCAACTTCTTAATTATTCTTGTTCACACAGCATTTCCTTTTGCTCAGGCGCCCTAGGTGCAAATAAAGCATCCCATCTGCTCGTAATTAGAACTAAATAATTTCAGAGAATGTAGCTTATCATTTTGACTGCACATTTGATTAAAATCAGTGTACAAGCAATACCCTGCCTTTATTGCTGCACCAGCACCGGCGTGCACGGGCCTGGCATTGCCTCTCATTAAAGGAGCCTGCAAACGTTATCTGTTATTTCAGAGGGGAGGGGGAGAAAAAAAAAACCAACCCAAAAAAAAAAAAGCACAACTTTTTAGTTCATTTCATACAGATGAAAGCAAATTACAGCAAATCACCTCTCCACTGAATAGAGGCCCCCACATAATGACTTTATTTGCTTAATCCCCAAATTAAACGGCGTTTCGAGCGAGGGCCCTGTGTTATTACTCTCATCATGTCGAGAACATTTTCCTGCCGAGACCAATTTGAATAAAACAAGGGGCCTTCCTTGAACTCAATCAAGGAGTCATAATGTGGTGGGTAATAGAGGTTGCTGATAGATTTGCAGGCAAAAGTGTTATACCTAATGATGGGATATGGATAATAGTCCTCCTGGAGGTCCTGATGCGATTCCAGTTGGCTGCCAGATGCTAAAAATCAAGAAGAGCATTGATCAGTGACAGGAAGCTGTAGTGGATTCATCTAGTCAAACTTCAGCTGTTTTTTTTCCACTGTACAGTTAAGCCAGGCATAAATTATATTAATTGATTTAATTACATACTTAAAACATCTTCCCCAATTAATTTAATTAGGTGGCTACATGAAGCTACTGGCAGGGGAAGATTAGAGGCTGCTCACTTAATTAACAGAATATGAATGAAAAAAAAAAAGAAAGCAAACATAAATGAAATTGTGAGCACTAATTAAGAGGCTGTCTGCAAACTTAAATACTTTCTGACAAAGTGGTGACAGGAATGTAGACAAGAGAGGGATTTTTTTTTTTCTGCAGCAAATTAAGTGCCACAAGGTATATATAAGGAACTAAGGTAATGCAGTTAAAACATTGATTTTCTGACAGAACCACTGAAGCCAAAGAGAAGGGACATTTTCACCAGAAACACCTCGACAGATTTTGCAGCCACAAAGGCTGAATTGCTGATGAAGGATGAAATATGATCCTCGGACAAGCGGATGGTTAAAGGGAGGAGGGGGGAAAAAAAAACCCGGGAACAGCTTCTTGCGAGCACTGAAGCAGGAGATGTTTAGAAAAGCAGCGCTCAGTAACAGCTGGTAGCACCACACACCTTGGCCCTGCTGTAGAAATTCTCCAGGTGTCTGTGGCGAGCTTCCCTCAGGGCGTTTCTCAGCCGTGCCAGGTGATTCCAGGAGCGCCAGGATGCGAGGAGGATCGCACCTGCTGCCTGTGCTGCTGCTGCTGCTGCCTCCAGCCCGGGATGGGGCTCTCACAGCCCCTCTGGGTCCCCGCAGCAGCCCCGGCGCTGCCCCCCTGCCCGGCTCTGCCCAGCAGCTTCTCCACAGCCGGCTGATCCTTTATCACTGACACATCGGCGCTTTTGGGGGGATTCTCTCCGAAATCCAAGCCCGAGGTGGTTTGTGCCGGCTTCTGGCCGCTGAAGGGGAGGGTGTGGTCTTTGAGGGGCTTTTCTGGGGGTTCCAAAAGCCCCACGGCTCTCCCTTGAGAGGAGGGGTGGTGGTGTTGGAGTGCCAGAAAACCTGGAGCTTTCTGCTGAACAGCAGTGTCCCAGTCCAAGCAGGGATCCTGGAAGGGCTGAGCCCTTTGTGGGGGCTGCTGGAAGAGAAGAGCCACAGATGGTGCTGGAAATGAGGGGTCAAAATGCGCTTTTTTGTTATTTTTTATGGCTTAACTGAGGGGAATTGTGCACCAGAAATACACTGATCCTGGTTCTGTCCACCAGAACCACAAATCCTGTCCAGCTCTACACACTGCCACACAAAAAACTCCAAGGTCATGCAAAACTATGAGCAGTTTTAAAGAAATACATCAACTGCACCAAGGAATGCTTGATTTACCAAGTATAAAAATTCAACTTCACACTGATTCACTGGACTAAAAGCAGCAAGTAACTGCAGTGGCATTCCTCCACTGAGACTGCCTCCACCTTTCCCAGGAGAATGGGAAACATCCCACTATAAAAATGCAAATAGAGTGAAAAACTTGGAATAGAAACATTCCAGCACTCAATGATTCCTGCCAACTTCAGCCAGCAACTCATTAGCTCTGATTGTCAATCTAAGGGCACTGTACTCATACCATTTTTAGGTAATTATTTTAATTTATTTCAACATCTCATTGATAGGAAGACAAATGGAGAGAGGGTATTACAAGGCTCTGGAGTGAAAGGACACAGGGAATGGTTTCCCAGTGTCAGAGGGCAAGGTTAAATGGGATATTAGGAAGGAATTCCTGCCTGGGAGGGTGGGATGGGGCCGGGATGGAATTCCCAGAGCAGCTGTGGCTGTCCCTGGATCCCTGAAGTATCCAAGGCCAGGCTGGACAAGGCTTGGAGCAGCCTGGGATGGTGGAAGGTGTCCCTGAGCTTTAAGGTTCCTTCCAACCCAACCCCTTCCATGATCTCCATTTCTCAAGTTTATTTTCTCTTTCATTTTCACACCTCCTCAACAGCACAAAAGTCAAAAAGTCTGGAAAGATGAAGGGAAACTCCAGAGAGTTTATCACAGAACACAATAATTATCCATAAAAGAAAGAAATGTCCCTTTTCCATGGGGATCAAGAACAAAGAGCAGGCACTGAGCAGTCAAGGTCAAAGCCCCTCAGAGTCTTGTGTAAATATAAAGGGAAACACCACATTTGCTTAACTGCAGTGAGGGAAATGGAGATGAAACATTCAAAAACTCTTTTATAACAGTAAAGATAGTTAGTTAAGCACTGGAACAGATGGCCCAGGGAGGCTGTGGAGTTGCTATCACCCAAAGTTTTCAGAACAGGTTAGAAAAACAGCTGTCTGCAATATTACAGGTACAGGTAATTCTGCCTGGAGGTCTGGATAACCTCCTCACATCCTTTCTAAACTGATTTTCTAAGATTCTGTGGAAAAAAACCCAACAAAACAAAACACAACCCATACAAATTTAGGTAGAAGACTTGAAAGAACAGAACTTGGGAATACATAAAGTATTTGATATTTTATTTCAATATTTACTATTTACTGGATATGGTTGAAACCTTGCTGTGATTTACAGTCACTTCCTAAAGCAGCTCTGGTGAAGATGGTATGAGAAACACCAATAAAAACCTCATTATCCTCACTGAGTGATTGATTCCATCAAATACCTGTGTCTGAGAGGGGATGTGCACCTCAGATTCCAACTGCTGAGCTGGATATCTCCACTCTGGCTTTGATTTTTGTGTTGAAGCCATGGAATTGCTGGCTGGGAGTGGTGGTATATCCCCTTTACCAGAGAAATATGGGCCATAAATTGCTTCCTTTGGCTTTGGGAAGGTGATGGTGTCTGTGCTCTCAGAGTCCAGCCTGCTACTGATCCCTCCTGTACAAATAAAACATGGATTGCAGGTTTCATTCTCTGGTTATCAGTTATTCCTTTCACCCCATGGCAAACAGAGGCCTGATCAGATGGTCACAGTCAGGAATTACAGCACCACTTAACACAGAGCTTCAGATTTAGGTGCTTAAAACTTGAAATGTGCAGGTAGGAACTCAGGAGGAGCCCAGAAATGAACATGAAACCCTCCCAGGGTTGAAGAAATCTGATTCCTACCCTGTTACATGACACAGGAATTTCCTGTGCTTTATGCCCTGCAGAATTTGGTGAATGTTCACCTTTCCTTGGGAGATAAAAGCTGAGAGAGAAGCTGGAGATGCAGCTGAAGGTTGTTATCAATGCTTTGTACTCACCCCCGGGTGATTTCTTGTGCTGCCTGGGGAATTCAGGGACAGCTGCTGCTCTGGACACAGCAGGAGGGGCTGGCAAAGTTCTCCTTGCTGCTGCTGCTGCAAGGGTGAGCCTTTGGCCAGTGAACCTCAGGGTACCTACAAGAAAATGACACTCCTGAACAATTCCAGCCAGGAATGAAAAGGGATTCTTGGCAACAAAGTAAGAATTAAGCACAGGCAGACTCAAGTTTTACATCAACACTACAAAAGCAGCACTGAAAGATTCCTGTCTTTCAATAGTCAATGGTTTACCTTGAAGGAAGGTGAGCTGTGCCTATAAAAATTGACAAAGACATGTAAGATATTGCACCTGTGCTAATTCTGAAATATGTTTGTAAATCTATAATGATATGCTTGTACAATGCAATTTAATATGCAGGAGAGATGAGAATTTACTCTTGTAAAGCACAACCTAATCCTGTAATTATGACTAGAAACTGATTGCTAAAACAGCCCAAGCCTAGTTATGACTGAACAATTAATAACCAGCTGTTAATCATGATAGTTTGGCTGGTATTTATACAAGAACCTCCACCACACACAAAACTCCTCTTTGCAGCAGCAGCTGGACCCTGTGAGTTCCAAGAACTGGCTGAGGATGATGCTCAGCAGGACACACTCTCCACCCTCCAGCACCCTAAACCTGCAGGAAGTGGCCTGAAGTTCATCCCTACCCTTGGCAATGTCTGAAATCACAACCCTTGGGAGCCTGGAGGTGGCAGGAAATTCAATTCCAGCTCTCTGCTGCAAACAGCAACACCCAGGGGACCTCTGCACTCACCTTTTGGGGTGTCTTCTTCTACCAAGGGTGAGTGAAAAGCAGGCAAAGCCCAGGGGTTGGTGACTGTGGGACCTTTCCCTGTCTTCTGCCTGCACATCTGGGAAGAGACAGAACCTCCTTTAACACACCTGGGATTTACAGACACTCCTCCACTCCTGCAGCAATAAATAATAAATATAATTTCTGCTGTGACTGTTTCATTAAGATTTAACAGTGCACCACTCCTTTTATTGCTTGTGAAAATGCTACAGCATTGTCTACTGTTGTTACTTCAGTCATTTAGAATAAAGTTAATTAAATTTAATTGATGCCTTGTGTACTATTTAATGGAGTAATCTCAGGAAGTTTGCTCAGTTTTAAGGACAGTAGTGTAAATACAGTGTTTCTTGACAGTGTTAAAAAAATATAAAATGCATACACAGGCAAGGAAACAGAAGGAAAAAATAAATACTTGAAAATATTAGCTTTTAATGAGTGATTATCAAGCTTTTAGTGCAATCCAGGCCATGACTGAGATCTTGCAGCACTGTTGTGTCCTAATTATTGAATAAGCACCCAGCAACTTTCTATAAGGAGAGGAGGAACTCTCCAGAGGGAAATGAGACAGATCAAAATGAATTCCTCTCATCTTTCCTCCCAATTTGTCTAACAACCCTGCCCACAAGAGATGAGGGAGAGAAAAACCTGTATTTTTTATCATCATAGAGAACCTTTCAGAGAAATCCCAGGCCCTCATTCAGTTATCCATGATGGAGCATTCTGTTTTAAGGGATGGAGCTGGGTGAATCCTCATGTCCTGGTGTTCCAAGAAAATAGCAATAACCACGGAGCAAAGGTTAACTTTGTGCCAGCTGCCACCTAAGTGGCTTGATACTGAGAAAAGGAAATGATAAACCACATTTTCCTGCTCGCCCTCAGCCCCAGCAGTTTGGTGAGGCCACAACAAAAATATCTAAAAGGCAAGAAATTGAATTAA
>VWYP01008879.1:0-15098 GCA_013400435.1 Pycnonotus jocosus | reverse complement strand
GCAAAGCCCTGAACACCCACATTCATACACATTTGCAAAGGTATATCTGTCTTTTGTAACATCACACTAAATACTCTCTCAGTCAATGGCACTAGGACCAACTTCAGGAACCCAAGAACTTCAGTACAGGCTGATTCTGGGCCTTTGGACAAGATGGAATGAATGTGGTTTCATGGAAATCGCAAGCTGTTGCATTTTTTCTCAGTTATTGCACTAAGTGGCATTTATCTCAATAGAACACTGTGCTCAGAAAAGGGTGTATTCCTCACTGCAAGGCTTTTTCTCAGAACCACCTGGATTTCCTTCACCCTGCAATACGGGATGCGAGAAACAGCAGTGACAACAGCACAATTTTGTATCAGCAAGCCATGGGATTTCTGACCAGTATACTGCCTGCTCCCTTCACATCAAGAATTGGTGTGCAGTTGCCTTAGTTCTCATCACATTTGACACTGTGGAAAAGTTTTCATCAGGAAATAACAAAAGGGTACATGCAGAGTGCTGTGACTCCCTTGGAATGAATGCACAGATGCACAGATTCAAGCACAGCCATGCCCTTAGGTCTGCCCTCATTTCCATTTAATATCAGTGGAGCAACACTTCAGTTACAGAGAGAAGTGAGAAACAGCTTTCAGATGCAGTAAATAAATCCTTGGCACCATTGCCATTGAAAATATATATTTTTTAACTGAACCACTACCTTCTGTTCTGTTCTCTAATTGTACGTGCACAATGAAAATAATTCACAAATGTATAATAGAAAATGAGATTAGAAATTATTTAGATCTTCACTTGTGTATCTTCTAGTCTTAACTCTGTTAAGGAAACAGCTGCTTTATTTTCCTCCACTATTTTAGACCATTGGAGAAACGGGTCCATTGTCACAATTAAATCCCTGCCATGGTTTAAAGAAGCCCAGAGAACATCAAAGAACTCTGTTTCACTCACTGACTTCTTTCATGAACTAAATTCACTGAGTATATTCTCTGAATTATGGTGTCTGAAGTTCTCCCGATTTTATTTTTAGGGTTGGTTCTTTTTTGGGAGTTGACAGGTGCCTTCACGACCATTCTCATTATTATGGAAGAATACAAGTGCTTGTATTTCTGGCAGAAAAAAAAATATATTAAATTCCAGTCACAGGGACTTCATTTTTTTTTTTTTTTTAATTTGAGTTAATTCTTACCTTCTTTCTTGAGCACACAACTCTGGGATGGAGTCCTTCAGTTCTAATGGCTTCTGATCTCTTTCCCAGAAATCCAAGACTGCCTCTGTCAGTGAGTATTCTGACATTTGTAGGGCTGGAGAGGGAATTGCCTAGTTGGTTTTTGCCTCTAAAACCCCCAAATGTTCTGAGCAGAAGAGAGCTCTTTGGAGAATATGAAGAAAAACATTATTGAGAAAGTGATCATGCCCAACTAGATCAGGAAAACAAAAAACCTGCCAGGCACATACACTTTTCTTTCTACAGTTGGCTTTAGGTAGCCCTAAGAGGATTGATATTTCTTTTACTTGAAAGCCTGCAAATCTCTGGGTGTATTCTTGTGCATGTACTCCAAGCTGCAGAGAGCTGCAAAAGTGTGACTCATTTAATATGAGCACTGAGGTGCTGAGGTCTGCCCTTCACTGCACTTCAGAGGAGCTGTGATGGTGGAAAGAGACAAACCTCACTTCAGTGCTTCCTTTTGAAGGCAGACAATATTTTACTGTCCTTGACTCTGAGCTGGCCATGAAACAGTGAGACAGAAATTCTTTATAATGATGGCACTGACAAGGGTTTTGTTGTGAATAGTCCAGGCTGTGACAGAGCAAATGAGCCCAAACCAGTGCATCAAAACCACTCTTGCAAAACAATGAGCAAACTAAGGCTCTCAGAAGTTATAAGAGTATATCCAAAAATTATTAAGCATGATAAAGACTTCAGAAACATAGAGCACTAATGACTCTGCTCCATACAATTCTTTTTGTAAAGACATTACACACTCAGCAGTAAAGTACTTCTCTAATGCATATTGGCTTTATATTCATGACGAGACTTCATGGATTGCTCGAGGTTATCTAGGCTGCTCCAATGTGAAATACAATAGATCCATGTAGGAGCATTCCTTTCGTTATTGCCTTCTCAAGATTCCATGACAATTTCTTTACCTCAGCAGCAGATTAATTTTCTGTATTAATTTGTGGACTTGAAAGGCAATTTCTCCCTTACAGTGAAGCAGTATGAGAACACTCTACTAAAATATTAATGGATGTCATGCCTGGCCTTACTGAATCTGTTGTCAGTCACTGGATTTGTAATTTGAAAGCCAATCTCCCAATATATCTATAAGTCTGTGTGCAATTGTGTCAGACTTGCATGCATTTCTAAATGACAAAAAAGCAGTTATTTGGACAAGATAAGGGGAAGCATTAATAAGGATGTATTAGGAAAAAAACAGTTTCAACTGAAAGACAGCAGCATTTAAAAGGGGAAAACCATGAAATTTCTTGTCTTGTTCATTAACTGCATACAGCAAATGATGTACACTTTAAAATCCATTTCCATGGCTTCAGTAATTTTCCACAAAGGGACACTACTCCTCAGCCTTAAGTCCCTCAGTCCTAAAGACATGTCTCCAGACAATAGACTGGAAATATCCGGAGAAATATATCCCAATTAATTTGTATTTTGTAGTGTGTAAGGAATATGCAACATTCCAGTCATTGATACAAAACTGGCTTTGGCTTCAGCAAAGAGATTATCAGAGAAGGAAAGGAGAGTGTAAGCATAGATCTGTAGATATTTAGGAAAAATAGAGCAGAAACCACAACTCCCCCATGCTTGTCGTCATGCACTGGAATCTGGAAACTGGCATCATGTAAAATTCATTGTCACACCGTGATTCTCTGGAGCTCTCAGGCAACCTGAGTTGTGAAAACTGGTATAAAGAAGTTAGATGTTTTGCAGTGACCCAACATTTTCCAAATTGAGCACTGAGGTATATTGACTAACTGCATTGACAAATGCCAGTGGAATGGATTTAGCCCATGGTCCAGTCTTCTTTTTCAGAGATACAGGTAGGAATATGCAGGGCAGTCCAGGTGGTCAGCTCAGAGCCACATTTTCAATCTACTGCTCAAATTTTGCAAAAGGTGTTTGGAAAAAGCAAAATCATAGCAGGCTTGTTCACATGTTGGGCACAGCCTCTAGCCTTTTTTAGTCATTGGAACATGGTGAGAAATTCTACAGATATTACTTAATGATTAGAATAGTAAGCTGAAGATCTATGTAATTGTGGAAGGAGTCATAATTGAAGGTGAGGAAATTCAATATACAGAAAAAACAAGAGGGAGGTAGTGGGAAAGAAGACACAGAGAGCTTTACCCAGATAGCCATGGTCATGGAGATGAGCATTGGAACAGCCAGTCCCAGGAAAACACAGATCGATGCTCGTGTGGAGTTAAAAATAAACAATTTATTAGGAACTATTTGGACAGGAATGGAAATGGAGAGGATAACTTTTATGCTGTAGTAGTCCATGTGGTATCTGCAGTTTGCAAACTGTATTCTGCTTTGGCTCCTCTCCTCTCAAAATGTAGAACACTAATTAAAAACTAAAGGGTGTCAATGGTCTAAAGAAGAAATGTGAAATAAATGAAATTTAAGTGTAGTGATGCATTTTTTCAGTTAATCAGTTCCATGTGGGCATTTGGTCCAAGCCTTTGGTTGGTTGATGTGTTCCCTGCCCTTATTAATGGATGATGGGTGGTTTCATACTGTATTGTTATATTTACCCTATTGTGTTTTCCCACCTCCATAGAGTACACTCAGTTACCCCTACCAAGTCCCTTTGTATCACTGACACCTGGGCATTTCCATCTTTGGCAGCCTACACACTGGTGCATTCTGGGGAAAGCTATTGACTAGTCCATACATTCTAGATCCCCCTCCTCCATTTATGCATTAGACTGTATTTCAGGTACTCCTTTTGGTTTTGGGTCACTCCCCCATGTCCCCAATTGGTTCCAAGACGTACCTTTCCTTTTCCCCGCCCCCATACTTAAGATGAAACACAGCCTGGGAAAAACACTTCTGTGTGATCACTTGGGGTGAATAAACCAGCTTCAACCCCCACAAAAGTCCTCCTTTCTTTTTTTGCCACTGCCACACTTCTGCTAGAAGCATGAACTCACAAATCAGGTTTACTAAAGTCAGGTTGGTGAAAGGGCTAGCCAGGAACGGGACACGGGATCCGAAGGGCAGCACCAAACCATGACTTTATATAAGTTGGCTGAATGTATTGCAGGGGCACTGTGACTGAAATGGGAAGGATTATCCGGGGTCTGCAAAGTGCAAGCTATGGATCCATTCCTATGCAGATAATCCTCTGTGCAGGGCAGTGATGGATTCCCATGGGCTGGAGCAGGTCTGAGTGTTCTTTTCTTCCCCCTGCCACCCCTTTTAACAGCTTGTTTTTCCTGTGCCACTACTTACAGTGATACAGGGTATTGCTGAAGTTAGTGGCATTGTTTGCAGTCATAGCACTCTGAGAAAGAGTTAAAATTCAGCCAGTCCCTCCTGAGACTCATTCTTCCAAAAGCAAGCAAAAGACAAATTTGTGTTGAAGAGGTTGGTAGGGGATCCTCCTGCTATGACTATTCCTCTTCTTTGGGAAGACTGCTAGAGGCAGGTGGCTGAATTTTTCTTTCAAGCATGCCATGCACAAAGCCTAGCTCTCTGTTAGAATAATTTCCTGTCTGGAGTCACAGGTAACAAACACCCTTAAAGTAAATAGACTGATAACTTCCTTTCACCAAAACCTTATTGTTAAACTGCCAGGTGTGTCAAAACTTAACCAAACCAGACACAGCTAAACTCTTCTCATTAATAAGCAGTTTTCTTAGAAATCTCCATTTTTTACCTTGGCATGGGCCCACCTGGCCCGTGAGGGGGTCTGTCACAGCACGGTGCTGCTGCCATCATTTACTGCAGCTGCCTGTGCACAGAGCAAAGTCAGATCTCTCCAATGAACACCTCAACTCCTATAAATAATCATGGGATTTAGGTAATGGCACTGCTAATGCATTCAAAACCATACACATTTTTCCAGCAGCGCTCTTAGTAGACATCACCTTTGGAAGCTGTTTATTCCTTTTTTTTCCTCACCAAGTCTACCTTTTTGTGTGAAAATTTCCCTGGAATAGCCTTGAGCTGAGTAATTACATCTAAGAACAATGAGACTTTCAAGTTTGATTAAAAATGAAAGTGGTGACTAAAGAAGCATTCACAGTTCCTGCACACAGGCTGTTTAGTCTGGACCCACCACAGTGTGAAGTTAGTGAGATGAACAAAATGATGTGGTTAAGTGACAAGGAAAAAGAAGAAAGTGGTTCCTCCTGCTGTGGTGTGCCACTTCTGGCTGAGTGAATTAAGAGAACAGATGTTGCCAAAAGATGATATTTGTGCATGCAGCAGTGCAGAGCAGAGACTTTTCATCGACATTTCCTGCTGGCCACAGGGTTCTAGGGCTGCAGCCCTGATGTTACCTGTCTCCATCAGAAGCCCTTCGGATGTATTTTGAGCATTGTGCCTGCTCTTTGGAGAGGATACAGCACCTGCTTTAAAGGCATGCCAGCTTTTCTGTTGAACTCCCTGTTGCTGCGTGGCTACAGCCTTGCAGGGAGTGGCCACCAGAAAACCTAACATGGTAAGCTTCAAGGTAAGCTCTGCTTTTTCACCCCCTCATCTCCATCTCTCCTTTCAAGCATCAAGTTGATGAAGCAGCATTTCTGGCAGCCTCGGGGAGGCAGATTGAGTGGATGTGTGCACTGAGGTGACAATTTCAGCAAGACAGCCAGGTGCCACCTTCATCTGGTCTGTTACACACTTTGCCTGATAAGATTTAGAAACAAAACTAGTCAGAACACAAGTGCTGTCAGCTGTGAAAATAAACATTTTTGCAAATTTTCAGAATCCCTGATGACCATAAATGACAGAAAAGTATGTTTTTATTTAAAGAGTGATTTTTATTCACTGCAGAATTTCTGCTCAAGAATCCAGGAAAATCACTGGCAGAAGTGAGAAGGAAGCAGTGTGCTGTGACCTGCACACCAGAGTGGGGTGCCTGTGCATCTCCTGGGTCCACAGATCTTGTTCAGACAGTCCCCTGAAGTGCATATAATTATCCAGCCCTCATCAAATCAGCTGGATTGCAGTGTCTCGCTTTTTAAAATTTACATCCATTAGTGCAAGGAAAAGTTTAGTATCTATGGGCTGCTAAACCTTGTTAAAGCACTTTCCTGCACTTTAATGAAGATGAATGTCAGAGGATGAACACACAAAAGAGGCAATTACCCAGATGAAGAGGTTTTCATCTGGAAATAGTGTTTTTCAAAATATGTTTTTAAGAACAGTTTCTTTTGTTCAGCATCACAAGTAATCCCTCAATCTCTGGTTATTTATTTCAAATAATTTAAAGGAATTACACCAATTCTGTAGTTAAAAATGCTGTCATTTTATTGCCTGAGGAAAAAAAAAAGACCGAAAACCAAACAACAAACTGAGAATGAATAACCAAAAACTACCTGCACATCTCAAAATGAACTAGAAATATCATTGTTTTCTGAGTTTTGTCCTCCAGCCCAGCATATGCCAAGACCAGAATATACTCAGTGATGTAATAATCTTTGTGCAGTTATTCAACTATATTTTTTCCCAAGTAGAAAAGGCTTTTCCAAGAAGACTGACCTTACAATTTATCTGATACCTGTGCTCTATATAATTTCTTAGCACTACGGGTGCTTCATTAAGCTGTTTTTTCTGTCTAATCAGGGAGTCTGTAGGTTGGATTTTTAAGCAACCAGGCTATGTGGAGACAGATAATTATCCCAATCTTACAGTCACTTTATGGAAAGGATGCAACTTTTAGATTGGTAATTTGCCAGTGAACGATGGAAAAAAATATGATTTAACTAAAGAGGGAAACCGATGAGAAACTAATCTGATTATTATAAAGAGTAGGTCATGAGCTTTAGTCCTTAAAGCAAACTCAGAAAAACCTAAACTGCTCTGAATAGAGAAAACAAGAGGCAAATAGGAATAAAAAGGGCACTGTTTTCTGTAAAGAAGTGAATTACTAATGAATATTAACTATGAATAAACACACTGAATAGAACTCTCTGTATTTTTCTTTAAAAAGACCTGCTCTCTACAGCTTCTGACTAGTCATCTGCACACATAAAAGACCAGTCAATCTAGAGTGTCACATGTAAAGAACAATAAAAAATTAATCACAGTGTAAAATATCTCAGTACAAAGAAAACAGCTCAGGGGCAAGGTTAAAATACTTTATTGATGGTAAAAATGTGCTTCAGAAGCCCCAGATACCTGAGATATCCCCATGCCACTAGCAACACAATATATTCAGCTCACTAAGTAGAGGCTGTCTGCACATCAATTTGAGGCTGATTTCCTAAAATACAGCCTTTCTGAAAACACAAGTTCCATTTAATTCCAGATAATCACTGAATTTTGATGGAATCTTTCCTTAAAATGTACTGGATGTAGTCTACAATACTTTGTACTCTTTTATTTTATGTTGGCTGTTCTGTGTTTTTCTCATCACATTCAGATGACCAAGTCATGGAAGCCCATGGAGCTGTAATCACAATATGGTACAATTTCAATCATCACTTTTCCTGTAGTCACACCTGTACAAATGATGGATTTCTTTTTCTCAGAGCCAGCATAGCCTCACTGAGTGTTAACTCTACCCTGAATATTTACTGAATGTTAACTTCAAATTAGTCAGATGAAGCCAAACAAGTCGTAAACAGATACTTTTTCTCTTGTGAGTGGATTAAGACACCCAGGAAAAAGAAGGCAAGGATGTTTTATGCCAACACAGAGGAGGGCTTTTAAGAGCAGAATATATAGACCAAACACTGATGCAGCTGTAGGGAGGAACCTCCAAAACAGCAAGTGATATTCCCTCTGCTCTCTAAAGCAGTGGGGTGGACCTACAGCTCTGAAGTTTGGAGGAGAGGTTGGTTGTGGCTCCCAAAAGGTGCTGGGCACACCACTGTCACTGTGAAGTGGGAGGAGTTTCAGACACCCTGACCACACGTTAGAATGGAATTAGCCAGGACAATAAATTGTTGTCTTGATGTGCTTCATTAATACGACACCTGCCTGTATTCTGCTCCTACACTGCAAGTTGGAAGCTCCCCTTGATTAGTTTCACCCACACTCCAGCACTTATTAGAAACCTGGCACCTTACTGAAGCTTCTGAACACCCCAGAGAGCTAGGACAAAACTTGGTATATATTAAGTAAAAAATAAGTTGTCTAAGAGATGTTTTTTGAAAGACAAAGTCTGATGGTTCTAATAGTTTATTCCTTAGATATTAGTAAGGAATTCTTCCCTGAGAGGGTGGTGAGGCTCTGGCACAAGCTGCCCAGAGAAACTATGGCTTCCCCATCCCTGGAAATGTGCAGGGCCAGGTTGGACAGGTCTTGGAGCAACCTGGGATAGTGGAACGTGTCTCTGCCCATGGCAAGGGGGGTTGAAATGAAATGGTGTTTAAGGTCTCTTCTAACCCAAACCATTCTAGGATTTTATCACTCTGTGACCTTACAAGTCAGAAATGAAAAGGATTATGTGAGACTAAAGCTGGAATTCTACTTATCCACAGGTTTTCTTTCACCTAGAACTTCAGAATTAAAAGACAATAAATAACTAACAGGTTTTTCAAAGAGCATTACATATGGTATGTAGATATATTCAGAATGCACAGTGAGAGCATTGGGATATGGTTGTTATGGCAGTGATTGAATATTCATAGTGTTCCAGAAATCTCACACCCCTCTAAATAGTGCTCTGTAATGTCCATGGTTGCTTTGGTGCATGCTGGGTTTTTTAACACAAGCTAAGAAACAGCTTGGGCAAATATAAAATGGAAGGATTCTGTACATTTTATTTTATTCTGGAGCAAATAGGCTAATATACAAAATCTTAACCAAGTTATAAAAACGTGATATAACAAGGAAAGAGGAAAATGAGAATTTAATATAGAGTCATACATTAATTGGAAAAGATAGCAGGACATAATCTGTGAATAGAGTTACAGATATAATTAAACACATTTATGCCATTAAAACAATCCTAGCTACTTTCTGTGGTACTTATGGTGCCTGTTATAATACTTATAATGACTGATCCAACCAGAGAGTGAATAGAAGAGGAAAAAGGGATGAATTAATTTCTCTTAAGTCACCCAAAAGGAGGCAAGAGAGACCTTCTGATTCTTCTATTAAGCTTTTATTTAACAGTAATGCTCAAAGAGATCCATACAAATTTGCAAGACTTGTAGCTACAGTAGTTGGAAAAACTAATCTGTGTTCAGCTTTGTGTAGGGATTTCCTAGTCCTCCTTCTGGAGGACCCAACTCCTAAAGTCACCAACTCCCAAAGCTGCAGTGCCACCAGGACATGACATTTTTGTTTTGCTAATTACTCAGACTGGGGTCAGCTGCAAGAACTTGCTATTTTATCATGAGGATCAGCAGAAAGGAGAACCAATACTGACCACCAGTTAGCTGTTCCTCCAGTCCTCAGCTCAAAAACTGCCAAGATCCAGTGCCATGCGGAGGGAGGACAAATTAAACACCTTCCAGCTCAGCATACAGCAGACAGACCCAGCCTGGGTCAGTTGAGTGTGGCTCTGTGGCAATCAAACCTCCTCTGAAACTCCCCCAAAGCAGCACTAAACTCCACGACACAAAATAAACATAAATAAGAAGCAGCTCCTACAGCTGCATTAGGTGCAGTGCCAATGGGAAATCCGCCCTGCATGCACAAGCTCATTCTGCTAATGATGCATCGTGTGTGCTCCCTGTTGCCTGCACACCCTGGACTCCCTGCTGGGACCACAGTTGTACCCTCCAATACTCAGCATGTTATGACTCTTTCCAAAGCTGTAAGTCTTACTCAGCTCATTTATTTTACAGCTATTTTTTCATGTGTGCGCTTGGATACATCATTAAGCAAACATTTTGGGTTTTTGTCTCAAAGTGCATGCAAATTATAGAAGTGAATTACTAATCAGCTTACAGGTAGTACAGGGACATTAGTGGGAACTGCAGCTGGGTTCCTGCAGCATTACCCTAATGTGAAGTAAAATCAGCTTGAAAGATGCATCCTGTTTCTTTACTGAGTGCAGTGTCACAGAGGTCAATTTGCCTACTGCCAGCTTAAAAGATAACACATCCTCTTGATTTTTCCTACTGATTACAGCTAATGGAAAAATTTCTTATTTCTTATGAAAAGCAGAAATGTTCAATTACTTCTATGTCTCTCAGGCAACAGGTCTGTGGGTTCTCATTGAAGGGTTCACTCCTAACCTCTAGTTCATTGGAAAAGTTTTTGCTGACAGTGATGTTGTTTGTGTTTGCAAATGAAATTTTGCTCTTGACATTCTCATATAACAGGATTTAATTAGCAATAAGTGAAAAAGGTCTGCAGTGTGCAGCTGTATTCCATTCTAGGGTCTGAGGTTAATGCTACTGCCATGGAAAAGAGTTTTACCCTTGAGCTCAGGTGACAGGGATTTTGTTCTCACAATGATTAAGCCATTCCAGGCAGGATGACACCCTCCAGAATGAACTTAGTTTTCTAAGAGGAAAAAGTGGTGGTAAAGAAAGAAAAAGTTTATGAGAGATATCTGTAAGGTAAAGTCTTTTAAAATAGGTAAGGAGGAGAGTCTTTGAGTGCAGCATCACCAGCTCACCCAAGCATTATCTGTGAACTGCACTGAGTGTATTCAGGGAGATATAAATGAAACTGATTACTCTCACTGCAGCTAACACTGTCAGAAGCGATTATCTGCCCAAAACATGCTGCAGCTCTCAGCTGTGGGGACTGGATCACTGGAATTTCTCAGGTCTAGCTCTGACCGAGAATCTCAAAGGAACATCTGACTTCTTTCCTTTTCTCTCACACTCAGAGTGCTGGCAGTGTCTGCTGCTCCAGCAGCACATATGAGCCCTGATGCTTTGGGTCAGGCTAAAGGGCCTCTGTCTCCAGGGTTTGGTTGTAGCTGTGTCACTGTCAGCGTGGCTGCTGTCACCCTCGCTGTGACTCCTTGCTCTGCTTGCCTTGCCTTGATGGATAACACACAGCACACCCTGTGAGGGGCACAGAAGGAAATGTCCCTTTCTAGCTCAGACCTTTCCAAGAAAGGTTGAAGCAGTGGATTTTGTACTATAGAAAAAGAATCCTCTTTGTTTTCATCATCATTACCCCATCATCATGATCTACTAAAACCTCCAAAACATTTCCCGCTGTGGCAACTGTTCTTGTCTCACAAAGGCAAGGCAGCAACGTTCTGGAGATCTGCAGGTGAGTGAATCACCCAAGTTTTGGCTCTGTGTGACTAGGATCCACTACAGAGAAGCCAAATTTTGGTTAGGGACCTCCTGAGCTGACATGCATGTTTTAGTTTGTTACATTTATTGAAAAATATTGCATATTGGCTTCCTTCTTTTTCAAAACATTTTTGGATTTCCTCTCTGTATTCTGTCATGCAGAAATAGCAATTAAAAAACAAACTTCATGCAATGATAAAAAAAAAAAATTAGGAAAAATTAGAAAGCACTATGAGTACATTTACTCAATGTACTTAAAAGTACAAATGAATGCTATGATTTTGACCTTGTAATTTCAAAAACTCTTCTGACAGTTCTGCCAACGTTGGTACACTGACTTAATGCCTCTTCCACACTTTGTCTCTGCGATTCCCTGGTGCTCCAGGAGTTTGGACATAATGTAAAAAGATGACTTCATGGTGAGAAGGAAAACATGCAGCACAAGCACAAATAGTTTTGAGTGGGAATAGCTAAACAATTTAGTCTATGTCCTGGGTGCTGCTGTGGCCATTCCTATAGAGTGTCTGTTCTGAGGCTGATAACAGAAAGAAGAGATGGTTGAAAATCAGTAGTTAAGAGCTACAAGAGAAGCTGAAAGGTTACAAAAAGTCTGCGAGATGAGGATGATGATGAAACTGTGGCACCTGAGGTGCTGATCAGAAGACATAAGCAAATAAGGATTGAAATTTATTAGAGGAGGCTTCAACATCCTCCTAACAGAGAGTTGGAAGCAGGTTTGACATCCTTGCAGTAAATGTGAAGTGTGTGATGTTAATATTAAAGATAGCTTTACTGTACCACTGATTCAGGTGGGTCCTCTCAGAGAAGCAGCTCTATGCCATGGAGATGAATATTTTTTTCTAAATTAAATGAAAATTGTCTATCTGGGCTTTGCAGCCTAATTCCATATTAGAAAATAGAAACACATACATAGGGACTACTTCATAAAACTCTCCAATTTCTGTAACTCTGAAAGCCAGTTTCTGGAGACAGGAGGGGCCTTTTCTGCCCTTTGGGGAAGAATCTACAAGGGTGAATTTCTAATGGACTGAATAGTAGCAGATGCAGCATCTCCAGTCCAGAGTAAAAGATGTCTTTCTATATGCACGGCTGTGTGTTTCATGTGCACAAAGATATTAGAAGGGCTACTGTTAGCTGTTGGGCAACTCTCAGAAACAGTTTTAAAGACATTTTCAGCAGCCTTGATTTTTAACCCAAGTGTCAAACCTTGGTGAATCCATAACTGTGGGCTCCTCGTAAAGCACAGAGGACTCCATTCACCTCCACTTTACCCTAGCATGTTGATACTGCAGTAGTTTGTCACCTGCTGTCACCATTTTGCATCTGTGGCATTTGCCAATGTTTAAGAGGTGGAAACTTTTGCTTTGACTTCTCATACGTACCTTAGTGTACCTTATTATGCATCTGCAGGTTCATATGTCACTCATATTTTGAGTGACAGCTTTGTGAAATATTTGTAAAAAAACCCTAAACCCTAAACATGAAGCATAAAAAGTACTACAGGAAAAAAGAGAATCTGCCTTTGTAGAGACACCTGATCATATATGACACCAAGGCAATTTGTCACCCCCTGGTGTTAAAATAAGACCAATAAATTACTGTGTGAAAGCACTTCAATCCACAGGTAAATTATTACTCTTGAACAGCAATTTCTTTTGCTAATTCTTTTCCAAAAGCAACTCTATAACTATCCCCATCTCAAGAAATACAAAAACCAGACTTTAAACAGTCTCTTTACTGGCAGCAGAGGAAAAAAACCTGAAACCATAAGGATTAATCCCTGATCATCAATATTTTATCCCTTTTCTTGGAACAATTCTGATTTTGTCGTATCTTTTTATTTTTTTCACAGTGTCAGCAAAAGCCTGGGAGCTTTTACGTGGCCCAGCCATTCCAGTTGCAGCTGAACAGTCTGTGTAGATCAGCTCATGTTGTCACGAATATCACTGACCATGAAGCCTTTCTGCTTCTTGTTATTTCCAAGCACAAACACTTGGGGAGAAATATGTTGATTTTTTTTTTGTTTAAATCTTTGGGCTGCAGAACAGTCTGAACAAGACATAGCTCCATTCCCTGATAAGGATCAATACTAAAGTCAATCTCAGAGAGGACAGTAGGCTTCTGAAGGTCTAATTCTGCTCAAGCTGGCCAGCTTTAGCCCTGTGAAACTTGTGGCAGAGGAGATTTATTGACTTGGTCTGCCCTGACTTGATCCATCACACTTGCAGATTATTGGTGCAGCTCTCTTTAAAGCCACCAATAAACTGGTGAATTGCAGCAACACTGCTGGATAAAGTGATAATGTAAAGTAGATTTTACTTGAACTCCTTTCATACTTCTGCTCTGAATGAGTTCTCCAATTACATTGTTAAATGATTTGACAAAAGCAGCCTATCTCCCCTAATTATTTCATAAAATTTTATGCTTTTCTCAGACCAAGAGTCCGTGTATGGAGTTAATATAGGTAAGTCTAGGAAGGCATAAGAAAGAAAATATTGAGAATCTAAAGGGAGAAGGGTGGACCTCTACAGGTGAAGACTGTATTTTTGTTGTTATTTTGCACTTTTGACTCGGTCCATTAAAGCCAACCACTACGCCAAAGCAAAAATTTTTTCTTCTCTTGCCAGTACTACAGGGACAAAAAACACAGGTTCAAAATTATGGGTGACTGTCACTACCTCAAAACCTTGCAGTACACAAAATACTCCCAGACATACAGCAAACTGTTTGGAGGGAAGAAAATCTGGAGTTACGGGAGGAATGTAATAGGAACTGTAATCCTGTCCAGAACTAACACATTATCTCAGCATGCACAGAGACCTGACAAACATTTAACCATTTCTGTAGATGTCTTTCCTCACCAGGACTGGAAAAAGAGCTGGAAGAACTGAAGAAGTCTGCAAAGATTGGCTACTGAAAATACTGGTTTGTTGTTCTAGACAACATGCTAATTCCAGAGAAATTTACCCTCTTTAAATCAACATTCCTGTTATAAACAGGGCATTTCACTTAATGATACAAAGAGAATTTCAATTAGCATAATAACAACCGATGCCTGAGCTGAAGCTCCATCAGGCATGGTGTTCATTCACGCCAGGATAAAGCCACTTCCTTTGGTAACTCAAATTGCCTCCCAGACTCGCTGAAAAGGGTGAAAGGGGGCTGACAGAGAGAAGATGCCCCTGGCAGCAAGAGCTCAGCCCAGCTGGCTGTGCCGCCTCTGGCTGTCGCTGTGAGCTCTCCTTGGCACCACTCAGCAGCAGACAAGAAATTCTAAGCAGATATTCAGCAAAATACAGAGCCCTGTACTCAAATCCCATAATATCATATAATCCTGCACATATTTATTGTGCTGATGGGCTAATCATACATTGTTAGGCCATATAGCCTGATTTTGACTCAAATTAGAGTGGTTTAGCCATGCATTTTTTGTTCAAGAGAAGGAAAGAATCAGCAAAGCAGCAATGTCTGAAGAATTTGCAGCTCTGGGATGTTAGTTTTCACTGAGAAATGTCTAAACTCATAATTCTCAGAGTCATAAGAGTCCCAAAAAAAGAAGACACAGAAAGCATAAAACTTACTTATTAATATTTTTAATTATCCTTCTTAGGCAAATATGCCTGAATGCTACATTTTTTCTGAAAGCCATCATTTTTTTTTTTTTTGCTTCAAAA
>VWYP01008873.1:0-14006 GCA_013400435.1 Pycnonotus jocosus | reverse complement strand
TTTTTCTCTGTACTCTGGGTCCTATTGCAAAATATAAAAAATTGTCTTAGCAGTCAATGACCTCATTAATAAGTATCACAGAATCAGAATGGTTTGGGTTGGAAGGGGCCTTAAAGGTCATCCATTTCTACCCACTGCCATGGGCAGAGACACTTTCTACTATCTCAAGTTGTTTCAAACCCCATCCAGCCTGGCCTTAAACACTCCCAAGGGTGTGGAAGCCACAGCTCTGAGCAACCTGTGCCAGGGCCTCACCACTCTCACCGGCAAGAATTCTTCCTTATATCTAATCTTCTTAATCTCTAATTCTTCCTAATATCTAACATATTTTGGAAAATGTTATGTTTCTGTGATTTCCATCAGTTATGCAACATTGGCTGCTTCTTGTTGCTTTGGCAGTCCTTGTTTGCTTCACAGATCTGGTTTCCACTTCTGTTGATACCCTTGTTAGTGTTTCTTCCCTCACCCAACATGCTTTTGGTGGCCATGCTGGGGAAGGACAATGGGAGAAAAGTGGAAGCCAGGATTGAAGTAGGAGGCTTCTCAGAGGTATGTTCAACGATTGAATTAGGTGCTTAATCACAGATATTAAGCAGCTGCCTATCCAGAAGGGCACAGATGTTCTACAGGCTCTGTGTCACCTCTGTCTGTCCTGTGTGGATGTCTTGTGTGCCCAGGAACACCCCAAGCTGTGCCAAAGGCCTCTGGAAATAACAGAGACAGTCAATTCTTTAGTGTCTCAGCTCTCCAACAGAGCATCATTATCCCTCTGCTGATGTTCAACCTGGATTCTGTGTTTATTGAGGAAAAATCCTCATCCCACAGGCACAAGAGTATAAAGACAGAGTGGTCTTCTTGAAAATTTAGGGTTTGTTTTAAGATATACACACACTTGAGATGGGGGGTGGGGAAAAAATGTCCCATCTTTGGGACTGGTAGTAGGACTCAAGAAACCAAAAAGATCTGAGTAATTGAACAGATCAAAGGCTTCAAACTTTTAAGCCTAAGGTTTAATATGCCAGCAGTTTACATTCTCCAAAAATCAAACTACCTAAATTCCTACTGCTAGAAAGTCAAATTTTTGACAGGTGACCCATGCAGGACTGGAATTTGAGTCAAACTGACAGCTGTGGAAACAGCCCATCCTAGATGTCTAAACTCGCACCACAATAATTCTTCCCCTCTGAAGCTTTCAGGAGATGCTTATATGAGTGTTACTTAATGTATTTTAAACCCTCTTTAAAAACTGATTATTTAGTTTTAAAAGTAAAAAAGTGACTGCAGACAGTACCATACTTTCTCTTTCTGGCTTTTTTTTCAGTTGATGCAGCCATATCAGCTTAGACCCAGCCTACGTTCCAAGACTGTACAATCTAATTATGAGCAAGACAAATAGAAAAAAATAACAATCAATGGCAAGAACAGCAGATGAGAATAAAAATTATTCAGCAGTGCAACTGCTTAGATTTGTTATCTTCATGCCTTAGAGATTCTATTAAGTTTCCAACACTGCCTGGCTGCCTTTTTTTTTTGTTTTGTTTTTTGTTTTTTTTTTTTTTGTTGTTGTTTGTTTTGTTTTGTTTTTGTTTGTTTGTTTTTTGTAGTCTACCGGTGCACTAAATATCCATAGACATAAAATGTACCAAAAAAAAGTCTTCTAAGCTGGTGGGAATAGAACTGTAAATGTACAAAACTATGTGTATATGTGTCACATCAGTTAAAACGCAATGTATAGTTTCTTGATTGCCTATACAAGCTCTATTTACTAAACAGCAAAATTACCAGACATACATTTTTCAGGCAGCATTATATTGACCAAAGGTCACTAAAACAGTTTCAGAGGAAGCCTCCCCACATTAGTTTCTTGAGATCTTGATTACAAATTTATAAGAGAAATATCCTAGACATTGAGAGATGGTCTCAAAGATTACTGTCCTTCCTGCCATCTGCACACTCCACTGGGAACATTAGGAACCCTGTCCATCAATGAAAATAAACAGCTTTTCTCATGAACAGGCCCAAAGAATGCCCTATAAATCATATCTGTCAAAAATGCTAGTAGCATTGCAGAAGACAGAAATCAATCCAAAACTCATTAGTTCATCTGACAAGTGCTTAATCTTATATTGTTTAATGCCAACCTGAACAACCCAGACAGAATGGAACCATGCAAAGCAGTGCCTTGATTTTCTATTACAGAAACTTTCTCAGTGATTACGGCTTAATCTCTCCTTTAGATCTTTTTCCTTTTAATGCTCCTGTTCTCTTCACCACCCACCAAGAGAGTTTTCTTACTTCTGCAGGGATACATACATCAGGATTACCTCATTCAGTAGCTTGCTAAATGGTACCTCTACATTTTGAATGTGTCCTCTGCTAATCAGGATAAGTAGCTATATATTGGATTATATGTGGCGGTGTTTGAAGAAGTTGCCAAGCAGAATGGATATATTAATCACTTTTTATTAGATTGTTACTAAATCTTTTAATCTGCCAGCATGGAATAAAGGGTAAAATAATTCCTAGATCACATGAGATAAAGGGAAAACACAAGTACTTCAAGAAAATCAAGGTGTTTTGTCCACAGATTTGGGGAAAAAGGCATATTACAGATCCATGTGGAACTGATATCTTGTGAATTTCTTAAAATATTGGAAGAAAGTGTAGTTTGGTTTCAGTGGTTTTATTCAAGTGATGTAAATGTGATGAGGGACTGTTTTTCTCCACTCAGACCTGCTGGTGCAAAATATGTGGCATCCATGCTGTTGGACTCCCTGCTTCTCCAATAAAGGATGTATTCCCATTACTAATTCAGAAAGGGCTGTTTACAAGAGCCCTAAATGGCGGTGACCTAAACAAGATGCACAGGATGAGTCCAACAGTTTTAGCAAAATCAATGGCTTGCTTCCCGTGTGGAGCTAAATTTATTAGTGCATACTGATGCTCTTTCTGTTTAGTTTACCAGCATACACAGACCTGTAACATCAAAACAAAAATTTGTCCTAATGTAAGAAAATAAATTTTAGGAAGAAAGGCATTATTCTGAGACAGCTTTTAAAGTGACACTAACATCCATGTGGCATTAAAGTGATGGGTTTGCCCCTCATTTGCACAAAATATAACCCGAAACTTCAGAGGAATCAAAATGGAATGCAGAATGGATTATGATTTTAGGTGTTCAGATGGTGGGTTTGATACACTGTTTCTCACACTAATGTCAGGTGTCCTTTTGGATCTGTTTACATCACAAAAAAAACCCACCAGAAATTCAGCTCTGAATCAAGGAGTGCACACAGCAACCCATACACAAAGCCAACAGCTCTGCACAGAAGTTTCCTGTAAATTCCAGTGAAGACCCAGCTTGTATGGAACATGCTTCAGTCAGGCCCCAAGACACAAAGCTGGTCTGCCTTGGTGCAATCCCTGTGGATTTCGGGTGCGACAGTGTATGCTGTAGGAGGAGTAAGTAGCCCTGTCTTTTACTGTGTGTTTGTGAGTGTTGTGCATACAGCTGAATTGCCAACTGTAGTTACAGCAGGGATGTAATTACAGCAGGGCTGTAATTATGTTTTTATTCTTTTTTTTTTTCTTTTTCAATAAAGAGCCCGTTCAGTTTTTGAAGCATGAGGACCCTTTGTCAGTGATGTGCATCGCTGCACAAGTTAACTTCCTTCATATCATAGATTTTGCTAAGTCAGGCATTAGACCCAATTCTGGGACTGTAAGTGCTAATNTTTTTTTTCTTTTTCAATAAAGAGCCCGTTCAGTTTTTGAAGCATGAGGACCCTTTGTCAGTGATGTGCATCGCTGCACAAGTTAACTTCCTTCATATCATAGATTTTGCTAAGTCAGGCATTAGACCCAATTCTGGGACTGTAAGTGCTAATTATTTTATTATTATTTTTATTTTAGTCTAACTGTTTCAAGATGAATACAAAGAAACTGGCAGTTATGAGGGCTGAATATCTAAGGGCTTGTTTTAAGATTGTGGGAGATAGATGAGAAGCATTCTGGAACAAAACGTGGTTTGATAATTGAAATATTGCTTTTGAACTGGGGAGGAGGAAAGAAAACTAAAAAAACCCAAAAAAAACCCAAAAAAAAAAACCAAACCCCAAAAAAAAACCCCAAACCCCTGATCTTGGAGTCATTGAAGGGAGAACAGCTGAAAGGAGACAAAGATATAGGGGAGGAGATTTGTGCTAATGCTGGACTAGAACAGGGTGAAAAAGCATATTCAATTTTGACTTCACAGAGATTGTATCAAACAGCTCAGGACATCCATCAGAATCTGATACCAGATGCTCAGGAATAACTTACAGCCTGTGCTACCTTAGGAACAATAAGTTCTGTAAATATATCCCCTGTCTGCTTTTTACAGAGCAAAATGATGAGAGAGAAGCAGAACAATAGAATGGGATTATAAAATGCTGCAGCAGTAGGAGTTAAGGAAATGGAAATAGTGTCTGGTTTCTGTGATATGCCCAGGAGAGCATGAGGACACTGCTTTATGTGGCTCCTGGATCAGTGGGTGATTTTTAGTTCACTACTGTTCCCCTTCTCACATGGTTTATTTTAAGACAGAAAAAAAGTGGTACTTTCAATTGAATAGTTTCTGTAATAATCCTCACAGATTTTACAGGTGTTATCCTCTCAATCCTTTCCTTCAATCTCTTTTTCCTAAATGAGCTTCTCACCCATATTTTTCAGCCTTTATTTAGAAACTACATTCCTTGGGGAATCTCACCACTGGTGTCCCTGATTTCTGAGTTGCTGTTTCTCCAGGCTGCTGGCCAGTACCAGCTCCCATCAAGTCAGTAAGGAAATCAGCCTCCTGCTCCCTGTTTCCTTGATCAGAACTTTCCCCTTAAGGCTCACCCTTTTTCTACCCATCACCTGACAGAGGAGGTATGACTGACACTGACAAAGGCTCCAGGCATCAGGTTAGTAACCTCTTAGTGCACTGACCTTTACTCTGTATCCTCCCCATGGGCAGCTCCACAGAACATAAATTCCTTCTCTGTACCCTTTCCTAGGTCTTTCCTCTGCAGGACCAGCTAGCTCCTTCCTATCTCTTACATGATCACATAACCATGCTTGTCCCTTGTAGAGCATCTTACCTTAGCTGTCCCTTGCACAAGCACTTGACTCTTCCTCCTCACAGCATAGCCAGCAGATTCCAACTAACTTTCAGCCAGCCAACATGCTCTTTTATAACACCCCTGCTCCTTGGACCTAGACTGTGACCTCATTAAGGCCAGGACTGTTCCCACTGTTTGGCAATCAGTACAGCTGTAATTCATCAGGGGAGATTGCCTTCAGTACTATACCTATTCTCTTACAATCCGTCCTCCCACACTCACCCATCAGAAAAATGGATACAATGGCAAAAAATGGTATGAATATCTCTGTCTTCAAGCTTTTAGGTATGTTCTGGTTTTAACTAGTATTCCAGTCAAACATTTTTATGAATTCCCTCTCCTCCTTTATGCTCTTCCTAAAGATTCTCTGCAGCCTGCTCTTTCTTACCTTCAGCACCCACCTCACTTCTGTTCCTTGTGACAGAGAGGTTTGCCATGAGTTTGAGAATATCATGTCATTACAGTTACCTGGAATGGAGCAGGGAGGGCAAAGACCTCTAAATGCTCAACTGCTTTAGGGTTGGCACCCTCTGAGCAGCTCCAGATGACATAATGCCTTTTTTTTTGCTCCAGTTATATTGACTTGAATAACAAATTTTCACTGCATCTTTGGGGAGAAGATCCCACTTAAAGGATGGATTCATATAGGGGCAGTGATGACAGAATTGAGAGTTTTCAGTGTCTCAACGTCTACTTAATTTTTTGCAATATACCATTTTAAGAGCTACAACAACAGAAAAAAAAAGGAAAAAAAAAAAAAAGCACTCCATTGGGTATCCTTGGAGATACTCAGAACTCAAGTGGGCAAGGTCCTGTGCAACCTGATTTAATTAAGCCTGCATTTAGTATCAGGCTAGATTGGATAATATTCAGAGGTCCCTTCTGACCTTAATTATTCTATGAAACCATGATTAGTAGCTGTTAATAGCAATGGCCCTGAAAATAAAATTTGAAATATGCACAGGGAATGAGATGATTATTTATATTCCTTTTTGTGGATCTTGAACTTAAATTATTTACTGATATGTAGGCATGATGTTGTTTAAATCAGGGGATAATTTCTTTTCCCAAGGGGGAAAAAGAATCATAATTTTTCCTTAGACACATGCTCGAATGTTGTGGAAGTCAATGGGTTTTGAAAATGTGCCTAATGTCAGGCATGTGTTGTGCATTTTCTAGAGCTGTAGCCCATGGTGGGGAAACAATATTAATAAAAGAAAGTGCCAGTTCCTGAAGATTACAAAAGAGATTATATCTCTCAGTACTTCACCTTGGGAAGTCTTTAACCATTCCTCAGAAAACTAGACCATTATAATGAAAAGTCTTTCCTTGTCGACCCTTGAAATCTTATTAGTAAATGGGATCTTTCCTTCCTCAGGGGCTTGATTGACTAACAGCAGAGGAATGATTCCTGCAAGGTTCATGGAGGGAGCCAAGCTCTTATGTTGATACTTATTTTGTGGGCAACAGGGAAAAAAAAATAAATCCAACCCAAAACTGTGGATTTATGTCCCATGTTTCACTTTATACTCTATTTCTAGCAAGGTTCAAGAGATGCTCCTCTAATATTAAAAAATATTTTGGCATCCTGCTTAGTAATTGAAACAGAAAACTCACATCTACTATCACTAGGCAATAATTATTTTGTTTTTCTAAGGAGGATTAGTAAGATAAACACTTCACAGATAAAGTTCTAGGGCCTCAGGCTAAGATATTTATTGACTTGGAAGGTACTTATCTTAGTTCACTCCCATGTAAAAAATATAATTATAGTAATTATGTAAAAAAACAGATTACTTTTTAAATTATTTAAAAATGCTCTTCTAGAATGTAACAGGATGATAATTACTCCAGCAATTTTTATGACCTCTGGAGAAAAAAAATTAGCCATGGAGAAGAAGAAGATACTAACCTGCTCTTTATTGTTAATTCCACTCATTTATTTATTTATTTTTAGTTTGGCATCTTCATTTCAAATACACCTGGCCTTTGGGGAAATAAACTGAATTCTGAGGATGGGGAAAGATTCAAACCCCTTGAAATTGATTGTTATGCTAAAAGTCCCAAAGAGATATCAGAGAATTGTCAGTGTAGGTAAAACACAGATGTAACTAATACTTGTAGCTCAGAATATCAGCATCTCACAGAAACTCAGATGCTTATTTCTTTTCTCATTCCAAAACAGAACAAAATATCAGAGATTGAGGACCCTTGCAATGTTTTTGTGCATAATGACAGTATTCCTTCTTCTGATTTTTGTTTAGAAGCTCCATGTTGTCATTAATAGTATAACGTTAATCTTGTAGCAAAGATCATTATGTTGTTTGAGCTTCCTTTTGCAAATTTAGCCCTCAAACATCCTTGGAAACATAAAAAAAAGTGTAATGCTTATATTTTTACCTATCTATGAAAAATAAAAAATAAAGCAACCCATAGGGACTCATAGCTAAGGAAGAGATCAGAAGATTAAGCTGACAAAAAAAAAAAAAAAATCTCAAAGGGACTAGAAAGCCTATAAACTTCCCTTTTTCCCAGGGCACACTTCACATCTGCCCCTGGATTTTAGGAATTCCACCTGTGCTTTTTAAAAACATGTTCTTAAAGGAATTTAATCAGATTATCTCAGGTTGATGTGAATACTCAGCCCAAAGTAAATTGTTTCAATTTGCTGAACATTATAAATAAATAAATAAAGATGCTGATCCTAAGTGATGTTTGCTGTTCTGATTTGATTTCATTTCTGACCTGAAAAAATCAATTACTTCCACTGCCAAGTTTTATCCCCCTTTCTCCTCTAACTTCATACTTAACTTAATGGACTGTAGAGTCAGAAGGGACCACCATGTTAATGTAATCCGACCGCCTGCGTAGCACAGACCATGGGAATTCCTTGCACTAATTCCTGTCTGTAGTAAAATACTTTATGAAGAAAAAAAAGAAAAAAAATCATCTAGTGTTAATTAATTTTCATCTGTCATTGTAAGAAGATCATTACTACTCTGAGTAATTCATTCTAGCCATGTCTACCTCTGTGTGCAAGGTGTGAGAATTTAAAATATATGACTTACTAAAGCTAAATAAATTGGATTTGGGTTGTGGGTTTGATGCGGGGGGGAGAGGTTGTCAGAGTTTTTTGTGTTGTTTGTGTTTTGTGGGGGTTTTTTTCCTCGGTGAAGACAGGTTCATTTAGATGTTCTCAAGGAACATTATCCCACTTTGACAGCTAAAGCCACAGTGGGGAAAAACCCTGCATTCTCTCCTGAGTGTGACAATTTTAAACTTTTAACTGTTATTTTACCCATTCTGTTTAGGCAGCAAATTTAAAGAACAGATCTGCACAGGAAAATGCACTCCCAGAGACAACTAAAACTGGAAGCATTGTAGCTGTCAGTTTATACATTATTTACTGCAAATTTAGCCTAGATATAGGTCTGTAGTGATGTAACTACACTGCTTCCAGAAGAGAGAGTGTCTCTGCATAGCATTATACTATACAGCACAAATGTATCATCTCATTTAGAGGCAGCTCTGGCATCTCTGCATGGGATGCTGTTGTACCAGGTAGGCAGCTCTGCACTGAGCAATTCAGAGCAAGAACTCTCTTTTCATTATATGCATGTATGTGTAACTGCCTCTCCCTGGGGCCTCGAGGTATTGCTGTGCTAGAAATAAATTATAATAATGAATAAGTGACCTGGACACACACACACAGTCCAGGAATCTCTGATGTATGCAAATGGCACTGAGTGCAAAGGGCTGGAACTAAATCTGGGCGATAAAGTTAACTTACACTTCTTCCCATGTGCATTTTAAATTTTATGTCAGCTTGTTATGCAGAGATTTTTGCCCCAATAGAAACAAAAAATAAAGTAATAAATAAATAAATGAATAAATAACAAATGATAGCATCCACTTGTTCAGTATTAGCAAGGGCACAAGAAGATTCCTGAATGCTTCTGGTAAATTGTGACAAAGGAATACTCTGGCCATAAACCCCACTGACAGGCACCGAGCAAATTATTCCATTCCAGTCAGCCATAATTTTTGCAAAGTTATCTGCTTGTGAATTTTATGGCATGCCCAGCTCATAGACATTGGGCCACAATTATGCACAAGGTGAGCACATGTAAGGGCAGGGATAAATATCCAGCACAGCCTCAGAGGGGTTTTAGAGGTGTCCGTGTTGGGCTGCAGAGCCAGGGAGAATGTAGGGGTACCAGGAATATCACCGGGCCAAAGTCCTCCAAGAGTAACCCTTCTTTTTCATCTTTTTTGTTCTTGATACTGGTTTGAAGCTTACAGCCCTTCAAAGCAGAGTTTAAAGTTCCAATGACCTGATGCCTGAAGGAGATAATTGAATTTCATGCAATTGCTGGGAATAGTGGGCATCTTTCACCTGATTTTTACAAATTACATGACAGTAGTTTCTGGTGTCTGGATGGATGTTCAAGGTCCTGTGATGTTGTCATAAGATCCATGAGCTTCTACAGTGTCTCGAACTACTCTATACTTGTTTGTTTCCTAAGAAAAATAAAACCAAACCCAACAAATTACTAATACAACAAAATCACACATAATTTTTCAGATGAGCTGAACAAGAACAAAGGGAGTAGCAATAGTGATTTGCAGGAATCACACATTCACATGATAAGTATCTGCTGGAGGTCCCCCTGGCAACCTTTTCACAAATAATAAATCGTGGGGTTTGATTTTTTAATTTTTTTTTATTTTTAATTTTTATAGGCCCAAGTGCATGGAAAAGCTTGTTCTCCATGTTAAGCAAACACTCAGGTCAGACATTTATCCACCAGACAAAACTGAGGCTCCTTCTGTCCAAAGATTGTCTGGCATCATCTTTCTTTTTTTCATGCCTTTTGATATGAAACATTTTAATATTGATATTAATGAAGTGATCAGTCATTCCTGGACTTCCACTTTGCATTTTGGACCAAGTAACCTACTGTGCTGTGAGTAATTATGGTGATAAAAACCTTTTGCGTACCAAAGAATTCCCCACAAAGGTTCACAAGTAGAGTGAAGAAGAAGCTAAGGAGATGAAGCAGAATAAAAGCCACCTCCTCTGCCACATGGGAGCCATTTCCTGGTCAGGAATCACTGGCCAGCAGGTGTTTTCAAGTTCTTGCAGTCAGAAATACAATCTGTGTCTGTGACAGAAGGGTAAGAAATACTATTTATACAACTTCCTGGATAATTGCCAGTCCTCTGAGTTAAATTCACAATTTTGGCTTGGAATATCAGAGGCCTTTAAAAACCTATGCCTTGGTAACTAACTAGGCAGGGAGAGATTCCTAATTTGCCAACACTAAAAATTTGAAAATAGAAAAATAAATCTGTTCTTATAAATCAGAAGGTAAATTTTTGCTCATTGAACAGCTTAAAAAATCTGTTTTCTCTGTTCTCAGTATATAGTGATGGCCTTAAATAGCATAATTGTGTCTGTTCATATTCATATATATGTATTTTACAGGAAACATAAAGGATTAAAACCAACTTGAAATCCTGACTGATAATAGAAATTGCTTTTAAAATAAATACTGATGAAACATTCCTCTTGGAGTGATGACTAAAGTTCCTCAGTAGCTGAAATAGGATATTAAATATATTAAAAATAATTCATCCCTGGCTATTTGCATTATTATCTGAAAATACTATATCACTCTTCACAAAGTATCTGTTCCTGCTCTGCTGCAGAAATTCATTCTTTAACCTACAAACAAGATATTTGTGCTCTTTTACAACAAACGCTGCTCAACACAGGCCCCACAGGAATCACTGAGTGTGGAGAGCTAAGCCTAGTCTCACTGTCTTCTGGAAAGATCCAGCATGATTCAGGGTGACCTCATTTTCCATGAGAAGAAAGATGCAAGGGGTTCCTCTGGTGAGAGAATGAAGGATAGTGACACACATCCAAAGGATTAGGGGGGTACCAGGCAGTAATGTGGGGTGCTTTGAGGAACGTGGTAACCTCTGCATCTCTCAAACAAAGCATCCTCTGGCTTTTTGCTAGAGCTTACCAAGATCTTCAATAGTCTCCAGCACCAAAAATCCCCTGTATACTTAAATAGATTATTCTGGGTTTTTGAAAACTTTCTGTAGATGTGGTGACTACAATGGAACAAGACCCTTATCAGAAACTTCTGAGATGAGAAAGAAAGCAGCTGACTAGCTCTAGTGGACATCCCAAATTAATCAGCACCGGTGCCTGGTGGGCAGGGTTTGAAGTCAGCAAGTAGAGCAACATGTTCTCAGGTGAAGGAGAGATGTGAGGAGGAAGGAAGGGAGGGAGAGATTCTGGTATGTACATTACCTCAGTCAGCCTGGCATGAAGTTTCTTTGACTCAGCAAGCAGACACCAGGGATTGACTTCTAGAGCAGGCACTCTTGAAAGCTCAGTGGGGCTGTGTCTGATGGGAGCCTCACCCACCTGCACCCAGCCTGAGCTGGGGGTGTGTTTCTCTCAGCCTTGCAACAACAGGACCAATCTGCCCCTTCTCCACCCGCAGTTCTGTGAGGTTATGTCTGTGCTGCAAATTAATTGAAACAAGGAGCGTCCTGCATGGTATGCTCCTCTAAATGGGGAGCTTTCATGCTGCCTGTGGTCACTACCACAGTTCAAAGATTTCTTATCTTCCAGAACATCCCAGTGCACAGTGCCATTACACGCCATTACATGTAATTACACTGCAAGATGCCATTACAAGGCCAGATTTGGTCTGTGGGGGAAAGACGTGTCTAGACCTGGCTGCAGAGCTTCTTGATGCTAGGCTACAGCTGGGAAAAAAGGGTGCATTTGTGTGTGTCAGCTTTCCACAGAACCATGAGAATGAGAGCCATGAGGAATCCAGCTAAATGACTCAGGTGCTCAGGCCTGAATCACAACTGCAGCCCTGGAAAACTTGGATGATCGCACATACCTTTTTAAACTTTGAGAAATAATACACTTAATACAGTAATCAGTCCTTATTACCAGCCAGCCCCTTGCTGTAAAGTTATTGCAGCTGAAGATGAAACAATACAACCATTGAGCAGTGAGCACTTAGGTAACAGCAAAATAATTGTGATCAGTGTGATAAGCCCTGCTGAAATAACTCCTACTTTCTCACCCCTTTCAGAGATAAAGACTTCATGATAAGAAGGTAGCTAGGAAAACTAAATTTATTTTGTTGCCTAGAATTACCCGTAATTTATTCCTGAAAAGTATAGAGAAAATGCTGATATTACAGCACAGAGCGAGGAGGGGAGAAAGCCTGCTATGTTCCCTGCACATTTCCTATGCCTTCCTATGGTTTTCCTGCAGGGGCTGAAATCACAGATTTGATGTACAAGGGGTATGGGAGCACTTTGGATAATGACAGTGCTTCAGCCAGATTTGCACCTCCCATGGCAGTGAAGGGCTTTACCATTTACAAGTATTTTTATTAATTTTACTCTTCTCTCTTATAATATCTCATATCTCATCTGGTTTACACAAGACAATGACCCCAACACCTTCTCTGTTAAGTGTCCTGCACATCCTTCCTGCCCTCCTCTCCATTCATCCTTCTTCTAAGAAGGCCTTCCTGGCCAGATCCATGAATCTATCATCAGGAAATCAATCAGAGAAAAGATGCCTGCAAGAGGAGTGGATTGTATTTCAACAGCTGCTGCTGTTAATGTGGATAAACCACGTTTGTGACCAATAATCTCTGCTTACACTGAATAATGGAGTTTAGTAGAGCCCTCATCACAAATTCTGGCAGATAGCTATTCCTACCTGGAGAAATGAGTCTGAGCTGGCATTGTCCTTCCTCACAAAAACAGTGAAGGGTTAAGCTGCTATGATTATTCCATAATCATAGAATTATGGAATAATAGGATCACAGGTGGGGTTAGGTTGGGAGAGGCTTTAAACATCTCCAAGTTCCAACCCCTGATATGGGTAGGGTAACACCTTCCACGAGGCCAAGTTGTTCCAAGCCCCATCCAGCCTGGATGGGACATTTCCAGGGATGGGGCAGCCACAGCTCCACAGTGCTCACAGTGTGTGATGTTATCTGTTTGGGGTAGCTTAAGTACCTGTCTGCTGCATCCTTGTTATAGGTGGGTGAGGAAAGAGACTTTGTATTTGGTTTTAACTATGGAAACAAACTTGATACATGTGTCAAATCTTCAAAAATATTTAAAGAAATTACATCTTTAAAATTGCTTTTTCAGTCTGTTAATTCTTATCCAAGCATCCTTGCTGAATCCTAAGGCAAACAGAGCTCCTGGGAAGGGGATAATAGAAGAAAAGTGGGGCCTGAGCAACGTGATCTAGTGGGTGACATCCCTGTCCATGGCAGGGTGGGGCAGAACTAGATGATATTTAGTTCCCTTCCAATACAAGCCTTTGTATAAATCTATCATAAAAGTCCCATTTAAAGTGGCTCCCTGCTGCATATGCACAAATTCAAGGGCTTCTCATCTTCTGAAAAGGCCTTTCTTCAAACGGGAAAAAAAAAAAAAAAAGGAAAAAAAAAGAAAAAAAAAAGAAAAAAAAAAAGTGGGAGCCTCATGTCTAAGGGAGGCTGTAGAAAACGTTAATAAACTATGGTATTTGGCAATCGAAATAGAGAGATCCCGGTACCAGCCGTCAATAAAAGTCGGAATGGGAATGGGCTGCCTGTGGCCGGAGCGACGCGGCCGAGCCCTCCCTGCATGGCAGCGGGCTGCTGGAACGCACTCTGGGGAGCAGAGTCACCCGAGCAGCTGCGATCCGCCCTGCAGACAGCTCCAGCGTGGAAATTTCCGCGCGGGACGGAGCGGGGCCAGCAGGTGGCACTGCTAAGTAGCCCAAGACGAACATCCCAGCATCCCGACAGCATC
>VWYP01008866.1:1707-18504 GCA_013400435.1 Pycnonotus jocosus | reverse complement strand
GATGCCCTGGGTTCCGACAGCTAACTGGCTGGGAGGACTACTAATAATGACTATTTTTATCTCTACATAACAAATAAATTGGGAAACCTCTTGCTGTAAAATGCCAAACAACACAATTATGTTATCAAGAAAAAATGTGTCAATCCTGTTGAAATAATTCCTCAGAGGTACTTTAAATATGTGTTTCTAAGTTGAAACATCAGAATCTAAAGTAATTAAAGCTCTAAGTTCTTAGAGATTAGAAGTGATGAGAAATATGAGTGAAGACAGGAATGTGGGAAATGGTAGGAACTTAAACTCTATCTCTGTTCTTCCAATCCACCCACAATCAACACGTAATTAAACACTTCTGCTAGAAATTCAATAATTAAATAAATAAGTAACAGACTTGATATGAATTTTTATCAACTTATGTGAGCAGTAGTGTAGTAAAAAATGGAAGATTTATAATTTTTTTTTTAAGTCTAAAGTTTCACCTCATTGAGCTGTCAAAAAGTATATTTAACTGCCTCACTCACAGTGGCAAACTATCATTCAAACTATGAAGCATAATATTCTTTTGCAACCATCATTTCTCATTATAGCTACAAGTAGATATAGCCATTCTTTTTGTATGGAAAATAAGTTAAGCATGTACTCTGCTTTCTTACATATGTTCCTGTCCAATGGTTCCCACAGCAGGGGACTTTATTAGGAACACATGAAAATAATTGAGAAACAAAATGTCTAATGTAAAATGTATTTACAGTTTTCCAGAGCTAGACTGTAGTTGAGGGTTTTGTTGCTAATGAGAAATTACAGTATTCAACACAATGCTGCCAAAGAAAGCATCCATGCAGACCCTCTAGTGTACATCTGAAGGCTAACATTTCCTGAATATATAACTTTGTCTGGAGTGGGTTGCGCTTCGACACATTCCTTTCTGGGATCCTTCAGATTTCAGCCCAGCAAATACTGGCTATTTTTTCTCTCCACAACCTGTGGGGTAAGGAAAGAAACAGCTAGACAACCCACAAGAGAAGCAGTAAAAATCAGTAACACCCTGCAACCTCCTTCCTTTCCTACAGTCAGGGGCCTTTAATATTTGGTGATGAGCATCCTTGCATAACACCTCTTGCTTGCTTTAGCACCCTAGTAGTATTTAATGATTAAATATGATTAATTATGATTAATTAATATTAAATTAGTGTTTTAATGATTTAATAATTAGGATTGGATCAAAATAGGATAGCAGTTGTGATACTTCTGTTTGTGTATTTTATCCTTTAGGTGACAGAATATTTACTTTCATGTTGTGCCTATTAGAAGATACAATTTTGCTTGGAAATGTTGGTGTGCAGTCCTAGTTTTGAAACTGGAGTGCAAAAGAAGGACTCCACAGTTCATGCACCAGGCACCTGCATTTCTACTGGCTCATCTATAGGTCAGCTGGCAGCATAGCCTTTAAATATCTTGCTGTGAACCGTCACAGTTTTAGGGAAAGTTCCTCATATATGTTATTTAGAGCAGTTGTGTTTATTCCATTCAATAATTCTGCAATAAACTGAGGAATATATGATGCCCAGGTGTCCAGTATTGAGGGGCTGGACAAAAAAGCCATTTTTCTCCTTTCTTCAGGCACTTGAAGTTGAATGTGAAGGAATGTCTCACAAGAAATGAATATCACTCTAGCAAAATCTAAAGCCAAAAACAAAGCAAAAAACCCATAAAGCAAAATATATTACTTTATATTTCATCGTCAATTTACATGTCTCATCACAATGATGAATTATGTCTTAGTCACCTCACAGAGGTTAGTGGGTGTCTCTGGCTGAAGTGACAACCTCACCATGCATGTTTTGTGGATTTGCCTGCATTTCTACTTTCCGATTGGAAAGTGGATTTGCAGAAAAACTGCTCCACAGGGAAGAAGTCTTTGTAGCATGCAGATGCCCTTGTTACTGTGAGGGCCATCTAGGATGGGGCTAAGGAAAATTCATCTAATTATCCACAGACATTCAGAATTCTCTAAAGAAGGATTTTAATTCAGGATGATGCTCCCATTCTACAGACATTTGACCAAAACTGAAATCTTGCTGATGACCTGAGGAAAAAATTAATCCTTCAAAAAGCTAAAACTGCTGAATTTGAAAGAATGAAATGGAAGAAGTATTAAATCAAGTATTAAAACAGTCAGGACATTGACTTATCTTTGTTAGTCCTGTATTTAGAGTTGATACTCTGTGGCTACTGAGACAGAGAGACTTTCAATTGTGTTCTTTCCCTGTGTCTAGATTGTTATTGCATCACAGACAAAGAAATACTGATATTCTGTGACCATGCTTGAGTAAAAACTATCACAGTAAATAGCTAAGTGGTTTTTTAAAGCTAAAGAAAAGTTACATTTTATTTTTATTACAACCTTTTTTCCCTATTCCAATGTAACAGTGGAATTTAACTCTGCAAAAATGTGAAAGGGTATTCCTGATACCTTGATTTAATTTCCTCTGTACTGTGGGGGTTGCTTATCAGAGGCTTTTCTTGAGATGTTGCTGTAACTAGCTGTTTACCAACAATGCCAAGAGCATTCATGTGTTGGAATTATGTCTAAATACTGGGCTAAAACCACACATATTTGCTGATATAAACAGTGGTCAAAAGACCTCAATATGCTCCTTTTTAACTGTATTTCAAGATGTTTGTGAGTTACTCCTTGAAAAATTATCAGTCATGATGAATCTAGCAATACAATGGTAGTGAGCTGCTAAAGGCTGTGTACTTAATCAACACAAAATTTAGCAAGAAAGACTCTCTCCCCACCTTCCTCATTTCTATGTTCATTCACAAAGGGAAGAGAGATCGTTCCAATACATTTGTTCAGCACTTAGAAAAAGAAATCAAATCTTACCTGTAGTATTTTAATGTGAAATCTTACCTGTAGTATATTAATGTGAAATTAAATAATGACATCGATAACTTTAGTGAAAAAAAATAGTGAACAAGTATCAGATATGTAAGCAGTGAGTATTTACAGGCCCTGTAGGAACAAGGGCTATATAGCAAGCAAATGGCTAAGATTTTCATTATAATTTTTAAGCAAATGAAGTATGTAAAATGAACTTTTCATCTTTCAAAATTCAGTCAGTTGTCAAAAATCAATTTGAGCAAAAGGTTGTTCCCATCATAAACACATAATCCCACAGAATTTGTACTGTTCTTTGCCAGCTAATTAAACCAAAAGGCATCTAGGGTACATAACTTGGTATTGTTCAGTTCTATGAGAGACTAGGCCTCAGACATAAAATTAGTGTGGGAGGTGTTTCCCACACTTGTCTGATGAGCTCATGAAGGCCAAAAAAGAGTCTTGCAGCTGTGAATGCACTATTTTATGTTTCTGAGCTAATTTTTCCAAGATCTGTATTTACTGTAGCATGTTTCTTTACCACAGAAATCAGGTGGGGATGAATAGTTGTGTGGAAATTTCTATTTGGACTTCCTCTACTCCATTCTCTTCCACACAGTTTCTCAGTTGCTCAGCCATATCCTTTGGTGATGTAGCATTATGGCTGTTCACAAATTGGTCGTAACCGTTAATTAGGGCATGGATGCCAAATGAGCAAGGATTTAAATGTCCAGCCTCAGGCATGACAAAATGCCGAATTTCTTGCAGAAAGGTCTTGCTGCAATCATAATTTTGTTCTTATTTGTCATCCCTGCTCCATACACATACCCTTATCTCATTTGTTCCCCTTCATTCCTTGTCCCACTAATTTCAGTGCAGGTATACAGACATCTGGATCTGCTATTAAAATTGGCTGTTTGCCAGTTGTGGGAGATCCTCAAAGTCTGCTTTTTATTTCTTTTACTCCAGGCATTTTGGAAAAGACACAGCTCAGTGATGTCTCATTTACTGGACAATAGTTCCCTGTGCTACACAGCACAGCCTGGGAGAATTTTGGAAGTATAAGGTGGTTTTCAGAAATGCCAAGCAGGGAGGAAGAAGCAATCTAGCAGCATCCACATCAGAGATATCCCTTGATGTCTCCATATGGCCTAAGCCTCTCATTTTTTGGCAGGCTCTTTCCTCCCTTCACTGCTGCTTCTCACTGACTGTGTGGGCTCATTACAATTACAAGCAAGTATAAAGTTCAGAACAAATGCTTGCTTAAAACAATAAGCAAAGATTTTTTTTTTTTTTGCTATAAAAGGTTTTGAAAATTAACCAAAAAAGAGCTAACAAAACCAGCAGCTGGTCATGTACAGTTTGTGACCGGAACAAAGAGCAAGAACAAATGGTTAATTCACTGAGACTGGGTACAGATATGCTTGGCTCAAAACACACTCTGCTTAAGATGAAAATTTTCAGATGTTTTTCCACTATCATATCATCATATCATATCATTTCAGTACAAGTAATGCTGGTAGCCCCTGCTGAGACCAAACAATTCTTTTGCTCCACCTGCTCAGGTGGAAACTGATTCTTTTCACTGGTATGGACAGGTCGGTTTCTGCCGGTGCTTACTGTGGGCATTGCTGCAGAGCTGTGTATCAATCTGGGACACTTCTGCAATCATGACTTTGCTTTTAAGCCCTGAAAAGTCTATGTTCTGAAGTATTTGAGTCAAAGATAGGTGAAATGTAGATTAATAATGAAAATATTTGAATATATGGGGTAATCTGATCCTGAACAGGTTTTTCAAGATCTGGCTCACCAGAGCATTACTGAATGAAGAAGATTCTACTACTTAAAGCACACCACATTTTTTTCTCTAGGTTTTAACTCTCTGACAAATGGAGAAAATGGAATGCACTGACATGACAGTAAACAACCAGCAGCAAAAGCGAGGATGGACTGGTTTCTTTACCAGGGAAAATATTTTGTCTTGTGAATATCTCCAGTGACATCAGAAGAGTACTTATTTTTGAAGTATTATATAATCTGTGTTTTCCTTGCTTTTGTTACTAAACATCCTATGCCTAAGAATTCCTTGTAATACAGAACTTTGAGAAACACAGTTTGTTCTTGCTAGTAGTCATAATCAATTTATCCTATCTTTATCCTGCTTTACGGCATGTATGTCCTCTGCTCTGTTTATTTTTCATTCTGAACATTTAAAAACTGACTTCTTCCACTTCAACTTGTTTTCTGGTTGGCATAACATCCAAAATGAGTTTCAGACTTTCTATCTGGACATATGCTCAAAAGTTTTCATGTGTTTCTGCTTCTGCAGGGATCAATATTAAAGTTCCCATATGTTTCAGTGGTGCTGGATCAAGCCTAATGTTAATAACATCAAAGATAATGTATTATAATGAGCATTTGTATTTGTGGAAGTGCAGCACATGTTATGTGCAGTATGGAGATTTCTGTAGCAATCTATTTACACTTAAGAGGCATCTTTAAATCTATGGCTAGATGCTTATCAGAAAAAATATAACTTCATAACTAATTAATAGACTTGAAAAGCTATACAGAATCTTAAAATCATTTTCTTTTTTTTCTTCCCTTATTTTAAATGTGTGTGCCAAATATTTTACAAGCAGAAAACCTCCAAATTTTGGGACCTTAATCAGCACCTGTTAGTACTGATTGCAACTTGTCAGAGACTACTTCAGAGATTTGCTACATCTTTTTTATTAATGAACTGCCATTTTCATTTTGAGAATGAAAAACAAGGAAAAAAGAAGAAGAATTTCCTTATAATGACAAAATTTGTTCAAAAACAAGTATTCTTTTCGGTTTCCAGTGTTCATCAGTATCTAAATATTGAACAGACCTCACAAATCTGTTCAAACTGCAGCTGAAATAATCAAGGATGTTGACATGTGAACAAAGACAGTATTAGTTTTTACAACATTTAAAACAAAAGATAAACTCATTGCCAAATGGACAGGAACAAGAATGTTAAGGAGAGATATTTTATATCAGACTGAAACAGGGTATGAAAAGTAATAAAGTAGCAACTATACTGAAATGACTAGATGACCTCCCCCAAAATTTGAAGCTATTTTAAAAATATGTGAAAATAGAATAAAACACGATAGAAAACAATATTGACACCATCCCTTTATTCAGAAGAGCTCTCCCATAATCACTGTAATAAATTTCAATATATAGAATATTAATATTTTCCCCTTTATTTTTGTTTACTGGATGATCTGAGTGTTAGTTATTAAGTTACTCAAAGGCAACTCAAGTTAAAATTTAATCTCAAACTTGTATATTTCAAGACTGGCACCTGGCAGTACTTTAAACAAAGATTCATGTCTGGTATCTCCTGTTTTGGGTGATGGTGTTTAGGTGTTAAGCACTAGCTTAACAAAGCTAGTTCAAAAGATGTGTGTAAATTTCTATATATTTATGACTTGAGATTTTTTAAAAGGATATTTCTGACTAACTGAAAAAATGTTTTGAATGAAAACTCTTTAACATTTTTAACCCTGAAATTACTTTTCAAAAATTTCTGTTAATATAGGCATGCTAAGAAGTGACAAATACAGCTATAGCCATATATATTATATATAATGTAAGTTTTGCATTATGAAACAGAACAGATGTGCCATAAGAAAAAAAGAATATTAATATCATCCTAGGTAATTGTCACTGATGTGCATACAGCTCTTGGAGAATCTGGTACTTAACAGCTGTGCCACCTCTGAAAGTTAGAGCAGCTGTCAGGTCTGAGGCTTCCCTAGTGTAACATGCTGTGGACAGGTGAGAGGTGTAGCAGAGTGCAAAAGTTCTGTCATGTTAATTTCTGTATGCAGCTTTAAGATGTCCAAACTGTTCCCAGAATGTTGCAGAAAGTTGTTAGCAAAATGAACTGTGCAATTTTCCAAGATACTGCTTTTAGAAAAATAAGAAAAAGCCTTGGAACTGATGACAACCATCAAGACAAACTGGTGTGGCCAGTATGTGGGAAGAAACATGAGGGCTTCAATGGCAGACGGAGGAATGGTATATTTTTTTCCCATAAATCACTGCTTAAATATTTTCATATAAAACAGAATGTAGAAAGTAATTTATAATTCTGTATACTACAGTTATAATAAAATATGTGTCAGTGAAAAACTTTGGAGGAAAAGAACGTGTCCTAAGGCTGTGGGTGGTGCTTGCCTGGTATGACTGGTCTTGTTTCCTCTCCTTCCTTCACCACGCCAGATCACAATTTGCCAAGAGGTACCACAGTGGTGATCTCATTTTGAAGTGGGTTTTCTCTAAGCAAACAGTGAGACAATTTTATCACAGGCAGAAACTGCACCTTTTCCTGGCAGCCAGGGTTTTCTTGAACAAGACCACTCATCTTCTCACATGTACTTGGACTTAAACAGCAGAGAGTCCTCCTGTCAGGAGCAGTTTCACACCCAGGTGAGCAGCTGTGTCTGCCAGCAGCCAGAAAGCCAATACAAACGGGAGGGGGTGGGGAGGGAGGCAGTGTTTGCTTATTGTGAGGGAGGAAGGGTAAGCAAACTGTTGCTAGGCAATATGTTTCTGGATGACAGATCCTCTGCTTTGCTAAGTGACCAGAGTAATTATTTTTGGCAAATCTATGCAGTACTCTGTGGGCAGTCATTGGCCTGCAAAGAAAGAAATGGGTGTATAAATATACAAAACGTGTTTGATCCTTTTATAAAACTGGAGGTTTGCAATAATTAGTCATCTGGAACACACACACTTCCCTTTGCCTATCTGTTGTTTTCTTCTGTCTTTCTGAATTGGTTACCTTGGTGTGAATCAGGGTTGTTCTGATCCTACTCTAAGGTCTTCTCCAGCTGCTGTCGAGGTGTTTGATCCATGTCGTATTTGTTGGCACTTCCAGTCAGAATGATGGAAAACCAATGAGCCAGTGCTGCTCTTGGATAAGCTGCAGCAGCAGCAGGTGCTAACAGTGTGAATTGATAACAGCCACTTAAAAACTCAGTGCCCTTGCCAGCTTTCTCCCAAGCAGAACTGTGCTGTACTTGCTGCTGGCTACAAGGAGTTCTTCCAATCAGCACTGAAATGAGAGATGGAGATAAATAGCTCTGACCTTTACTCATAGTGTCTGAGCTAAATGAAGAAACGTAAAAATACGCTTTGAAAAATTTTGGTAGCGTTTTCAACAGTAGCTGTTTTCAATCAGCGTTAAAAGCTGATTTGGACCCTGAAGATGAGAACTTTACTTGCTTGGTAATCCTGCTGAAGGATCTGCAGGGCATGCCCTTTAAACTCTACGCCAGAGACATAAACTCTTGTTCTCAGGCTCCAGAGAGTTGGTGACATTTTTTGAGTTGAAAAGAATTCTGAAGTAAAAATTCTGTAATCTTTCTCATAATGATGATGTTTTTCCTCAGAAGGACTATAAGATGTATTGTAAATTAATGTGCTTACTCATTGTCTCAAGGCTGAATATAAACCTGTGACTACCACTTGTACTGAAAACTTAAAAATACCCTAAACATAGCTTGTTTTCATGATCAGCCACAGACTTGAAACTCAGCTTGGTTTCAGGGAAGGAGTGGTGAGGTACATGACTTTTTTCCCCACTGCACCATTGAGAAAGCTGGGAATGATTTTGAGGTTTTTAATATTTAAAACCCAGAGAAGCTCAGCCATTCTACTTTCGTTTGTGCGAATATATTTTAACTCTTCATTTGAACTTGAAAATCAATCCAAACCTCAGGAAATAATTTCCCAAACATTATAAGTGAAGAGAATGTTTGTGTAAACAGCGGACAAGCAGAACAAATAATTTTACTCAGCCTGTGCATTTTCATTGCTGTGTGAGGTGCTATTCTCTCATGCTGAGCTCCATCCCCCATCACCCATTTAAGCAGCATATTGGCACTGTCAATCCCAAATCATTCTGGAAAAAATCCCAGTGCAACCCGGGGCAACTTGCAAGTGACATGGTCAGGGGAATGAGGTGAGAAAATGATGCCAGGAAGGGCCAAGTCACCACCAGAGCGTCTGGGAGAAGAGCTGCCTCAGGACATCAGCCTTGTGCCATTTATCACTAGGTGTGATCCTTGCAGAGGGGGTGGCAGAGTAGGGGAGAGATGTTTCTTTTCCTTCATTAAAGTTTGTGCTTGGTCGTCTAGGTTGATGTTGTAGTGCAATTCCCCTTGCTTGATTGATGGAAATCAATCCCAAGAATCTTAAACAAAGATAGGAAGATGCAGCATGCTGTAATTACCTTTGAAGCACGTATTTTTTTGTGCTGTATGTTGCTACTGGTACAGCTCTGGCTAAAAGAGCTTGCCTGGAGCATCAGCACTTCTTTTTCATCTGCTGCTTTGTTCTCAGGGGGCTCTCTGTAGTTGCCAGCCTTAGTGGAAGAAGATCAAATAACTCTGGCAGCTTTCATAGCAAGGTAGGATGTAATTTAAATAAAGCGATGCACATGTATGGTGTAAGCCAGCCTCCCTGCTGAGAGGGCATAACAAACAATTAGAGCAGTTTCCTCTGGGGATGAATGGCTTTTGGGGAACTATTTCAGTTATATGTGAATTATATATGTATTACTAGGGACAAGTGATCTTGTAAAGTGAAACAGCTGAGAAAATCCTCTGATGGCACTGTGTGTAGTCACAAGGGACCTTCTCTGTGTTTGCTGAAGATGGGGAGAACTTTGAGTGAATTGCAGTCAATAAGACATGTTTAAAAAACCACAAAAATCATAGCTCCTGGTTAAATAGCAGAATATGAACTGATAAATTAAAATAAAATTATCTGTTAAATTCTATCTTGAAGATCACAGCAGGTTACATCTAGTTTACTGGCTACCATGCTGCTGTCCAAATGGAATATGCATCAAAACCAAAATCCAATATTAGATGGAATTACATGGAAAAATTCACAGAGTAAAGGAGTGTGTCTTTTTATTTACTGGAAAAAGGAGTAAAATTAGTGATAAGGGAACAAAACAGAAGATGTAAGTAAACTACTCTAATTGGCACTCATTTTCTTGTAAAGAAGGAAATTTTCCATAGGTGCTGCAATAAAGTGTTGGGTCATGGCCCTATATACATCGCAGATGAAAAGCAATTGAGGTTTTATGCTTACAACAGCTGATGGCTACTAATGTGGTGACTGTGAGAACTGCTCAGTGGTATAGCTACTGAGTTAACAGCAGGAGTCCTCTAAAGAAGTTTTAACATCTTTTGGTAAAACGCTCTTGTATGGATTGCTATCAGAGATGTGCAGAAAAATTGAAAGGGAGGTCCCTCCAAAAAAACTTTTAGAAAAATACAAATCCTGCAAAAGCTTTTCTGAAGTACTCTTTGAAGTTGCATGTGTGGGAACAACAGAAGAAAGGGGACATTTACTCCAGACTCGAACTGTAGATGAAAGGAAATTGAAAAGTGGTTTGACATTTTTAAGTGATGAGTAATATTAAGAAGCTTGACCCTGTAAAATAGGAAAGCTGCTGTTTCAATGGCTGTGGAATTGAAGACTGGAATTTGAAACAGATAAATGGAACCACTTTTTATACAGAGCTTAGCTCAATACAGTGCATTAACTTGTGTAATTCTTTATTATGTGAAGGGCTCTACAGGACTCTGAGAGGAACACATTATGTGAACAAATATATATCCAGTGGCATGAGTATTTTATAGAAAGGATATAATTTCCTGTAATTTGGGGCACAAGGCTATTATTTTGAGAAAATAGCAGAGGAAGAAACTTCCCTGACAGGCAGCTTTTTCCATACTATTGTGTATTGTGTGATATACAATTCTCTGGATCTTTACTGCAAACTTTACTGGGTCTTTACTGCATGTTTTTGTCCACTGTCAGCTCTGGGTTAGGTAGTACCTTCTGTTTCTAGAAAAGAAAAAAATGACAGTTCATCTGTCTAAGCTGAACAGCCTTCTCTGAGAAGCACAAGGTGCCTGAACAGTTAGTTTATCTTTCAGTGTTTTCTCATTTTTTTAATAGCTAAAAAGGAATCTTCAAAAGTTTTCACATGATCTTCATGTTTGCAGTCTGATATGCAAATATTGCATGTTAAATCATTGCTTCACATTTTATAAAGATTGAATCACCAAGGATTGCCTAGATACAGCATTTATTACTGATATATGATAATTAATTATGGTGCTATTTTGGCATTAGTGTTTAATCCCATCTGCCTGCCTGAAATTTAGTTGTTCATGAGTGCAATCAACCAGCATTTTGTTCTTACAATTTTAATATAGAAAGGAACACAACTCACAATATATAAACAAAAATACGTGAACTTTCAGATCTGACTTTAAAGCTTTTATCTACCAGGGAGCACTGTAGTCTTGCTACTGTTGCCCTTTCACTGAACTCTTAGAGATTTTTTAATTTTATGGAAAGCTACTTGGCACAACTTTCTTCAATGTGCTGTTATTCGCGTTCTTCTGATCGGTACACTCTATAACTTGCAGCACTTTGAAGTAAGAGCATTTCAGCTCATTTCAGCTCGTTTCAGCTCTTAATGTTAACTTATTGTTTCCATTTATTTTAGCAAGAACAGCCTTCTGTTGTTTTTTCTGCTGTACTTAATGTTTGAAGTTTTCCATTGGCAAAAAACCCAACTTGAACTGCCTCCTGCAAAATACCTGAAATACCTTCTTTTTTGTGAAGTAAATTTTATACCTTTGTATTGTACATACGCGACAATGTCTACACAGTGATTATGCATATTCTGAATCCTTATGAATATTTTGTTTTGAGACAATTTTCCGGGCTGGGTTCTTCTGTTATTGATGGAAGAGGCTGAGAAACTACATCCCAAACAGATGCAAAGGTGCATAGAAATTGTAAAATTCTCTAATGGGATTATGTTTAATCACAACTGTGAACAACCCGGAAAAACACAAATTTATTCTTGTGTTATTTTCTCAATTTTATATATAAAGTTTGAGCTGAAAAATTTTTATTAATGAAATTAGTGTGTATCTAGTGTTTAATGAAAATTAAGCTGTACATGAGGAAGGCTGATTTTGAACATAATTGAAGATTAATAATATGAGAATCTAAAAATATTCTTATATAACTCTGTGTTTTTATGTATTTTGATTTGGTTTTATTCCTTGGGAAATATAGATCAGCATTCTCCAAAAGTTTATGTTACTATTCTGCCACTTAAAAGTCTTTTTTACATATTTGGAGTGAAAAATGTTTTTAATTTAAGGAATAAAGGTAGACTTTTGAGCATGTCCGTGCATAGTAATTTACAATTATTGAAGTAGTTTGATTTAATAGACTGTATCTCTCTAAGAATAAGAAGCACTCACATTACAATGCAGAAGCTCACAAGTCAGAACCCGATTACTTCCAAACTGAAAAGCTTATAAAAAATGTGAAGTACTCTAATAATTTTGAATTACCCTATATTGCACATTTTCAGGTCTCTGATCACCTCCAAATTCAAGTGCTTATAAAACTGCTCCAATAATTTTAAATTGCTATGTGCTGAGTGATTTAAAATTGTTAAAGTGCTTCAAATTTTTTTAGCAATTGCTTTAATTTAGAAGTGAGTTGAGCAATACTCCAGTATACCTTCAAGAGATTATTAAACTGATGGAAAAGTTTTCCATATGGAAAGAAAATTAAACTATTTATTTTAAAAAAGAAAAAAAAAAAAGCTGGGGGAGGAAGAGAGAGGGCAGAGGAGGAGGTGTAAGAGGTAGTAACATGTTAGTAGTGAAGAATACAAGGATGAGAAGAAAAAAAAATGTAAACCCAAACCTCACAGAGTAACAATTTCTGTTTCTGTGTGAGGGATAGGACTTCAAAACTTAGAGCAGCTGCCTAAACATGGCCATAAAGCTCTCTCTAAAGTTATTGCAGCACCACCCAGGAAGTTAGATCAGGTTAATAGTGACAGAGGAAAAAGGTCTTTGTGGTTCAGGAAGAGCACACCTGACAGACACTGCATCTCCAAGACTTTCAACATCTACTAGGCTGGTATGCAGATGCACATTTTTTTCCTTAACATTCTTTATGCTGTAAAGTTGTGTGGCACACTTAAGTTGCAATTATTTTTGCCAAATAAACAGCTGGTTTATTAACTGATTTCTGAAACAACAATTATAAGTTAGAAGAGCATTTCTGCTTAATAGAACACCCCTCCCATAACGATGTTTCTTGCTCTTGTTATATGCCAACCCGTCATGTTATTGGATTTTTCTGCCAGAAATTTGTAACAAAGATACAAACCTACTAAACACAGCAAATATCTAATTGCCATTAAAGCAATGAAATTTGCGCTTCCGATATTTCATCAGCTGATGTAACACTTTTTTGGTTTTAATACTTTGACTTGAATGTTGGCATATTAATGATATGCCTAGCAGGAAGAGACCTCTCTATAAATAGTAAGAGAGGTGAAATATCAGGCCATCTACTTGTAAACAACCAAACCAAACATACAGCTATCAGTTTCATATTAAATACTCATCCAAGTAGGAGTGCTGATATGATAGCCTTAGCTGAATTACCTTGTATGAATATTTATGTTTCCTGGACGTATCCTTGCTACCGATCCTCAGAGCCTGTTCCAGGCAGTTTTGACAAACACAGCCTGTGTTCAGATTTCTGAAATACAAGCAAAAACATCCAGGTCTTTCTTCTTGAGAGATATCCAAGCAAGTAGTGGGGTCAGTTGGCTGCAATGATCCAGGAGGAGCTGGCAAGGGCACAGAAAGGACAAGGATGGTGTTGGCAGCTGGAGCTTAGAAGGCAGAAAGGATGAGACAAGCTGCTATTCCCCCCTCTGTTCTCTTTTTCTTTCTGCTATGGCAAGGGCAGTGCTTTGTTTGGTGGGAGTGTACACTGTGTTTTCAGTACTTACTTTGACCTTTAATCAATATTGATTGATTTTGTGAAGATCCAAAGCCTCTGACCTCTGACTGGCTTGGCAAAAGTAAAGTTAAAAGGTGCTAATATCTTTTAGTTATTGAAAATACCATAAGTACATCAAGGACAAAACCAAACTGGGCTTTCAAGCCTATATGGTAACTCTAGCATTAGTTGAGGTAGTTCCCTAAAGGAAAACTTTTCATTTTTGAGACTCAAAATACGGAAGTGTGACATTGAATGTACATTGAAGAGAGACCACATATCACCTTAGGAAACTATGAGCTCTTTCATAAACAGTAAAAAATTACACAGTTCACAAGTGTCAGAGACCATTAACCTGCCTTCATAGGCTCATTTTTAATTGGTCTAGGGAAAAAAATTGAAATCAGGCTGTATCTCTATTATAGTGCAGGCCTGTCTTTAGTTCACTCATGAGAGAGCTAATTCAAGAATCATGTTGACTGTCCCTTTTTCTATAGGAAACAATTATTTGAGAATAAAAATATCTTTCCTTATGGCCATGAAAAAAAGAGCACTTCAAAAACTACTCAAATGGTTAGTCATACATTTGGCCTTTAAAGAACTGAACAAAAAGATCAATAACCTGATTTCCTTTTCATCTGCCTAGGCTCCGAAGCATAGATCTCTTGCTTTGTTTATTGTGTAATGAAGGAGGTAAGGCAGTGTTAGCAGAAAGAAAAGATTATCTCCCTCTGGTAAATATATTGATGTTACAGACAGAGGCACAGTAGAGCACAGAGAGTAATGAGAAATTTGACTGCTTTTCTTTCTTTCCTTCCTTTCCAGTTTAGCACTGCTGCATCCCAATGAATTAGCTGCTACAAAGAGAGGGAACTCTTTAAAGACTGGCAACTGAGAGCATTTACAATTAGCTGAATTGATTAACCTTTACAAATGCTGTTACTCTACAAGGTGTTTTTTCTTCCACACTAGTTGAACAATATGCCTTATTGATTAAACATAGTTCTTTATGGTAGCACTGATTTGTCTATGGCTTCTCTAGTCATAAAGCTGCCTGTAATACCTGCTGCCTGTTCCTGTGGAGGACTTAACACTGGAGACTGATTGGCATTTGCCTGGAAAATGGAGACTGATGCAAAGACGTGAACAGGCTGCCCAGAGAAGTGGTTGCATCAGCATTCCTGGAGTTATTTAAAAGATGGGTTTGATGGGGAGCTAAAGGATATGGTTTACTGGGGGCCTTGGCAGTGCAGGCTTAACAATGAGACTCAGTCCTGAAGATTTTTACCAACTGAAATGATCTTGTGATTCTGTGATTCTGTATTTGATATGATTATATAAATCAAGTTCTCCCTATCTTTAGTGTCAAGAATCACACTGCAAAAGCTGAAGAAGGAAATTTGCATTCCAGCTGCTCCTCTAAAGTTAGGGCTTCCCAAAACAGAGTTATCCTTTCTATTATATGTGAACTACCCTGCACAAAACACATTTTCTTGTCTAGCTAGGAAGACTGACAGCTAAACATAAACAAATAAGTAAGGAACATTATTTGTAACAATGTTTATGGCCTAGGTTATGGGTTTGGGTTTTTTTGTGTGTGTGTGTACATCACATGGGAATTAGGCAATGGCAAGGTTCTGGTTTTTTGTGACGTGTTTTTAAATCTCTTTGAAATCTTATTTTGGTGGGCATGTGATTGGCACTGGATTGACCTCCCTAAAAGAAAGAGCTCTGAGAGATCAGGATCTCTTGGAAAATGTATGTGGTGCAAAGTGGATTCCCTTCTAACCTTGCAACCCGTGAAGTTTCAGGAGGATGTGTGCAAAATACCACTTGATATCTCATTCTTATTTTTGGAGAAGGAGTGTGTGTGGGATTCTCATGATTACGAAGGCTAATGACAGCACAGGCTGTTTCTCTGGAAATTCATCATGCTCTTCTCAGCATTAGTGTTCACCTGGGAAAACTCTCTGCTTTAAGAAGGGAAGAGTAGAAATTTAATTTCCCTGCCAGCTCAAGCTGAGGCTTCTTCTGTACAGTCTTTGATGTATTATGAATCATGCTGAATTACACATGTTGTTCTACCATTTGCTTTTCAGCTCAGCAGGGACTGAACAGAGAACGCCAAACTCATTTCACTGAGAACTGTATGTGGGTTCAATGAAATGTCCTTCAATGCATGAAAAAGGCCCCAGGCTTTTATTTATTTATATGAATCACTAAGACTCAGGATTTTAGCAGCACTTTTCCAAATTTTCAACAAAAAACTGGCTTTCTAGTAAAAATTGAGGACACACAGAACATGAAATGGCTTAAATTAGACATTCTTTCAAATGTAAATAAATGGGCTTGAAGCGATCTATATTCTAATGAATGTGGACAGGGACAGAGTAAATAGTACACATATACATACAGTTTGTATATTGAGAGATGTGGTAGCATGTACATGTAATATATTAAACATATATCATCAAGTATTTAATGGTTAATACGAGAAAACTGATGTCATTACATGGATCGGAGGAACAATGGTGGCACTCAGCCATTTCTTTCCTGAATAGCTGCTGCGTTTTTAAAAATAAAAAATCAGGGAGCTGCTGTAGCAAAGGCTGTAGCATTCACAGCATGACAAACAAATTAGAAAACAGCAGATGCAGCACAAATTAAGATGTATTTAGCACAGCAGCCCATCAGATGTGTGAAAGTCTTTTGTATATCAGCTTTGCAAGGTTGATGTATTGCACTTTAGACAGCTGATAATGAACCCTTCTAGCAATTAGAGGTGGAAATACTGAGGATTTGAAATTGTGCTGTTCCCAGTGGGGGCAGGGGGGAAGGGGGAAAACCCTTAGTGAGAAATTTACTGCTTTGTGTGTGTGCACTGAGCAAAACAAAGCAAGTGTTTCAGTTTATGCACATGTAGATTTTTGAATTTCTGGTTTATATTTTTTACACTTAATACTCATGTAATAATTATTTCTTTTTCTTTTTTTTTTTTTTTTTGTAATTTAAAAAGTGTG
>VWYP01008845.1:0-12489 GCA_013400435.1 Pycnonotus jocosus | reverse complement strand
GTGGAGGGGCAGGGCCGGGCCCCCCACTCCGCTCCGGCAGTCAGGAGAGCCGAGGAGCTCAGAATTCCCAGGTGTGCGAGCAAACGATGGAAAGTTTTCTGGGACTGGAGTTCTTTCTGCTGAAACAGCCGGTCTGTCCTCTCCAAGGGTGCCCAGAGAGCCAAAAAGCCAAGCCACGCCAAGCTGCCTCCAGCTTTGTCTTTTATCTGCACCCAAAAGCACTCATGTTGCCTCCCTGCTCCCCCCAGGGACACAAAAGGTGTAGCCGGGTTCTCCTCTGGCCCCCTTTGTTCTGCCCAAAAGTTCCCATAAGTATCCAGCAATTAGTTCTTTAGCAACATATGGGGAAAAATTCTATAAGAAGAAGAAAAAGAAAAAGCAAACAAATCTAAACCCCAACACAGCTCCACCATTGAAACGGAGCAATCATTAAATCCATGAGTAGAAGCCATACTTTCTACTCCTCCAGGAAGGGTCTGATTAGAGGCCAGTATGCATCCACTGCCTGAAAGGAGATTGTAAGAGGTGAGTTTCAGTCTCTTTCCCAGGTAACAAGTGACTAAACAGAAGAAATGGCCTCAAGTTACTTTGGAGGAGGTTTAGGTTGGATATTGAAAAAAGTTCTTCACTGAAAGATTCACCTTCACTGAAAGGTGTTGGGCCAAGCTGCCCAGAGAAGTGTTAAAGTTGCTATCACAGGAAGTATTCAAGGCACGTGTGGAAGTGGCGTTTGGGAATGTGGTTTAGTGGTGAACTTGACAGTGTGAGGTTAATGTTTGCATTCCATGGTCTTTGAGGTCTTTTTGCCAGCTTAAACAATTCTATGACCCTGCTTAAACCCTTTCCAACAGATGGCAGTCTACAATTGTACTTTGGGGTTCCTTTTGTCTCTTCTATTGGTGAGCAAAACAAGAGGATGCTTTGTGCATAAAGCAGTGTATTAGTAAGTAGGGTCACTGCTGTGCCCATCGGTGTTTATGATACATGGAGGTAACACAATGGAAGCCACAGTTTAGAAATCCAATTTATCTTGCTGTGAATGGAATTGCATCCACTACAGGCAGCAATTAGTTCTGTTCTATAACACTCTTATAGAACTGTGGCATTGAAAAACTGTTTGCAATCTACTAAGCTTGAGATCAGGGAGTTTAGAAAAATGTTAATTCCTGGTATGCAAAGAAGAACAAAGAATTTTTTTACCAACTACAGGCAAAAGGTCAGATCACAACAGCTGAGGTAATGAGCAAAAGTTTCCTTCATCTTCAATTGCTTATACAGTTTATAAAAGCATATTATTCTGTGGATACCTATTTCTCCCAGCACTGAGTTTCTGTCACAACTGAATTATGTATAGATGTATTTTAAGTCTATACCTTCATACCAGTGTCTACAGTCCTAAGACTGATAAACAAATGACAAATGATCCTGATGTTGAAGTACTTGAACACTGATTATTTTTTTCCCCGTGCTTTTGCAAATGTCAAATAGACAGTTCCCTCACAAAGTAAATATATATCACCAGTCCTGTTGAAGCTTTAGCATGTTAATGTTCAGGTAAGTATTTCCTGCCTATATTTAAGACAGTGAATGATGGGATTAGGTATCGGGTCTTATAAACTGATTACCTATGATAAAAGGATATGGGGCTTAATAGTGCAAGAAGTTCCTTGTACTCTCATATTTTTGTCCGCATATGAACCAGCCTTCTAGCAGAGATTAACTTCTTTTTTAAAGAATAGGTTTATACATTTTTCATTGCTTTCCCTCTTCCTAAATTCATGCTCAGTGTTATTCCTGAAGGCAGCTAGGAACTTATTATAACAGCCATTGTGCTCAGCAGACCTAGGTGCTGGGGACAGTAGGAGCTTATATCTTCCACTCATAACACTTAGAAATTGTGCCATTTGTTTTCCCTGGGAAAATTAATTACCAGAACATGGTGTTAGTCAGGACTTCTATACACTTTTACCCTAGAATTACTTGTAACTTGAGAATTTTTTTTAATTGGAAAGTATTAGATTCAGAACTCATTTGCTTCTCCATGAGAACTTTACGCAGGGAAATGTTCAGAACCAATATTTAGAGGATTGTATATTGTTATCTTCTATCCCTGAATAAAAAAGCAGCGTCATATAAATGACTGAAGGAAGGAATTATATAGATATGACTCCGAAGTATGCCCTTATCCATCCAATGCTGATGCATAAGTACCTTTGCTCCTCATTTCCCTTCAATCTGAACCTGCCAAGAATCCCTGTTGCAGTCACCCTATTCAAGATGAAAAGGCTTCGTAACCTGGAGCACAGTGTTCGCCCAAGAAACTGTCAAAATATTTAAACCAGGTCAATTTCTTTGCACAGAGAAAGAAGATTGTGTCCTGTTTTAGTGTGGTTTAATGAGTTACTGTCTGTAATCAGTAAATACTATGAGTCTGAGAAAGTGTGTATGGATACCTTACCTCCTACATGTATTTTCTAGTCATTAAGTCCTAAAAGAGGGGCTGTTGGTTCCTCTTTTTGCAAGTAGAGGAACTGTTTGAGAAACTGAGAAAGGGTGAGGAAGATGGATTTCATCAGGAGCATCACATTTTATGGTCTTTTCCCTCATGTTCCAAGAGCATAATCTAAATATTTAGAAAAAAAATCAAGTTTTCACAAACCTCATCCTGGAAACATTGAGAGGAATCACATTGTCTTTCTTTGCCATCTGAATGTGTCTTGGTTTAGAAGACAGATATCTGAACAATTCAAATCCCCTCCCTCCAAGTTGTTATAATTTAGACAAGAAAGGNCTGGGAATGGCTGGGTGTCCAGGCAGGGCAGGGGGAAGGGCAGGTCTCACCAGGGCAGGAAGAGCAGCGCTGGAGAAGCCGCGGTGGCGGGGCAGGGCCGGGCCCCCGGCTCTCTCCAGCAGTCAGGAGAGCCGAGGAGCTCAGAATTCCCAGGCGTGCGAGCAAACGATGGAAAATTTTCCCGGGACTGGAGTTCTTTCTGCTGAACAGCCTGTCTGTCCTCTCCAACGGTGCCCGGATAGCCAAAAAGCCAAGCCACGCCCCAAGCTGCCTCCAGCTTTGTCTTTTATCTGCACCCAAAAGCACTCATATTGCCTCGCACCTCTCCCAGAGAGACCAAAGGTGTAGCCAGGTTCTCTTTGGCCCCCTTTGTTCTGCCCAAAGTGCCCATAAGTATCCAGCAATTTGTTCCTTAGCAACATATGGGGAAAAATTCTATAAGAAGAAAAACAAAAAGCAAACAAATCTAAACCCCAACAGAATGTCACCTAGAAAAAGAAAAGCACCTGCAGACAATAACAAGAAGTTGTTGTTATGATTTACTTATCCTGTTATAGATAGATAAAGAAATGGCCTGAATTCTGTAGTGGAAAGGTCTGATCTATTCATTTAAATAGCATTTATTAATTTTTGAGGTAGATACCTTGTTGTATCTGAGAGATATCCTTATAAAGCTGGCAGACAACCCCAAACCCAAAAGTTCTTCATACTTCTGGCTTTCCAGCTGAGACAGCCTGAGGCATCTAAAGTGGTATTAATGACCCATGCATGGACAACCAAGTAAGGCTGGAAATATTTACTATTCTTAACAAGTAAAGCCTTGTAGATGCCTTAAAAATAATTTCTATGTGATTAAAGATAGATCCAACCCACTCAGAGCTCTCACACATCCCACGGGTTTGTAATGTGCTAGAGCCACTCTTCTGCAGTTCATAATTACCATGGAGAAGGCAGCTGCAGATCTGGCTCACCCATTTTGAAAGGGTGGTACCTGTCTTGCGTCCACAGTCCCACAAAGTAGGATGAGCCTGTGGAAAAGTCTAATCTTATACCTGCATGCCCATAATTCAGCACATAACAACTGCAATGGCTGAGGCACTGCAGGGAGCTTCAAAACAGGTGTGGGACAGGAGCTTGAATGATTTCATTTTACTTCAGTTGGCTCCTTCACCTGTCAAGCAGGTAAGAAATCTGAGAGTGCTGAGCCTCTCCCAGGACTAAAGATTTAATTGAGTAATGAGATGAGTTAATGGTCTGGTATGTGGTAGTTTGGCTTTAGTTCATGATGAGCTCAACAGTAACCATTTTTCACTGGCTGCCAAAGTAAAAAAAAACAAACAGAAAGCCAAGACCAGCAGACAGCATTTCAAGAATATGTTTAAAGAAAAAGTGCTTCCCATTCACACCTCACAGATTGTCTACCAAGAAATCGATAGACTTAAATATCTCTTGTCAATTTTGGACATAGTTTACATTTTATGGGCTTGGATTTTGATTCTTATATTGATTTTATGTCAATATAAATCCTTCACTTCAAAGGAGCTAGTGGATTTAAATCTGTAACAGAACATAACAGGACTTACTTGCTTTTATCAAAGTTCTTTTGGCTTCACTGCTACCAGCCTTACACAGGAATGGTCAAAGAACTCCACCATAAATTGTAGGAGTACTTCATTTCATTTTAAGTACATGCCACATAATTACATTGCTAAGACAAATTCATTCTGCAGGCTATGTTGGTGCTAATTGCAAATAAAAAGAAGGCAAAAGAATAAAGCTTGAAAAAGGCATAAATCTTAAAGGTGTGTAAAATCTAATTTGGAAACCTCAGTGTGCATGTAGAAGAGAAAAAAATTGGATCAGATATTCAATGTTCCTTTTATGTCCCTTGGCATAATGGAAGTGCATATGTGCATGTCTGTGTGCATGTAGAAATAGACATACATGTGCTTATGCATGTCTGTAGACCCATTACATATTTATGTATTAAAGTTAAGAAAGAGCATTAGTGGATCTAAGTAGAAAAAAAGTCTCAATTCCATAAAGTTTTGCTACATCTGAACACAAATGTACAAATGAAGCTCACTCAGTTTACCTTTTGGTAATGATATTGGTGTTCCTCTTGCAGGAAAGGCCATTTTGCCTTGAGGGATTGAGAATGAAAAGTAGCAGCTCAAAGTATTGAAAAGTGATAATGAAGAATTTTTCAGTCTAAGTCTTTTGAAAGTCAATTCCAGTTTTGTGACTTCATAAGTATTTGAGAACCTTTTTTTTTTTTTTTTTTTTAGGTTCACAGACCATTTCTCATGCCACAATCAGGTTTTGCACAGGAGCCTGCTGGTCACCAGGGATGTGCAGCTGTTTGACAGCTTTGCTGTGCACACTTGGCAGGAGCTGTTCTCTTCTTTGCACCTTTTCCCTCTGCCCAGTTCTGGAGTGAGGAGAGGAGTCTCTTGTCATCAGCAGATGCCTGTTCTTCGAAGGTTTCACAGTTTACTCCTTTATTCCTTTTTTTCCATACTCTCAGTGCTTAGGAAATTTTGTCCATTGTATATAATTGGCATAAATCAACATGTAAAATTACAGAAGAAGACAGTAGAATGGTATATTTAATGGTTTTCTGTCAACTCTTATGTTGACAGAAGCTCTCAATATTTCTGTCAAATATTGCCTCTCCTGTTGTTGTTCCCTCTCTTTTCACCAAACTCTCTCCTTTTTCCATATTGAATGGTGAAAATGTTTTTGTTTTTTTCCAGTCCTGCTCTTTAAAAATCTGGTGGGTTTTTTGTTTGTTTTGGTTTTTTGTTTTTGTTTGTTTGTTTTTTGTCACACAACACAGGTTATACTTCCTACTTGCTCTAAAAGATAGGCCTTGGGTAAAGACATAAATTCCTCATGAGTGCAATTAGTAATCATCAATCACCTTGCCATCAAAATTTGCTTTCACAGGTGACCCAATCTGGCTGTGTCTGCTTTTGGTTAGGTGGCTTGTGGAAAAACCCTGAATAGGTTTGTCTGGCAGAAAAAAAATCATGATTTGTAGCTTTATCCATAAGGAGGAAACAGAGAGAAAAATGAGAAAGTATAAGAGACACCAAAGATTATTTTAGACATCTTGTGTGTTGCCAATGTCATTCTGTGTTACTTTCAGTTTACAGTTGATTACCATGAGTTCAGGATTTCACAGGTGTTTACAACACTAAAAATAAGCTAGCACCAGCTTTGGGGTGCACTGACAGAGCTTTAGAGCTGTCACTTTTCACTCTATAGATTTGTTTCAGTAGGAACTTGGCAAGTGCTGGAAGAAGGACTGATGGCCCCATGTTAACTGCTTGTAAGTGCTGCCACTCTGACGTGTTACACTGTCGACTTACATTTATTTCTCATATTTGTTGTTCTTTGGATGAAAAAATTGCTTGTTGAATAATTAGCCCACTATATATCCTGCTATTGTGTTGTCACTGTGGAAATAATGACTATTGCTTGTTGTAAGGAAGCTTAGAAATTAAAAAAAGTTTGAGACCCATCTATAAGAATCAGAATGACACAGCTGAAGCCTTGTCACACAGGTCCTCCTACTTTTCACAGTTTGAGTGTTTGCTGGAGGGCATAATGTCATTGTTGATGGCAGTACTCTCAGTGACTGGCACACAAAAGTTAATGTAGCTTTCTATTACCAATAAACATTCATTAGGGTTTTGAAAGATAAAGATGATCGGAACCTTGAAAGCACAGCTCAAATGGGAGATAATGATCAAATGAGACCTTGGGTGAGAAATGTGGTTAGTTTTTCTAGAAGGCAAGATATTGTTTGAAGACAGATAAAAGCTTTTGCTGATGCAAAGTAGCTGGCACACAACTGGCATGATAATGACTCAGGTCAATTAGCACTTTTTGAGGGGTGTCTGGGCAAGGGTTGGGAGATTTTATGCAACAGGGACCATTTCCAAAATCAATATGCATGAGGCTGAATGAGGTTTCGCTTCTCTCCTCTCAGGACAGGTCTCCAAAACTGTTCTAGAAGTTTCTCAAACAACGATAATCTCTCAATCACTAACTTAGTGGAGTAAAACACAACAAGCCTCAAAAGCAAGGATCATAAGTTTCACACTGCTAACATACCACTATGAAGGACTATAAATTAACCCTAAAATATTTCAGGCCTTTAAGATTAAGAAAACAGCAGGAACAAGAACCACGATTCTGAAGTGCAAGGTTCTCTTTGCTTGGACTTGGAGGACACCCAGGACTCAGCACTGTGCAGAATGACTGTAGCTTTCTGGGCTCTTTTATTTAGATGTGGGTGAGTTGTCTTGGAGACTTGATGTCTATGCCAAAACATTTATTGAAATGCCCAACTCTTTGGTAGATTTCTTTCTTAACTTCTCTTGCTCTCTGGCACCTGGGTAATTACACTATTTTATTACTATTCTTTTAATTTCACTTGTTATATACTTATTTATGCAGCCCTAGGTAATCTTTAGGAGCAAGCACCCTTGAAAACTTCATTTCACTAGCAAGATATATAAGAACAGATTTTTATATTCCTTCTTTTTCCACCTACATATTCCTTACTCTATTCTCAGTGAACATAATGCTGACATTTTAACTATAGTATCCTCTTTATCACTTTCTTCTTTGTATGTTGGCAGTATTTTGCATACCAGAATCACATTTTCTAGAAGTTCCTTCGCTGTTTCTGGAGAAAAGACATTATCATACCTCAAAACTTGTCACTCTACACCCTTAATTATCTTTAGCCTTTTGCTAAACAATACTAAACTTTTCTCCTCAGCAGCACTTTTCTTCCTAGGGTGCGAGATACAACTAACGCTGATTGGATTAGTGGCTTCTCCTAGACTTGGCCTTGCAGCTCAGAAAATGTCATTACCAGTGCTTTAAGACACAAATAAAAAAAGTATTTTCATGTGGAAGAATATTTCCTGACTACTACACCCTCATTTGCCAATATGTGATACTTGGGAACTGAGCTGCATTACCATACCTATAAAAAGAGCAATCATAGCAGTGCAAGCAGCCTTTACTGCCAATATGTCTTAGTAACCTTTTATATTATAGCAGTGTTGTTACTGCCACAATAGGTTAGGGTATGTCACTATTTCTATTATGTTTGAAACCACATTTTTCAGAGCTTTATAACTTTCATACTGTGATAAACACTGAACTGAATCTTTATATGTGGCTTGTCAGATTAAATAGATGAAGACATAGTGGCTGGATCTTGGGTGGTATATTACAACAAATGTTTAAAAAAAGAAGACAAGAGCAAAGTAGATTTCTCAAATTTTTGACAGGATGAAGTTTAGACATTAGTAAAAGGGAACATAAATTTTACTTTGAAATTAGGCTCTGTATTTTTGATCTTGAAAATAAGATAACTGCATTATCTGAATGAAGTAGAACTAAAATCCAGGAGCTCCTAGGACCTAGGATGGTATTGCATTTTTGCCATTTCTCTAGATTAAACAAGTAAGTTACTCTCCACTGAGGAATACTCCTTGCAAGAGCTGGCAGAACAACATGTTCAGAGTGTGGGTGGGTGGCTCTGAGGGATGTCTGGCAATATCGACTGGAATGCTAACAGGCAAACTGTCAAAGAAATAGAAAAGCTGCAGATCCAATGAAATAATGTTAATAAGCTCTTTTAAGAAGATCATGGCATTCCTCCTTCTCACGGGTACCTCTCTGCAGTTTTCTGTGCAGTGCATGAACGGATACAATGAGCCAAGGTTACAAATATGTAGCTCTCCTCACAAAGATGACAATGCAAGTGCTTCCAGCTAAAATATTAATTTTAATTCACAAATCCAGACAATATTTGGAGAAGTGAAAAAAAGGACAAACAAGACTATCAGTTTGTAGCAGCATACCTGGATATCATACCACCAGGGTAGTTTCCCATATCCAGTCATTAAGAAGGCAAATCCTGCAATCAACAGACTGACAAACAGATGCTTTTTCCTGCCAGAAACTCCTTCCACCTTTCCACCATGCCTCTGTGTATCCATTGGTCCCTATGCCAATTCCCAGCTGAGAGAAGTAGCACTCAGCTTGGCCTCTCTGTGCTTGGATGTGCTCATACCCACATCTTGAATATGTGTCAGTATCTCTGAGTATGTTCAGGGAAGCAAATGAATTCCAGTGTAAAATCAAAGTTTAAAAAAAAAATAAATCTCTGCTCACAATACCTGCATGATGCAAATCTTAAAATGATACTTCTTTACCTTTCCAAGATTTGGTTTGTTCTTTTAAGTCAAATAGAAAACAGCAAGGCACAGTTGATTATGAGGACCATTCTTAAAACTGCAACAGTGTCCCAAACACACTGACAATATTATAAGGGAACAAACTTTGCAAGGATCTGTGGGCAGATGTCCTTCCAATATTAGAGGATTTCCTGAGATTCACAGGCACTATTACATAACAATAAATAGCAAACATTAGCAATTAACTTAAAAAATTATTTGGCTTATCTATACTCATCTTTCACCTTATTTGATTGCCCTGAATATTTTACTATTTGACTATTTGATAGTTAAATATTGAATTTTCCTGCTAGTCCTTGCGTAAATTTAACTTTACGTTTATGAAACACACAGTGTTTTTTAGAGATGAGTATTTACACCCAGAAACATTTAATGCATAGGCAAGAAAAGAAAAAACACAGTGTTACCTTGAGCCATGACAGCTAAGCAGCGGAGATCACATCTAGCCCAGCAGTGCCTTCTAACTCTGGAATTCTCAGCCCAGTCTTGAGTACATGCTGGGGCATCCACTGTGCTTTCTCTTCTGCAGTCTGGCTTCAGCATGAAAGGTTCTTGTGTGGATAAAACAAGGTGAAATTAAAATTGGACTACACGCTGTGCTGGGAAGCATATCCCCTTTGTTGGTCAGTAGGCATACATTTTTCTACTTACTCTTTGTATAATCACAGAGAAATCTTTACATGAAACCTCTAGATTTAAAAGTTGTCAAAAGTAATTTTTCTTTTCAATAATTAATGAGATTTAGGAAATATAACCCACTTGTTGATATTCCACTGCACAATCATGCTAAATGCATTCTTATGTGTTTATATATAGACTGTTTGATTAAACTTGATTTCTATTTTAGTGGGAATTATTTATATAAAATATTTTTTTACAGAAAAATGTGCATTTGTATTGGAAAAACAAATGCAGAAGTGAAATTAATCAAATAACAGAAAATTACCCAGCAGGTGGAACAAAACAATATTTCCCATTTTATATTTTTAATAAGCTGTTTACAAATGAATCAGAAGCAAAAATCATTTGGAGAAACTGGTTATAGAGCTAAAAATAAATGTATGTTTCACATACATTTAATAAGTTTTGCAGCCTGCTACAGGCAGTGTATAAACTAAGACACAAACTTTAATTAATATAGATATTGAACATTATTCACCCATTCTAGCAGTCATCTGAATTTGAGCTGTCTTTGCATAAAAAAAAAAAATCTATTTATACAGGAATGAAATAGTGTGAAAAAACCACTGATACACTAATATAATTTTGCATAACATATTAATGAGAAATTATCATCAATACAAATCTAGTAATTAAGGAAACAACTCAACAGAGAAATAAAGAGAAAATAGAGCAGCTGAGAAAACCAGTAATGTGGGTTTATAAGATTTGTACAATTATGTTTGTCTCTTTGGTTTAATTACAAGGTAAGATATTAGTATACATCATTTTTATTGAGCTGGAAGGAAAGCTTTGCTCAATATATTGTACAAAATAATAAGTTGTCCTTGAATTTCTATGTGTTTGTCATTAAGAAAATGTACTCCTGAGGTTATGGCTGTGATTTACAGCAAACAAATCTAATCAGATTATTTCTTAAAAAGTTATATTGTGTCCATTAATATTTATGAAACAAATCATGCTCCAGAATTTTGCAGTGTAGGATTGCTGTGGTGCAGAGTCACTGTGAAAGCTGGATTGATCACAATAAAGAAGGTACAAAATGTTTATCTATACTTACTAGGGGAGATAACAGCATACGAAAATATTAAAGCTGCATTGACTGTTCCTCATTTCCTCAAGCCTTTCCAGTATTAGTTTAGCATCAGAGGTGGTCCTTTTATGTACTCTTAGTGATTAATTTCTCATTTCCAGACCAAAGTTGTGTTTGTTTTCAACCTATTAAAAAGTCTTTAATTCCAACCCCACATATTTTATTACAGTACTATTGATAAACACCATCTGAATAGTGCAGCCCTGAATTCTCGGATTTTTTTTTCCTTGAAAAACAAGCACTAGAAAATCTGGGATATCAATATTTATCCAGAGAAAGTTTTATCAGTTATATATTCTCTTTGATTTTAATAGTGTTTCTTGAAGAATATGGATCCTGAATCCAAAATAAAAATATGTAAAATGACATTTTATCATATTTACATTCAGCATCAACTCTAGCTCACTTACATTTTCTGGCTAAAAAAGTAACATGAGAATTAAAATGCTAGACAAAATGTATGAATACCTTTCATTAAATACTGGTCTCAGTTTCATGAGATAGTTTCCCTGCACTTTTATTTATCAAAATAATTGGACACTCGATTCTTTTTTCGCATTGCATTTTCTAAATGTCACTTTTGCCTTGAAGTTTCATCAATGCCTAAACATTTTAAATTAATTTCCAGTAGCCCTTTGGGTTTGTTTCAGTGTGAAATATTCCTGGGATCAAAGGGTGATTTGGCATATCAATGGACAAGAGGTGGGTAATGTTGTGTTGGGAACATCTGTGAGCACTCATTTTGGCTGATTTCAAACATTCAGTTTTTGTGCAGCTGTTGGGGTAGGTGGAGTCTGGGTGGAGGATCCTTGCAGATTAGTGGGAATACCATGCCTATCGGATTACGTTTTCCGATATTCAGGTGGTCAGAGTCTTTTTGCCCTCCTGGATGCTTTGGGGCAGACGCAAGAAAGAGACAGAGGCTTCAAGGTTCAGTTTTTTCCAAGGTCTATCATGGTGTTTATTCTTTTCTTCTTATCTCATAGTTCACTCTGTCCTCAGCGAGGACTGTTCTGAGCACTGGCCATCAGGATCTCTTTTTCCCCTGAAGGGTCCGTGGTCTTATATACAGACATATACAAACACATTGTTTACAATTTCCTACCAATGTCCACCATCCACAACAAACAGGTCATCTCCACTTGGCCCAATCTCCCCAGGCCACATTGTGCCAATGTCACAGCAGAAAATGGAGGTGAAGAACAAGAACAAAAAGCTTAGGAACTGCCCCAAAATCTCCATTTTGTCTCCCTCTACTTCTATCATGAAAACCTAAAACTACATATTTCTCACTCAGTGATAAGCTAAACTACTGTGTTTCACACTCTTGAGATTTGTAATTCATCTCTGCTTTGTGTCATGGTCTGTGACCCCCATGGACAGAGGCAAAACCCCCCTGTTCACCCCCCTGGACAGGGCTGTAAACACCCTATACTGGGGTCAATCCTTCTTGCTCAGTTCCCAAGCTGTTTGGTCAGGGTCTCCCGAGCTTCCAGGGCAGCCAAAGAGATGCCCTGGGTTCCCACACATGCCAATCTCTTTATCTGAGAGCTGAGAGAGACTTGTCACTGTGCTTAACTTCTGCAAAACAGAACAGTACCATCAGTGGATAAGGAACTCTCTCTAAGTCTAGGAAA
>VWYP01008831.1:0-16247 GCA_013400435.1 Pycnonotus jocosus | reverse complement strand
GCCACACAGCAAGCCTGTGGGCAAGAATNATGGTTCTTAGGCCACACAGCAAGCCTGTGGGCAAGAATAGGGAAGCCAACACCCATTTTCAAACAGAGTTTCTGCAGAAAGAGACCTTGAGCCAACAGTGGCACTGATAAAATGGCACCAAATTGTATCATATGGGCATGGCTTTTTTCCTAATTCCAGGGGCTAAGAAACTCCATCTTAAACTAGAAATGCATCCATAATGATTTAAATTTTAAATCACAAGAAATACCAACTTTTTTAGATGACCCTTTTGTAAATAAAATATAAAATCCTGTCAAGCTGAATCCCATAGTATCCTTTTTTTATTGGGATGAAGGGTAAATAATTTGAATATTACTTTTCCAGTCTCTGGGTAATCAGTGCAAACTCTCTTGGGTATTCAGTGTTGATGCTTTGGCTCACAAGGCTTGTGAGGAAGCAAAAGAAGCATCTGGCTGTTCTTGCTGGAACTCCTCTCCTCACTGAGGCTGAATTTCTGCAGGTTCTGAAGGAACTGAGGTGGTTTGACCTTGGCTGGCTGTGGGAGGCCCCTCAGCCACACTGCTGCTCCTCACTCAGCTCAGACCGAGAAAATCAAATAGAAAAGCTCATGGGTGGAGATAAGTGCAGGGAGATCACTGACAAATTACTGTCACAGACAAAACAGACTCAAGGAAAACGGATTTGATTTAAATTGTCAGTTAAAATAAATTTACATGGTGAAGAAAAGCAGCGCCATACCAGTTAATGTGAAGAAAATTAGCTTTAACTCAGCCCTAGAGTGATGTGCAAGAGAGATGCAAGGGTGGTATGGATTGGTTTCTGGAGATATGAAGAAGAAAAACTTGATGTCTGTCCACAAGCAGTGAAAGATTGCCACGGAGCAAGCTGAAGATGGATGCAAAGTAAAACCCCAAACAAACAAAACGAAACCAACAGAAAAGCTGCACAACAGCACATTATAGAAATGTATTTAAAGAATGCATTTAAACGCAGGTAACACTTGCAGGTCATGCAATAGCTTCCATGTGGGAATGGTATTGCTGTCTGTGGGATCCTGACCTTGCTGAAGAGGGAGAGAGGGATTTAAATGAAGTGGGGTGAGAACATGGCACAAGAAAAGTGAAATAGAAGAGGGGTAAGGAGCCAAATGATGCACTACATGTGCAGGGCACCATGGCAGGTGGCTGAGGGGTGAAAAAAGGAGAAGGTAGAAAGTGTCTGGAAGGGAGTAGATAATCTTGATACACCACTTTCCTCCATAATTCTTAAAAATGGTCAAATTATTGCAAGCCTCTGGATTCCGGGGGTTTTCTAGGCAGCAAAAACTTTATTTCCATAGAATAAATTATGCATTGCCTTTTGTGACAGGTGTATAAAAAAGATAACAGCCTACTTCTGTTACAAGTTTTTCAATTAGCAGAAGTGGTGCAGAACTGCTCTGGGATCTGAAATTGCCAGTTCAGCTAATGAACCGTGTAGGTGTTCAGGTTGGTTCCATGTGACTTGTGTAGGAGAGGGCGTCTTTTTAGCCACTGCATTTTTTAATTAGAAAATTTCACTAATGAGCACGTTAAAAGGGCATTTAAGTCAAGAATCAAGTTAAGAAATGCCAGCATCAGAGTGTGCCACTGGCATATTTAACAGGGTAGGTCACAGAGTCAGTCTCTGCTTTAGCTGGTGGTTAACTCATTAATAGATTTTCCTTGAAGAAAAGTGAGTTTTCAGATTTTCTTTGGCCTTTTTTAAAGTCTCATGTGCTCCTTTAGAATTAAAACTACCAAAATCTCAGCAAAAGCGTTGCAATTTTCTGGCATTTCTTACTGCCCTGCTGTTTTCTGCAGAACCTGCAGAACCCCACAGCTCCCCTCCACACTGCTGCCCCTTGCCAGGCACTGCCCAGATAATCCTGCTCTGCTTAAATTCTAAAAATGAAGAAGACAAAACCCTAATGAGAATGAAACAGATTAAAAAAGAACTAAGAAACTCAACACTGCAATTTTAGGGTAGACAGTAAATAGTTGCATGATCTGGATTGAATTTCCTTATTTAAATGGGGCGTGCTGTAACCCAAAGGATTGGTTTAGAGACTTGGGGAAGCTGAGTAAAGGCATTTATGAGTCATGCCTCCAGGCCTATCTTATTTTATGGGATTTTTAAAAAATTTGAATCACTCAATTTCATCAGTTTCTTGTGGCATAAAAGATTTCCCACCCTCAGTGTGTCAGGCTCCTCCTTTTACTTTCATTTCAGTCACTCCAGGGCAGAGCCAGCTTGCTGCCTCCTGGTTCCTACTGCTCTCTGCAAAGCAGTCTCTATTTTCTTTTATGTTTGATCTTACACTGCAGAGCCTCAAAAACTGAATCACAGGTTTATCTTGATCTTCTTAGCAGTGACTGCCCTACTATAAAATTATTTTTTTTTATGGCATCTTTCAAATGTCTCTTCCAGAATGGACTTAAAGTTGGCTCAGATGCTCCTGAAGTAAACATAATCTTTTTTTGCTATTGATCTCTCCTATAGCCAAAAATGCTCTGGGGTGGGTTGTTTTTATTTCTTTTTTTTTCTTCTGAAACAGATCAGATGACCTCAAATACAATCAAAATCTTGTCTTCCCATAGGTCAGAGGATTTTTTTACATCAAATATTAAGACTTGTACACCTTATTTCAATGCCCTGATCCAAACTTCAAATGCTATCACAAAATCTGGATGCAGCTCTAGTAGTGGTGTATTCCCTGCTTTTTCAAGTTTATCACCCTGGGCTATGTTGGCTTTGTTTGTTTTTATCAAGCCATGTATTCTAATGCCCTGAGCAGAAAGTAGGTAAGCACTTTGAAAAGGATTTAAAATGCAGGATGTATAAAATGATATTATCACTGAGCCATGAGAAAACAATGTTTTCCAAATTATATCCATATTAATATAGAGGGGTTTTTGTTCTTTGATTGTAATCGGAGGAGTCTGTCATTTATGAGGTTTTTTCCAGGGAGTATTAGGAATGCAACAAATACCATCCATGCACCAGCCAACATCCTTAGCTATCTTTTAGTCACTGCAGTTAATCATTGCATTGACAGCATCTATATTGCATGTGTCAGACACAGCTTCAATGAGCAAAAGGAATGTAATCCACATTACATCCATTTTCATTCTTCACACCAATAATGCAATGTTGTTCTGCAGAGGCATTGTCATAAAACCTTAATTTCTGATGTGATATTAGAGGGGCAAGTTGCATTTCCAAGCTAGAGCAGGCTGGTAATCATTTATCTCAAAGAAAATATTATCTCTGGCTTGATGAGAAGAAAGAGTGTATTTTACACACTTTGAGAAGTGAATTCTTATCTTCAGTATCTCAGCTGGAATTGCTGCCACTGGGGATGTCTAAAGGTATGGATCTGCACACAGCACGTGTGCTCTGCCTTCTGGTCTCATTTTTCATTTCCCCATCTGATAGAGGATTTGGGAGATGTTTTGTCTCCTCCCCTCCTTGGAAATCATCCTTCCTCTCTTCCCCTTTTCTTCAGGCCCAGAGGTGAGCAGGGATGAAGGCAGCAAGATCCAGTGATTCTTTTGCTTTACACAGCCCAGGGAATGTTATGCAGAGGGCAGCAGCTGCATTTCTGGCTGCTTCTGGAGACCTGTTCCTTCTGCTGCCTGTTTCTGCTTGGGTGCAGCCCCAGTTTCCTCTGGCTCCTGTTCCTCTGCTCCACAGGCTTTGACTCTTCCTCCCCCAGCACTTGAGGAGCATAATTATCTGCATAGCAATAATCCAAAATGCATGTTCTGCAGAGTATAGAGGTGAGCCTAGCAGTGTATTCCCACCTGCTTTTCAGAGCAAGAACTGGGAGAAAGGGTAGGAGGAAGGAGCTCCTCCCTAGGTAGAGCTGCCTACCTAGGCCAAAGGCTCTGAGGGCTGATGTGAGATGACACTGTGACAGCTTTCAAAATCCTGCAGGTATTTTGTCAGATTATCCCTCTTTTCTGACTCAGAGACTGAGCTTCTGAGAGGCATTTTAAAGACTTTTCTTCCATTTTCGGTCTCACGTGAAGGGTGAGGCAGTACAGATGTTACAATTCACAATATCAAAATCAGAAGCCAAACTATTTCCTAATTACAATACATTAGAAGTGTTTTTTAGCCTATCAGCTTTGGCCACACAATGCTGCTAATGCCTTTAAGCCAGTCATCTAAAATTACCCCTCATGGGTCCTACTACAATACATCTTTCATACTTCTATTTCTACAAAATACTTTGCAAGGTCGTCATTTAGAGCTTGTTTCTAGTTCCATTCCTCTCTCAGCAATGTCTATCCTATTCCATGGCCTTTCTCAGCCAGCATATTTTATCTCTGAGTTTCAACACAGGTGCACAAGACTGTGTGGGCCTTCTGTCAGACTTTGAGAATTCTCTACAAATCCATTTCCCACAGTGTTTATGGGGCAGGGGCTGCTCAGCACGGTGTGGGCAGCACCCTGTGTTCCCTCAGGAGCCCTTTGGGTCCCTCCCACCTGCAGAGCATCCGAGGTGACAGTGGGAATGTGCCGTGTGAGCACCTCTCCCTTTCCTTGCAATCCCCCACAAAGAGCTTCAGTGCCTCACAAGTGTTTGCCCCTCATTTTACCCTTCCAGTCTGACACTGAGGAGTTTCAGCTCTTTAGCTGGGAGTTTCATCTTCCAGCCAAGCTGTTAGCCTGCAAAGTGGGTGCAGAAAGTGCTTTTGTCTTGTTTCCATGCGCAGACCTTTACAGAAGTGGCTGAGAGCTGAAGGGTCACCTTGCAGCTCTCTGTGGCTCCATGTGTAATCCTTCAGCCCTACCCACTTTGGAATCAATGGATTTCCTCGTTGTGACCTTTGGGGGGTCAGCTCTTTTGATGAAAAGGAATGTAACAATCAGAACTGCATGTAGCATTTTCTTCACCATTCAAAACTCTCCAAGCCCAATTTAGCGCTCAATGTCTTGGACAATTTCATCTTCTCATATAATTTTTTTTTTAACATGGCTTTTGTTTTTATTATTTATTGTTATTGAGAAGGCAGCAGGTAGGTCCCTTCTATTTTTATCTATACAGTTTAAATCTCAGAATTGCAAAGGTTTTGGCCTTTGAATGATGCCATAGAGATCAGATGTAAGGTTTAACAGCACACACGTGTCATGCCTTGCAGGGTCACAGCCAAGGCCTGATTTCATCACAGCCTGACTGCAGGTATTTCCTTCCAGTCCCACTATTGTGTCTTTACAAGGATGTACCCAGAATTTTATGAAAAAGCCATTTTAAATCGTTTGATGCAGGTGACTGTGTTTGAAGTAGTTAGAGAAACAGACTCACAAGTCTACTTTTATAATTTATGACCAACATAAGTTGGATACTTAGTCTTAGATGCTGTTTTATGCAGGAATTCTGACCTGGGAGGCAGAAGGGAATGCTGGTGCTGCCCTGGGTTCTGCATCCCTCAGGAGTATCCCCTTGCAACTGGAGAATGCATTGTGCCTTTTCCACCAAAACAAATTGTATCCAGGTGGGCAGCAATGCCAGTGGGTTTACTGCTGCTGTCATTTCCACAGCTTGGAAGGAGCTGTGGAAAAGGCAGATTTGGCTCAGTGTGGCAGCAGCCATGGACCAGCTGTCCTGTACATAAGAACCCACTGCTCTGGCTTTGAAGGGGAGATCTTGGGCAAAGAGAGAGATGAGGAGGTGCCAGTGATGGCTTTGTGCATACGAGAGGTGTGGAAGGAGTGGGAAGGGAGTGTTGCTAGGAGCACTGAAGTCAGCCTGTCAATGCATAACTGAAATGGTGGCTGGAACGAGTTTCTAGTCCTCTTACAAAGAGATCACTTTAATTTTACACCTGTGGGCTGCCTTCATGCTGTATGCCCGAAAGCGTGGCCCATAAAATGCCATGCAGACAGCAGCTGCGTGTTCCTTCTCTGTGCCCCGTGCCAGCGTTTCCAGGGGAAGGGAGGGCAGAAACATTCCTCACCAGGCAAGACCTGGACTGAAAACCAGGAAAAGAACAAGTGAGGGCCAAATGCACCAGCAGATGGCTGTTCCTGGAGCCTGTTCCCTGGCAGCTGAAGCTCCTGGTCCTGTGAGAGGGATAAATCTGTGCTGCACACTCAGGCAGGTTCTCTCAGGGATGGCTCTTGGCATTCTGGAAGGAATTCAGCAGAGTGAATTCCACTCCCCCAAAGTGTTCTCCCCTCTTTCTCTCAGTCAAAGTAATGAGGTGACTGTGCAAGTTTGAGCTCTCTAAGTTTTACAGAGCATAAAAGCTGTAGGCTTGGTTTTCTTCCTGTACCAGGATGGATTATTTCAGTGTACAACATCTATTTTGTCCAGCTTTTTTTTGCCTAGGGTATTTTCCTTCCAGCTGCAGAATTAGAAGGTGAATTTAGCAGTTCAAAACCTGCAGTTATATCAATTTATTGGCCTAAGTATTGGCATTTCCACCAGAGGACAAATGATCAAACCGGTACAGGAGGAGCTCCTGTAAGATACATTGTCTTTCAGTGTGAAATGCTGCAGGTCAATCCTGTGGCAAAACATAGTGAAAATTAACTAAGAGCTAATCAACTAAAAGGTTTAATTAACCTATTAACTAATTAACATTTAACACTTAATTTTCATGAAGTATTTCTTTTGCAACATCCATTTTAGGATGAAGATATTCAATGATACACTGAGAACTGCTTTCTTAGAATAACTGATTAATAAGGGAATCATAATACTATGGATTTATGAGCCATAATTCACACTAGAACTATATTTATGTCTGCACATATTTTTCCTATATACTTTTTTTCCCCTAAATATAGAAAGGTATCTTACAAATATTCTGTATTTTCACAAAAAACAGAGTCTCTTTTGTATATGACTGAGAATTTCTGGAAAAGTTAAATATAAATGTTTCAAGTATAGGAGTATACTTCTTACTTTCATTGGGACAATCTCTTTGGGTGTTCAAATATAGGATTCAAATAGAGCTACAGAAATGTATCAAATGCAGTCTGGGATAAATCACTGTACTAGGTTTTTTTTGTATTTAACAATGAGACTTTTATTTATAATGAGTAGAACAAACCAGTGGACCCTGTAATTTCCAAAGATCTTCTTTGTTCCCAAAAGCTGTTTTTTTACCGAATAATCTGCATCTTTTTTTCCTCTCTCCAAGAACTCTTGAAATCCATTTAGACCCTTCTGAGAAAAAAACAACTTAAATATATAAATAGGAAACACACAAACACGAAAATTTACCACTATACCCATAGAGTTTCCTGTAAAACTGCAGTCTTAGGAGTGCAGTTCAGTTCTGGTTTACATTCTAATTTTTAGATAGGAATTTCACTTATTGAAATGAAAATAAAACAGTATCAGTCATATCAAATTGGAAATAGAATCATGTATCTCAGTCTGTGAAGTGATGTTGGGTCTCTAATCAGAAAGTAGCATGTAATAAGCTTAAGTACATTTCTGCTGAGGTTTTCCTCATCAGTGCCACTGATTTAATTTCTGTATTTGATTAAGAAGGACAATGATGGAGTGACTGGTATCATTTTGGGGAAAAAATTAAAGGATGAATATTCTTAAGAGGAAAAAGACCTTACTTTCAAAGCTTTCATCTATCCATGTCATTTAAAATATTACTCTATATTCTGTCCTGTCACTCTGCCTTAATCTAAATGCACATAATTTCAGCTCTGTATGATTGCATAAAGAAATGAGAAACCTCTGGAATAACTTTGATTTTAGATTTTTTGGGCCTGGGCTCTGTGCTTGTTTGTGCAGCTAAAGTTGTTCTTGTCTGCATAGGAATTTCCAACACTCAGCAGATAATTACAGGGCTTGGTTTTCATTGACTCAATGCAATTCAAACCTCTTGCTTATTAATCTAAACTTGCAGATTGACAATTATGATTTTAGAGAGAAGCCAGTGAAAAGTATATATTTCACACATGTCCATTTTCCACTCCATTACACAAATACAGAATTCCCTGGATAGCAGAGAAACCTGGATAAGATATTGATTCTAGAAGATCTAAGGTGATTATAAGTGTTACATATCAGTATTTCAAAGGTGGGTAATTTGCAGATGGAATAATGCAGCCACAGCTGATTGATAATTTTCATTTTAGTTGTCATTGCAAACCTTGAACAAGATCAAGGCTTTTGGCTCTCAGAAAGGAAAGAAACTCAGTGCTTGAGGTGGAAACCAACCCAAGGAATGCCTCTGGAGCTGTTGTTGCAGATAGGCACAGAAAGAACCCCCCTCAGAAGAGCTTTGTGAACTTTTCCTGCTCTTCAGTGTCATTTGTAAATGCTCTATTTCATCTCAATTACTGCACTCCCATCTATTTAGTGATCTTCTCTTCAGAGGAAATAATTACTCTGTCTTCTCTCTTCTCCAAATTACTATTACCTTACTGCCAGGAGATAGTCTGGTTTTTCTAGTAACTTTCCATTCTAAGAAATATTGGAAAAAATTACATAAACACGTAAAAACAAACTTTGATTTTTGTGTGTATGATTTTCTTTCATGTAAACATAGGTAATTACCTGGCCATTGCACCAAGTGGATTATAGTCTTCCTCAAATATCCACAGGCTTCAGGATAAATATCTCAATTGAATTGAATGGATAAAAGGGATAAAATCCTGATTATAAACCTGGTTTTCTGCTTTCATTAAGCAGAGGAAAAAGTGTCTATGCTTGGGGGGTTTTGTCCCAACTGTTGTTAAAAGTCCTCTTCAATTTGAAGCTTTCATGAGGTGGAAATATGCTGGAAATGAAGTTATAGTTGTCAGCAGGCTGGAATCTCAGCTGACATAATTCAGAATATGGCTCTAGATTGAATTTTTGTCAGTTTAGGTTGACAGAGATCAAAATCCTGAAAAAGACCCAAGAGTACCTGTTTTCTCACCAGAGGAAAGCAATGTTGATTTTATATTTTTGTAAGAATGTACAGAATTTTGTTTCAGTCAGAGTTTTACCATGGATGAATCTGGCTGGGTCAATCCTGCACACTAGATTTAGTATTTGCCAGCATGCATAATGTCACTATAATTTAACTACACTGTGAAATAACTGAAATCTCTCAGATACATTGGTTTTTGTGATTATTAAATGGTGAGGCTTTAAAAGAAACTCTAATTTTAAAACTCAGAGCTTTGTGAGAAAAATAATTGCTAAATATGTATTGTGTACAATAAGTGAAATAATTTTACAGTATTAAAAGGAGAGAATAAAGACTACTGCAGGAGGTGTGCTAAACAAATACTTAAAAGCATATAATGATGACAAATAATACATACTACTATTGAATGTTTCAAAAATTCCTGTGTGACTGGACTTAAGTCAAAACTCTTCACCAGAAGAACACATCTATATTTTTTTTCCATTGATTTTACCATTCACAGAATTGTGTAGCTTTTTATAATTAATCCATCATCTCAGTTTTTCCTATCAGGAAAATTTCCAGAGCCTGCATGATCTTTAGATGCAGATTGATAGATTTCAGTCCTTGAGGCACTGTTCTGTGTGTTTTTTCTCCTGCCATGAGCTTTTGCCACACTTCCAATGTTTGCAGCCAGACTTCACACATCTGTATAAGGCACCACGTGTCTGTTTTCCAAAGGGAATGCTGCACCTAACTTGATTTTTAACTTTTCAATCTTAATCTTCTGTTTGCCCTTTATATCTCAAATTGAGAGTGCTACTACAGCAGGAATATTTCTGGCTTCCTTAAAGCAGTAAAGAAAAGTTCAGAGCTTATTTAGGGATGCGTTTCCAGAGTTAAGGATGGGGACAATGCCTGAGCTGCTTTGTGCTACCTGAAAGCAGCTCCAGCACTCCCTCCTTGACCTCAGGCAGCTTCACAGTCCCTTCCTTGGAGCTGCTTTTCCTTCCCACAGCTCCACGAACCTCCCCCAGTGCAAAGACTTTGCCATCTTCAGGCTGTCAACTTCATTATTTTGAGGCAGAGATGGCAACAGCGAAAGTGAGAAGCTGAGACAGAGCTCACACATAAGACAGGCAAGGTTATCTGGCAATTACCAAAAAAACCATTCAGAAACATCTGTCGGGTGTGTGATAAAAGCAGCGTTTCTTGGAGCCATCTGTCTCAGATTAGCTCTAGATTGTGCAAATAACCTGCCTTTGATTAAGGCAGTGGGGTTATTTTTTCCTCATTACACCTGCGACTGGAATTATAGATGTGTTTAATGTAATATATAATGGTTGTGAGAGGGAAATATTTTCGTCTAAGGGCTGGGAATAATGGAGTAGATTCAAGGATAATTTCGGGGGTGGAGCAAGAACTGTGAAGATATAACTAGGAATTTTACAGGATTTCCTTGCCACTATTTAGGCAATCTATCAGTCTATTGAATTTGAAGCTGGTATTCTCTCTTTGCAAATAATTTTTCCAGAAAGGTTTGTAACATTAAATTCAAATTTTTCTGCATTTTTATTGTAGTTGACATTAAGAGCACATGAGAATATTTAAGTTGATTCCTGTTTCTGACCCAAATCCAGCGTCCTCCTGCAGATTATGCTCCTAACAGTGTTTCACAGAATGCATTCTGTCATCTATTATTTATCTGGTTTCCTTAGCGTGATTCCTCCTTCCCTTTCTGACAACCTTCATCACTGTTTCACTTCTTGACAGTGTGACATTCCCAAACAGCAATCTAATGCCTGCAGAGTTTCATGTTGACACAAGCAAAAAGAGGGACAGGCTTCCACCTAAATGAGAGGGCAGTGGGTAAATATATGTGCAGCTGTTTCTGGGGACAGTATTTTGTTTTGAGTAGGTTTTTTTTTCTTCCCTTTCTTCATTCCAGGCCTATCTGCATTTTATCCTATCCAAAAAAACCCTGTTTTTGCATGTTAAATTGTCCTGCCTGGAGGCTCTGACCAGAGTGTGGCTCCCTTTCCTACCTTGCATCCGAAGTCAAAACCGTGCTTGATATCCTTCCATGACAAATTAAATTATTGCAAACACTATCTGAACAATTTGCCCTTTTACTCACTGCAGTTTTCCCCCTATAATAGGTTGCTTTCATGTGGATGAATAAAAATTACTGAATGTTGAATGAAAGTTATGAATGAAAGATGAATGAATGTAACGAAAATGTTACAAAATGAACTAAAATGATTTCATATTATCAAGGAACTAAAAGGTGCACTTTTAATTTTTTTTTTTAACTTATCTGAATTTTCCTTGTTCTCTCCTGCAGGCAACTTTTTAGGAGATTTTTCCTTTGTTACTATATTGTGTGGGTATTAAGGTAAAATGAGGTATTGTGGAAAGAATTCCTGTTTTATCAAGCTCTATTATGTAGAATTAATAAGAAAAGATTTCTGGCCCCAAAAGCTTAATATGTATTAATAAACCAAAGGGTAAAAAGAAAAAGCTGGAAGGTCCTTATTGTTTGGTCTTTAATTAACTTGCTGAAGATCATAAAAAGCCAGTAGTTGGCTGAAAATAATAGTCTTGCTTTCCACTTCAGAACCAGTACACAGCCATAACATTTTTAACCTTTGGCCCAACATAGATTTTAATTTATAATTATATTGTAAATTAGAAAAGGAAAAAAAATATTTTCTAAAAGCAGGAGTAAAATTTGTGTGGGATGATAGTAGCTGGGTTCAGAAAATTAAACTAATTAATTGAAGGTGTTTTGAGAGATACTCATTGCCATTGAGTAATTTAAGGAGGTTAGCTTTGTTTCCTTAGTAGCTCTGGAGAATTATTGTAGGATTTTTTTTTCCTTCCTCTTTTCTTACAAAGCAATGAATCTGCAGAAGGATTCTTTGGAACCATCTGGCTTCATCAACTTTAAAGTCCTCCCATAAGGAAGCTTTACGTGGTTTTTCTTGTTTTAAAGGAATTTGATAGGAAGGAAATAATATATTGCTATTGGGGGCAGACTGTGTGGGTTTCTGTGCCACAGAATCCCTGTCCAGCACAAAATGTCAGAAGCTCTGAGCTGTCCAAGCTGAGGAGGGCTCTCAAAATTGAGTTTCAATTTTTTTTTTGTATAGAAAACAGCAGAATGATGTTTTTATACCAACATACTTTAGTTGAAGTTGCTCTAGGCCCAGATTTTTAAGGCCTACATAGACATAGTCCCAGAATCAAGATGCTTTTGCAGTAAAAGAATTAAGGATAAATTAATTCCATCTACACTCCTCCCAGAACAAGCTGAGTTATTGAATCTCAGGTGCTCCCGTTGGGAATGGTTTCTTCCCAGCAAATGAAACCTGAGCCACAGAGAGAGGAGGAAGACAGAATCCCTGTGGAAATGTGTTCTGAGAAAATATCCAATATCAGCAAATGAGCTGGATACAGGGAGAGACCTTTTAGCTGGAATAACCAGGTAACACCCCTAATTTGAATTGTGTTCTGGATGTTGTTGATGGCTGCATTAGCAGTTTGCCAATGTCCTTCATTTGACTTTGATCTGAGAGAGATTCTCCTTTTTTTTCCCCTAAGGAGGGAAATTCTCTTTGTTTCAAAACCTTTTAAAAGTTTTCTAACCAAGAGTAAATTGTTAAGAGCTTATAGACATTTGCATAAACCAATCATAAAAATTACACATATACTTTATATCCAATAGTAGGTGCTTGTTGCATATTTTTTTGCTATTCAGGAACTTTTCATACTCTTCTATAAACAAAAGCACAAAGCCTCGTTATTAAACTTTTCTATTCTCTTGCTTAACATACATACTTTTACAGTACAGTGTTTACATCTGCACTTTGTAACTATATTTTTCCTGGGTGAGAAATCAGAAAAAAAAAACAAAAAATCAACATAAAAAAAGTAATGTTGCTTTAATTTCTTTCCAAATTGGGGTGCTAAGCTTCATTCTCATGGAGGTAGACACCTCCTTAAACTACATCTGATCTTTGTGCCCTTAAGTTCATGGCAGCAGAATCAGAAATATTCATTGCTCCCCTACCAGCAACAAAAGCTGTTGAAGCTCTTGAAATGTCTTTGATGTTTAGACTGATGGAGCTGTAGTAAATTGTACTTTTTAAAAATCTTTCTTTCCTTGTTTTCTTTGGACTTTGAGAAATGTTGTTACAATTAATGTATTCTAACTCAAACAACTTCTGCATTTGTGTAAATTTACAAAAGAGCAAAATGTAAAGGAGCTGTTAGCTCTGGGTAGAATCTACTGATAAAAATGCATAAATGTTGAGTTGATGAAAAATAATTTGCCACTGATATAACAAGAATGAAATTTTCCTTATTTTTTCGATAAATTTTGGCTGCCCTAATGTCTGCAATGAAATCTAAAAATACTAATGATTGGCCTTATATTTCATTACTCTTGATCCCTGTGCCTGTGTGACAAAAATATTTCACACTGACCCTGGTTAATATGAAATGGAACCACAGCTGAATCTCTTCAAACTTTTGGAAAATACTTTTCCAAAACAACAGCTTCAACACAATTACAATCTTTTGACAGGTATTTAAAAAAAGAAAAAAAAAAAAAGTCATGTGAGCAGAGGCCATAATGGGATTTATTCTTCTCTTAAGCATTTCAGACATCCAGCAGAATAATTTAATCTCTTCACAGAAATAGCATATGATGAAATTACATTGGGTATATATAATAAAGTAGTATGCTAAGCATTTTAATATAACTCAAATATATAAGAATATAAAGAAAGAAGATACTAAAAAATCTTTTCCATTTGGAGAAAATGAAATACACATTTCTTTTCAAGATATAAAAAGCATGTTTTGCTCTGATTATGTATCAGAATCATTCTTCTTTCTCTCTTTTACCTTTTTTTGGTTTTTGGTGATATTTTTTTTTTCAATTGTTGACTGTAATGTAGATTAAGATGTAGCCATGTGAAGTTTTTGCATTCTAAAACTGAGGAATTGGAGGGAAAGAGCTCTGAAAAGATGGCATAAATCTGAGGTGCAGAGCCAGGAATTTCTCTAGATTCTCTTAAAATTACAATAACTTCATTAACTGTTTTTGTTTGTTTGTTTGTTTGATCTGGTTTGTTTTTGGTTTTTAAAAATTTTTATTTGAACATCAGCATTTGGCTATAATAAATACAATGAAGGCACTACCTTGCTTCACACAGCACTGAAAAATTTGTTTCACTTTTGACAGAATTCACTTTAGTTCCTATCGGTGACCAAAAAAGGAAGAGGGTTTATCTGCCAATCATCTATTCCTGCAATATAAATACAAACATATTTAATTAATTTCTTTGAAGTGGCGTTTCTCATGTTACTCCTACGACAAGAATTATAATTAAAAAATAATGTTTAAAAAAAAAGCAAAACCCCAAAACCACAAAAAAGTCTCTGTATAACCAAATCCAGAACTCAGGGAAAAAAAAAAAAAAAGCCTGCCTTGGTATTGTTTAGGTCATTATTACCTCAGTAATTGCAATATAATTTACTTAAATCAGTATCACCCTGTGATACTGCCCTATCAGAGAGTACTCAGCGGCTATTAAACAGAATTTTTTTTAAACCATGAGCATGCATTACATTAGATTAATGTCCACAGCTGATCATAGGTCCCCAGTTATGTCCCCAGAAAATATCTTCTGACTGCTGCTCCAGGTGCTCCTTCTCTTTGACCTCTGTGTGTGTGACAGAGAGAAAGAGAGGGCAAAAATCATGTTTATAAAGTTCTACAGCACTAAAACCCAACCAGCTCTGACTCTGGCAAACCAAGGGAGGAAATCCATTTATCCACCTGTTTTTTGTGAATTTGCATTGCTCTTTTACATGCTGTAATACCTGACATTCATTTTAACTGCTCTACCCACACTGATGGCACATTTGGCTTTCTGCAGTGTGAAAAAGGGAGTTTTTTACAGCTTCTGAGGATAAAAAACACCTGTGTTCTTCAAATATTTCATCACTTGTAAGCCTTATATATAATTTAGCAAGCCCAAGACAGTTTCGAAATGAATGCTGCATACTATGACCAATTATGGTCTTTCAACAAATAAATTCTGTCTGCTTTCATAATTTTTTTCTTACATTTTCCTTCTTTTTTCTTTTGAAATATGTGCTTTCCATCCAGCAACAGAATGCAGAAAAAAAAAGCCTTGACTTCTGTATGTAGAAATATTTCATGTGTGATCCATGTATGCCCTTTGTCTTGCCTGGAAAACGTAGCTTTTAAGTAGGGTTTGGGAGAAATGAGTAATTTGCTTTGTTTTATTAATCTCTATTTTCATTTTTTACTGTCTAGAGGAATACGTGCCCTAAATCTCCGCTTGTGTGTTACTCTGTTTTGAAAGGCTTAGTTGTGAGTAGAGAATATGTCTTTTAATACTTTATTTGATCGAGGTGGAAGTCTGTTTGGGAATTTAAAAAATGCGTTTCCAATGTGTTTGGAGAAACTGGGTAGATGCTTATTTGAGCAGTGGTGTGTCTCCATCTACCAGAACTTGCAGTGGGACAGAAAGAAGAAATGGGCCAGAAATAGGTCAGAAATAGGTTAGAAATACACCAGACACTCCTTTATCCAGGCACTCACTGTTTGGTTGCCCCTATTTACCATCAGTGGTGGAGCCAAAAGGGCCATTGCTGCTCTGCCCACTTGGTGTCCTTTTTAATTCTATTTTTTTCCAAATCATAAATGTGCACATCAGCTCCACGTGGTGACAGCTGGCATTTCCTAGGCAAGGGTGACCTTCTGAGCCACTTCACAATTGCAAACTGCAATTGTAAATTACCCCAATTTTACTGACCAGCAATCTGCAATTCTCCTTTCCTTACACTGCTTACACAGGGCCCCTGTAATGAGAATTGCACCTCTGTGATTCTCCTGTGTTGGGGGTTTGTTGGAGGAATGGGACAGGACTAATGTGGAGCCTTTATTGCCACATCAGCCTCATAACAGGATGAGACAATTGAAAGATGGCAACAGCTCATGTCTTGCCAGCAGCAGCCCAACATTTCTTTGTTACAGGGGATTTTTAAAAGTTTTACAGCCAATAACATATTGCTAAAGCTCACAGAGCATTGTTCTAGCCCATCACTAAAAGCACATGAATATCTGCTTTAAACAATGCTTGCTTCTATGCTTTCTGTTAACAACAAACAATATTCCATTTTTAAGCTTAAAACCTTCTACTGTCTTGCTAAGGCTAAGACTCAGACTGTTTCACGTCCTTGCTTGCTGTACTATTGTACAACAATAGTAACTTTTTGTTGTACTATTGTACAACAATAGTA
>VWYP01008827.1:327-15259 GCA_013400435.1 Pycnonotus jocosus | reverse complement strand
AAAAACAAACAACCCAAACAAAACCCCAGGAAATTCTTGATAGAAGTATTCTTTGTGTTAATAATGGCAATTTTAGCAGTATTATAGCTGCAATATCTGGTCAGTTTTGGTCTAAAGATCTCACAATGTGCTTCAAAAACTTTTTCACCATTAATATGAATTTATCAAAGAATTAACAATATCATTTTTTAAATTAATCGCAAAGTTGCATGAAAAATTCTAATATCTTTCAGGTTTCCAAATGAAATATGCTTGTTTATTTCTTCAAATTTTATGTACCTCCAAAACTTCAATACCTAGTATCCAAACCTCATGTAACCTACAGTCCTTTTAATTTTAAAAATTGTTATAAGAATTGGGGAAGTATTACAAGCTCTGGTTTCCAGTGTCAAATGAAAACCCATTTCAAAGTAAAAGAAAGCCTTTGTTAATCCACAGTCATGCACCCAATTCCTCTGAAACTTTAATCCTTATAATTAATGGCAAACTCTGTACACTTTTTAATATGTTTTGTGTAGTCATGCAAGCAATTAATTTGATACATAGGAAGGCCCAGTCTGTCAAACTTCTGTGGCAGTCAAAGGAAAAATTACACTAAACATAGTATAGGGAAAACACCAAAACCAAATTATTTTTTAAATATATAAATATTGTGTTTTTTCTCTCTCTGGATATTTAAGTGAAAAGATTCTCCAGAGGAGTTTTCATGATAAAATATTTTACACAAGGCTGGTATTTATTTCGGACATAGAAGTACCATTTAACAGTAAAAGGTGGAGATTTCTTAATAACCAGAATGAAGTCTGTTCATAACTACAGGTGTCAAATATTAAAAAATAAAAATAAAAAAGACAAAAAATCTCCAAACCCAAAACTCGGCTCTTGTACAGACAACTGGTTCTGTTCACACATATGTAGTTCACCTGGTTGTGCTGTCCTATGCTCATAGTTCAAGCATATCTCATTTTTTGTGCCTATTTGTTAAAAAACATATGCACTACATGAACATAAAATCATACAGGCCCTACATTAATCCAATGTATTAATGTAAGTAACAAATTTTTCATAGAACACTGAATTTATGGGCACATGCTTCAGGCTGATCTTTTGTTGCAACAAATCTTTTGTTTGGTTGCATTTTGTTTAAAATCATGTTCACAATAATGATTTAAAATAAACCAGACTTCTAAAGACTATTTATAGATCCCATACTTCACCAAAAACTGAGACTAAGTGAGGCAATGTGAAATACATCTCTAACTCTTTTCAGGTTGGTATATGAGATCTTTTAATCAATTTTTAGTTGCCTAAGAATTTGCCAATCCAAACCTTCTGGTTTTTTAACATTTTTTTGAATTAACATTTTTTTGAATCATTTTAAGACTGGCCAACCTACTACAGAGAGTGCACCATATTGAGGCAGTTGATACACTTAACTAAAAATTATTTTTAATTCTGCATGAAGCATTCCTCTGTGTGGTCTGTGATAGTACTTAGAAATATATTGAACAAATAAAAAGAGAAAAAAAAATTAAGAAAATCAAGGGATACAGTAAAAACTTAGGAAAATTATTTTAGTTTTTAAATGAACCAACAAAACCCTGATAACATTGATTGGGCCCCATTGCCATAAGTCTGATTCTACTTTGATTTTAGGCTTCTGTGGGGGTTTTTATTTTTGTGAAAAGACAGGCCAGTTGGTCTCCATAACCTCATATAATATCCATAAAAATACCAAAAAAATAGTGAACTAGAAAACTTTAATCATATGCATTTGAAACCAAATTTTAATCCTTCGAACAGTTTTCCACTTTTTTAACACCAGGAATGCTTTGCAAAGCAGAGGAAGATTTAAAGAAATTAAGTTGCCATTTTTCTAATTCATCACAAACAACACTGGAGAATGAAAAGTTTTTTGTGTACTATACACTCTAAAAGCATAACATAAAGCTGAACATTTTTTGATTTAATGAATTTCATAATCTATGACAAGAAATAATCACTATTTATCTCGTAAGTTCTAGATGAGCATATTTGTGAGAACATGCTTAATGATAAAAAGTGAAAGGAAGCAGAATATTATCACCTTTCTTCCTGTGTCTTTCTGCTTAATTTATTTTCCCAGAAGTGCTTTATTATCAACTACACAACAGACTTAAATGTAGATATACAGATCTGAGAATGTATCTGCATTTTCTTTTCTCTAGTACCTAGAAAGATTTTGCTTGTACTAGAAAGTGTCCAAAAGAGGACTATGAAGATGGTTAAGTGTTTAGATGGAAAGCCACACAAGGAGAGGCTGAGGTCAGTTGGATTGTTCAGCCTGGAGAAGAAGAGACTGAGACCTCATCACAGTTTCCAGCTTCCTTGTGAGGGGTAGTGGAAGTTGTTCAACTGATCTCTTCTCTCTGGCAATCAGTGACAGGGCCCAAGGGAATGGCCTGAAGTTGTCTTGGGAAGGTTTAGGTTGGGTATTAGGAAAAGGTTCTTCCCTCTAAGGGTGGTTGGGCACTAGAACAGCTCCACAGAGAAGTGCTCACAGCACCAGCCTGACAGAGCTCAAGAAGCATTTGGACAATGCTCCAGGCACACCTTGGGACTGTCCTGCACAGGGCCAGGAGTTGGACTTGACGATCCTTGCAGATGCCTTCCAAGTCAGGTTATTCTATTCTATGATATTATGGTTCTCTGAAAATATCATCACCTCAAATGGTAGAATGTACAATTACTCTTTCAATAAAATTGAGAAAATTTTGCTGATAAACTTCTAACACTGTTCAATTATTAATTTTCTTTTTTAGAGTGTTTTGAATCACTTCTTACTCATAGCCTCCAAATAAACTCTGTTTCACCACTGGAGTCAAAGTACTCTAGGAGCAAAAGCAGCAGTGTGTGTTACTAAATCCCTTGCCTATTACTTTTAAATACACCAAAGGAACACTTTCTCAAAACTGCAGACAGAAAACACTTCAATTGAAAATAGACAATTTTATCTCTACAAATTTAATGAAGAAATAAAATTACTTTAATAGCATGTGTCAGTAGGGACATGCAGAAGTAATGTCACTGTGAATAACTCCTAGAAAACAATTAACCTTTGAAGCAACATCTTGCTGTACTGTGTTTATGTGACAAGGTTTTGGTAGACAGGGAGTTATAGGGCGGCTTCTGTGAGAAGACTCTAGAAGCTTCCCCCATTTTCAAATAAGCCAATGCCAGCTGACTCCAGAATGTATCTGCTGCTGGCCAAAGCTGAATCCATCAATGTTGGTAGCACCTCTGGGATAACAGATCTAACAAGGGGTAAAAAACTGCTGTGCAAGAGAAGCCTGGACAGAGGCATGAATATGTGTGAGTGAAACAGTTCTGCTGATACCAAGGATGATAAAGAAGAAAACAGAAGGGATTCTCCAGGTGCTGGGGTTGAGGTTCCACTGCAGCCCATGGCACAGACCACAGTGCAGCAAGTTTTCTCTCTGAAGCCCATGGAGGATCATGGGGATGTAGAGATCCACCTGCAGCCCATGGAGAATCCCAGGCTGTATCAGGTCAGTGCCCAAAGGAGGTTGTGAACCCATGGGAGCTCCTGGCAGGACACGTGACCACAAGGAGAGAGGAGCCTGCAGTGGAACAGGTTTGTTGGCAGGAGTTGTGACCCCACAGTGGATTCACTCTGCTACAGCCTGTTCCTGGAGGACTGCATGCTGTAGTAGGGACCCAGACTGGAGCAGTTTGTGAAGAGCTGCAGCCCATGGGAAGGACTCATACTGGAGAAGCTCATGAAGGTCTGTCTCCCATGCAAAGGACCCCACACTGGAGCAGAGGAAGAGTGTGGGGTGTCCTCCCTCTAAGGAGTAAGGAGTGACAGAGACAAGATGTGATCAACTGACTACAGTCCTCATTTCTCCCTCCCTGTTATGCTGGGAGGATGAATTGGAGAAAATAAGGAATGAGGTTGAGCCTGGGAAGAAGGGAGGATAGGGGGAAGGTGTGATAAGATTTCATTTCTCATTTCCTAGTCTGATTTGTTGTTAAACAAATTTCCCCAACTTGAGCCTTGCCCATGACAGTAACTGGTGGGTGATCTCTCCCTGTCCTTATCCTGACCCACAAACCTTTCAACATATGCCCTCTCTGCTGTCCAGGTGAGAAAAAGAGTGATAGACCTTTGTGGTGGGCACCTGGAATCTAGATATGGTCAGCCCACAACACTTGCAAAATCTTTTGCTCAAGCACTTGTGTCAAGTTATGACACAAATCTCCAAAGAAATAAAATTCTGATTATTCAATGTTGACTAATAGATTATCACTGTTTACCATAACATACCTTTGCTTTTGATGCAGTCTAATACAAATTATCTAGCTTTCCAAAGCCTGTATTTTGATTTTATATTGAGCTTGTTATTAACCACAATCAAATATGCAAAGTCATATTCTAAATTTGTACCTTTTTTCCTGAATGACTGTTATTTTCCAATTAGTCATATTGGTATAATCAAGAATTTGTCAAATTATGTTTTGATTAATGAATTTTTTTCTGCTATACTTAATAAGCACACAATGGCAATCATCACTGAGAGAAACCTTCTCCCATCTGGGTTTCACATTATAAAGAATGAATGTGTTATTAACTGGCTACAATTTTGCTCAGAAACCAACAGATATTATGAACCACAGTCAGAAAGTATGTATAATGACTGTTTGCATGCTTAAACACAAGTGGGTACTTTGCAGCATCATTTTATGATTGTTAGCCTAACTCTGAAGACAGTCTTCCGGTAGTCTTCGAGCATATGCTTGAGGAACTGGCAGTTATAGTGGCATTTCTAGAAATAGTTTCTTCCAAAAAGAGCAAGTTCAATTTTAAAGATACAGATTCCTTTTATGTTCCCTATCAGCATATTTGCAGGAAATAAAGTGGGAGCAGAAGATGCAATTGGAAAGTTCTTTCACACCCTTGACTTATTCTGCTTAACAAAGAAGAAAATTGCAAATGATCAAATAATGGCTGGAATTGCTTCTTCTGAAGGCTCAGCTTCTTCAAATTGCCTTCTGAGATTCTGCATATGTTAATTCAAAGTCATATTGTGGGCTTGGCATTGCTGTTGTCTGGTGTTCCAATTTTCTTTTCTCAAAAGTTACAGATAAGTGATTTAGACTGGATGTTTTGTGATCCTGGTGTGGGATTTGTTTCTTTGGGTTTTTGTCAGAATAGGAACTGAAGAAACAGTACTGACAAGTACAAATATGTGTGGATCAAAAGCAAAGAATGTTTATATCCAAACCCATAAATACTAAAGGAACTGAATTTTATAATCTTTTGCTCATTTTCTCCAAACAGAATTAATTCTGTAATTAATGTCCTTTTTAATTGAATTTTACCTGAACTACTGAAAGCTTTACCAGAACTGATATGCTTCCATGAAAAGTTCAAGTTCTGATACACTAGGTTTGGCAAAAGACATTTTGCCAGAAAGTGCTCTATCAGATGTAAAAGTAAGACCCTTGAAATTTCGCTGTTATGTCGGACAGGAAGTTCTGTGTAGTTGATATTGAAGCATATAGATGTGCCAGATACTGTGTTCTTATGAAAAGCTGGCATACTATATACTATTCACTCTTCTGAAACAGATACCTTAACATTATATAATAATATATATCAATATTATATACATTATACTACTACCAGGTCTTAGGGAGCAATCACTTGTCTGATGTTAAGAAATTCAGACTATTTTTTGTTTTGTAAATTAATGAAGCATTATAACTGGACTACAAGCAAATAAACTAGCATTTCACAGCTGCCCAAGTCAACATAATTAACCACCTGAGGATGCAGATAGACATTAAGAATACCATTCATAGTAGCATGTAGAAATGACAGTTCTGTTGCTTTACTACTACTAGAATTAGCTAATAATTGCATAGGAAATGAATAGAACTCAGTAAATATCTTATAGAAGACTTATGGAAATCATCGGGTCACAGAATGCGTAAGGTTGGAAATGTGGATCAGAATGGGCCATCTGGTCCAGCCTCCCTGCTCAATCAGGGCCAATCCAGAGCACATGGCACAGGATTTTGTCTGGATGCCTCTTGAATATGTCCAGCGAGGGAGACTCCACAATCTCTCAGAGCAGTCTGTTCCAGTGTGTTTGGTCACCCTCACAGTAAATAAATTCTTCATCATATTCAGGTGGAACTTCCTGTGCATCTGTTTCTGCCCATAGCCTCTTGTCCTATTGCTTGGCACCACAGAGGAGAGCCTGCTTCCATCCCCTTGACAACCTCCTTTCATAAATTTATGCACATTGATGAGGTCCCCTCCCAGCTCTCAAGGCTGAAGTGGCTGCTCCAACAAGACTCTGTAGAAATGAATAATGAGAACAATGTGGCAAGAACATGCTCTGTAAAAACAGATGATTTGTATTTGCTGTATAAATGAGACTGTGTGTGAGTGTGAGTCGCTGAATAGGCTCTTTCTAAACTGTTGCTATCTGTGCTTTTATTAGATTTTACTGACATTTATTTTGTCTCTAGAGCTGGTGCTCAGAGTACTACTAAACAATTAATTTAACTGAATACATGCAGTCACTAGTATGGAATACCTTTCCAGTGTCTAACTATATATTTATGACTATATTGTGGGCATTACCACTACTCGAAAAAGAGATTCCTATTATTGTCTTTCAAGATGTTCTGTCGTTTCTGTGGTTGTTTGAATGTAAAAGATTGCTTGGATGGCAGTATCATTCTGTTCATTGCAATCAAAATCAAAAATGAACTTTCATGAAAATAGAATTTGGTTTTATCACATCATATTGTGAATGACTAATAGAATAATCTAACTTGATACATCGTTCCTTTTTCTTTGGTTGATAAAGTAAGATATAATCCATCTTATTTTCAAATGCAAGATTATCTGATAAAATGAACAGATAGACTTTATGGCTGATGGCTTTTATTCTGATCAACAGATGAATGACATCAAGGATATAAATAGAAAGCACATATCCATGCTGTGGTTGAACATTCTGTGTTAAAATGAGGCAGCTCACATTTGAGTAAGTGAAGGAACTCAATGTTCCATCAGAGAAGGGCAAAAAATTATTCTTAGAGGAATCTTAATACACGTATATCTGAAGCAGATTATGAATTTAGCAAGCAACTTTCATTCTCTCTCCATGTTATAATCATAATTAATGTGTCTCTGAGAGATGGTCTGAACATTTTTTTTTCTCTCTACAAAAGACAGGTTGGGCTAGAAAGCTTTGTTAGGCTGAAAGTTGTAATAGCTGCTCTCAAAGGAAGGAGTGGAAATTTGAGCAGGGTAAAAATCATCAGTTTCAGAGAAGCCAAACGAGCATATAATCAAAATCTTCAACTTCCAAGGTTCACTTTCATGTTTAAACAAAGTGAGAAAATTAATATAATTTCCTTCTCCTCTTTTAAAGACACCTACATTGTCCTCTTCAATTTCCAGGTCTATAGATACTAATAGAAAAATGAATGAGAGAACAGGAGTTGTCCTCCTGATTGTTTTACTTGTGGCGGTTGCTGCTCTTTAAACTTAAAATATATGATGTTATAACGATGTAATGATGGATTCCATTTTACATGCTTTTTGTTTCTCTGACCTTGGGACTAGAGATAGCTGTCAGAGGCTACTCAAAACAATTACTTTCATTTAGAACTAAGATTATTGGCTCATGAGCTAGTGAAGCAAAATAGGATGTTTTGCTCCATATCAAGTTAATCTTTGGTTATAGTGCCCTTCTAAAGTCACAGTGTCAGATCTTGTAAGTTACTGCTTGCTCTGAAGCTACAGTCTGAACATACTGAATACATCAGGTACAAAGAAGAACTTCCTTTCTTACAGTTGAGTATTAATTAATCAACAAATAATCAAACAAAGACACCTCTCATAATAAGCAACACACAAAAAACCCCAACAAATCCAGGGTGAGGCTTTCTTGCTTTGGTCAGTATAGGAGTAATTTATAGAATAAAACAAAACCCAAGAACTCTGTCTAGAGCAGCTCTGCTACGTCACCATCTGTACTGGTGGGCTAAACAAAACAGTGCCAGAGGCAAAATGATCTTTGTCTGCCAGTACACTCCCCAGTATATATTTGATATATGCCAACTTCAATGCTTTCAGACAATGCCTAGGAATTTTTTGGAATGTTGAGTGATGAAGAACAGGGTGCAGTACACACAAGACCATTACCTAAGCTGTGATATTTGTCCTCAGTACAAGAAAAGCATTTTTGAGTTATTTTAATTGCTGGTTTAAGTGAACTGCTACAACTGTAGTCAATGGCTGGAAAAGTTTAGGTAAGGTAAAGAAGTAAATAAATGCTTAATTTCTAAGTCTTGGCTCCTCTGAGGGTGTTCTGTTACTGCTAAAATTTGTGATTTAGATGGATTTCCTTTTATTCTGAAATAGTAAAGAATTGTATTTTTTTCATTTGGTTGTGTGAGCTGTCTTTTCATAAAATAGCTGGAGGCTGCATGTGGGAGGAATGTTTGTACATGTCCACCAAAATCATCACTTTTCTATTTTTATTCGAGGTGACTGTACAGTCCTAGATACAGACAATGACAGACTAAGACAGATTCACACAAATACCTATGAGCAATCTTCCACTCTCTCTTACTCAGGTCAGAGCACCTTCAAGTTAATCAGCATTAGAAAATAAATTTTAAAATTACATTCATTATATAGAAAAGTTGTAGAGAAAAGTCACATTAATCTTTTTCAATGTCATTTAGTCAGGATGTTCTGAATTGGGAAAATTTGTCTTTGACATTTTTCAATTGTACAACAGCAACACCAATAAAAAGGAATACAAGAAGAGAAATGCTACCTTAAGAATGACCATTCTAAATTTCTTCTAACACCTTTCCTTTAGAGGGAGCACATTTACAAGACAAATTTCTATTGTAATTGAAATCATTTTTATTATTATTTTTAATGCATCCACATGAAAAAGGAATGAAATATTTAACCCAGGAATCTGAAGATTTTTTAAATGGATAACATGCTAAAAGTTTCAGACTTTTACATAATAAAGGTTTTATAGATCAGAAATTCATAATTTGTACAGAGGAAGAAAAAAGATTATGTAAACCAGTGCAAACCAATGTAGAATAGAAGTTAATTACCTGAAACTTTGCTGAACTGTGCAGATCAGCAAAAATTAGGTTATTCAGGGACAGAAGTTAGTAAGAAACATACTGCAGCACTAGCTTACAAAGCACTAACAAAATAAAGTATTTAATATATATTTAACATATTTAGAGGTATTAATGGAAATATTTCTGCACTTCGTTTTTAATCTGCTTTTTAAGTAGATTAAAAACAAAGGTTATCATCTAGGAAAAAACAGCTAGGCAAAGACACAAAAGAAGTTTTAAAAAGTACATGAAAATGGTAATAAATATATGTGTGTGTGTGTGTGTGCATGTGTGAGTGTATATGCACATTTGTTTTATACAAAAATGAACATACATTTTCCAGCAAATAACTTAAAAATTCCAACTCATGTAATCAAGAATTGAGTAATTGTACGGTCAAAGAAGATAAATTGCGTTCCTGTGATTTTTGAGATATGATGAAATCTAATTGACTTCAAAAATGAAAAGAAATTCTAAAATAACAGAACGTGCAATAGTGTCTTGTCTTTAACTGTAGAAAGTATTGATGTCTATTGTGAAGTCCAATTTCCAAATTAGGAACTTTTTCTTCCAGTTAATCATTTCCAACAGCAAACATTCACCCCTCAGAGCTTTCACTGACTCTGACGATGTTTGACCTAACCAGAACCTGAAACTTCATGAAAACCATTAAAAACCTCACAAAAAATACCTTTTTTTTCTTTTTTTTTCCCAATGAAAACTCAGTGAATTTTAATGTTTCTGTTCTAAAACTCTAAACTAAATATCTTTGAAATCCCTCTGAAGGCAAAGAAAAAGTCAGGATGATTTAAAAAAAAAATTTGTGAGCTATCCTGCCTTTTTCTTGGGCTACTGGTGTACTTAAATTAGTAATAAAAGGACACCTATACTTCTAAATTGTTTAGATAGAGCCGAGGTAAAATTGGCAGAGAGTATTCTTGTTTCCTAAATTAATACTTTATATTTCAGGCCCTGGCCACAGGCAACACACTTCCAAATGCAATTAATGCTCTGTCTTTTATTATTTAAAAGTGTTGGGGGGTTTTAAATTTTTAAATTTTTAGAAAAAATATAAACAAAACCAAAGAAAACTGCACTTTCAGATAATCACTTTTGCAGTTTTAATCAAAGCCTTTACAGTCTCTTCTGTGCTGGAGATTTTAGATAACACAGTTGATATGCCATAAATGATAGTGTGAGCACAATATATTATCTCATATAATAAAAAAGTTCAGACTAGTCACTAGAGAGGGTGATTTAAGTTAATTTGTTTTATGAACAAGGAGAGATTTCTTAATAACATAGTGCTCAGAATGCAGAAGTAGTAATTGAACAGATGGAGACAGTAATGCTTTATATCACTCTGGCCAGCTTGGCAAAAATATGTTTGTGCATAGCCTGTGTAAGCTGTATATTTTAACTCCTGCCTCATATGATAAAGGAAGAACAGTTAAGAATATGCTGCTCTGAAGAATTTATTCCTAGCTGACCAATAGGTAATTTAAAAGTTATTATTGTGAAAAAGTCACATTTGCATAATCGGTATTCTTATATGGAAAAGCAATAAGTAAAGTTTTTCAAGGGCAAATTTATGCAGAAAAATATACAAAAGTTTGCTAAATACAAAGATATGTTCCCCAGCTCCAGAAACCCACAAATTGCTGGAAGGTACAGGTGTTTGTTGCAGAAATACTCCTATGTACTTGCCCTGTTCCTAGGCTCCTCTGTGAACATTCACTGTTTACTGTTGGAAAGAGAATATTGGAGTCCACATTCTTAATTTGTCCAAAGCTAGAGCAACTGCTTGAAGGTCAGCCTTTCTATGAGCACTGACAAAAACTGCTCGTAACTTCTCATTGTTAATGGCTCATGTAACCATTATTGCTTTACAGACAGAATAATGACAATCACAGCCCTTTAAATAACTAGGTGAAGATAAAATATAGATATTAATTGTCTGTGCAAGTATAACAATAAAGCACTACTAATTTCATTCACATTAACAGCAATCTCTTTCAGATAGTGCTAATATTATTGTGCCACTCTAAACTGTGGTATGCAAGTCCAAGCATGTGACTGGAGTAAAAATAAATCCCAATTTTTATTACATTATGTGAGTCCACCATTCCCTTTGTAGAGTTCAACCAGTTTATTCACTTGTCTGCTTTGTACTTTCTTCTACTTTGCAATGAGCATAATACTATGCAGCTTTTTGAGAAGGTTATATAAAACAGAAGAAAATTCTCACTATCTTGATCCTGTTTACAATATTATGATTGTGTGTATAAAGACTTACTCGAGTATAAAATCTGTTGGAAAATGCAATGAAATGAAAGACCATTGGAGCAGGTCCGTAGAATTAAAAATACTGCTTGGACTTTATCACAGTTTTACCAGAGATTAGTTTAACTTCAGATCAGTTATTAAACCAATGCACACCTAGAAAAAGAAGAATTTCACAAGCTGGTCAGGCATGTAGTTACCCAATGGCACGCTCATTATTCAGTTAGCAGAACTGTATATGAAACGCTTCACAGAGTTTCAACGTGCTAATAGGCATGCTAAGTCATCTGTAAAGTGTTACACTTATTCAGATAAACATTAGATGCATTCATTAAATAAGATATTGTGAGAAATGTAGCTCATTAGAAAACATTACTAAGTCTTAAGTGTCCACCCAAAACATTTCAACTAGATTAGCTAAGGTTTTTGAGTGCTATTTTCTTTAAACATTGAATTGTCTTTCTGAAATTCCTCAGTGTGTCTTCCAGGCAATTATGTACTTTGGAACATTCATGTCTACTTTGGAAGTAAGATTACTTAACAGGAGCCAAAAGGCAAAATCACTTGTCACTCACTGTGTATGGGATAAAAAACCCTACTTAATTACAACTTTTTTTTTGTTTGTAATATACTTTAATTTAGAAAGACATACATAGCTTACATGCTTTAAGCCTTAAAGCCGGAGTTTGATTTTCTCATTCTATTACTCACAAAAGCAATAGAGAACCAGTTTATATAAGGAAATTTGCCTTAAACATCTTTATTTATAACCACAAGATTTTTCAAATCTTGGAGTCCAGTTTTGGCCCCTGGTATTCTGAAATGACAAACCAGGATTCACAGACTGTCTATTCCTCATCAGATGGACTCAACCAGTAGTATTACACAAGCAAAAATTCAAATCCCACAAAACACAGCACTGTTTGTAAGCTGTGTTGCATTTGGTTTAATTCCGCATTTGCTTGAATTCCAAAATTTTTTTGTTTAAAGAAAAGCAACAGTAAGAAACTTTTAAAGGAATTTTTATGAAAGACCTGAAAGACCTATCATCAATACTTAAATATTATTTTCAATATTTCTGCTGTCCCTAACATGAATTTGCCATCCTAAGCAGTCATCTTGCAGCGATTTGGTATCTCATCAGCTATCAAAACAATAAAACTTAAAAATTTTATAAGTTTAAAAAATATGTTTTATTTTGTTACACTACAAGTAATTGTCTTCACCAGCTTTGAGCAACGTGAATTTAATTTTTCATGAATGTTCTTCTAAAAGTAAGTTTCTCCTTCTGATCTGATTTTTTTTCTAGAACAAGCAATTATTAATTTTATGAACCCAAACTTTTTCCAAAGTGCATTTTACAGTTCCTTGTAGTGCCAGGAATATCTGCACCCACCAGCTGATGCTGAGAATCAGACAGGCACATCCCTTTCATCACAGTTTTCTGAAGGTTTTCAGGTGCCTATATTTGTTGATGGAATCTCAAAAGTACTTTTTCCTCTTGTTTTCCTGACAGGCACGAGACATCTCAGCATTAAATTATGGCTACATTAAGCTGATTTCATTATTGAGAATACTAAGAAGTTCTTCTAATCTCCAAATGAAAAGACCCTCATAATTGTGACCCACATCTATGTTTTTATGAGAACATTTGTTGAGATGTATAGAAAGATTTATATATCATGTTCTTGAAATATATCTACTTAAATAATTTCAAGTATCTTTCTTTTAATCGTTTTTGTCAGATCTACTTTCTCCCAATGTACCTGATTTTTTTCTAGATAGAATTTTTGACAGTATAGCCAATAAGGACAGCTCTTTGCTGAATGCCATGTGTACTTTGCTTTCTAGTCCAGATTCTTTTATACGATGAACTGATCAATATAGCTACATTGATATTTATGTACTTTGAAGATTTCAGCAATCATTTTTCTTTATTGGCTAAGTTATTTTCCTCACAGAAATGTCCTTAGTAATAAATCCTCTTGAATTATGAAGGCAGTAATCTGAAAGCCCTGTAACTTATTTAATTTTTCACTACATAAATCAGTGAAAATCCTTCCAAACCGATTATAGGAAAACAGAGTTTGAAAGAGGAACTAATACATGTTTGTATTTTTATGAATTGTTGTTTATGAAAAAGTGGTTTTATAATAATTTTCTTAATTAAGTCTAAGGAAATAGCTCCATTTTGTTGTTTGTCATATGTCCTCATTCTACCTCTCTGCATATGCAGAAAACACCACCTGATTTTATCAAAAATTAAGAAAACAAAACATTATTTACTGCATTGCATAACTTCCTATTATCTCAAATCCAATCTCTTCTTTGTTTAAAAGGTAGCATTTGTCATAAGACTAGAGAAATCCAAAATTTATCTGATGTTCTGAATTCTGCTTTAAAAAAACAGTTTAATTTAAAAAAGCCTCAGAGCATGTGATGTTCAGCTTTATAAAAATCCACTATTTCTTCATGTCTGTAATTCCATATCCATTCCATATATTTCAAAAATCACTTGTTAACATTAGAAAAATATAATTCTTAGGAAAATAAAGAAGCCTTTACACCATACTAATCTGCCTTTTGTACTTGTAATTTTGAAACAAGAATGAGAAAGAATTTTAAAAGATGATAAGTGTATTAAGCTCCATGCTTACTTAAATTTTTAATGTATAGAAACAATTCCTAAATGTTCTGAAGGTCAAAAAAACCTAATACTTAAATAAATTTAATTGCTGTACAGGAGGAAAAAATCCCGAACAAACAAGCCCACAGGTAACAATAGGAAAACACAGCACAGATATACATGCAATTGTACCATTAATTTTATCTCCAAACTGATGGAAATCATTACATTAAAAAAGTCTTAGAACAATATAAAGAAGAATAAAATAGAAAGTTAAAAAAAAATGTATGCAGTATGGGAAAGGGTGGTCACTGAATGTCTCTGTTTTAAATGATACCAATAAGTAGCAGCAAACATAATTGTGAGATGCAGTAAATGGGTGAACCTCAAAAATTTAATTTTTGACTGTATACTGAACTTCTCTAAAGGCATTTTTACAGTAGAATACAAACAAACAAGCAATTACCATAAAGGCAGTATTTGACAAAGCTACCTCTACATTTGCTGTTCATGTACAGATTACAAATGTTTCTTGTGAAGTGCTAGTTGGCTTTAAAAAGCAAACCCCATAGGAGTGTTACATGAAAATGGCCCTGATAATTGATGTATCTGCTTTAAACTGCTACCCCTGTAATATCCCAAGCAGATGTAAAGAACTGGTATGGAAACAAATAACTATTGATGCAAAATAACCCTATGCTACAAGACAAGCACAAAGTAAAACATCAAACTATTCTATCAACTTTCATTTGACTCCTTCTTTAGGGAAGAAAAAAAGGAAAAAAAAAATAACCCCTGAAGAAATACTTGTGGATGGCAAGTAGTGTCATGACACAATTGTGC
>VWYP01008818.1:0-11992 GCA_013400435.1 Pycnonotus jocosus | reverse complement strand
TTAATGAAGATGGTGTGAAACATCAGAATAGATTGCCCAGAGTGGCTGTAGATGCCTCATCTGTGGAAACATTCAAGATCAAGGCAGACAAGTCCCTGAGCAACAAGGTGGAAGGTGTCCCTGCTAATCAGAAGGGAGTTGGCCTAGGTGACCTTTAAAGATTGCTTCCAACCCAAAATCTTCTGTGATTCTGCTCTGGGATTCTGGGTTTTATACTTGCATACCCTCTAACCTTCTACAGCAGCAACTTAGTTACAAACATAAATGCCTGGCCTTGTGGAGCTGATCTATGTTTTTGGTGGTTTAAGCTGAATATATGTAACAGGACATGTCTCTACTTGTTGCATTGGGAGGATAAGAATGTATCTGCAAACTGTCCCTGAAAAGACAGGTGAGCTCCCACACGTACCATGACCCATTTTATTGTTGATGCTAATGTTATAGGAGGAATCTGAGGATATACCTTGGGTAAACCTAGTAACTCTTCTGTGTAACTGCAGAGCTTGTGTTGAGGAAACAACACAAAAATTATTGCAAGCAGGACTGCAAACTGACTCTTTCTAATGAGGCTTAGAACCACTACATGCAATGCAGGTTAAGTTGTAGGTATACATTTTCTCTTTCTGTTTGTCTGTGGATGAAATCTACATCCCTGTCCCTGTGCTAACAGCAGGATGGGAGAATTCCTCCCAGTTCCCAGCTCTGGGCTTTCACCACATCCTCATTCTTTGTATGGACAATGCTTGACAAGTTCTATTCCTCTCTTCCATTGCTGCAAGCCATCATGTGCAAGCCAGAAGGGATCCCAACCAGAGTCCCCACAAGGACAAACCAAACCTGGGGAACTCAGACTGTAAACTGCAACATTGAAGGGTAGCTGCCTCCAAGTCTAGACAAAGTTCAGCTAAGCTTTATAGAGTGATCAGAGCTATGTAAGTAGTAGCTTTCTGCCCTGCATAATTTCAATTCCTTTTTCCCTCCACTTTTGTTAATTCAATCCTTGAACTTTAAACTTTGTGGGGTTTTAATATTTATTTGGCAAAAAACAACAACAAAAAATATTTACTTTATTTTTCTTCATTCTCCTTGTAAAAACAAAATCAAATTCGGAAGTTATTTATTAATTTTCAAAATCTTGAAACAAAATGGAGTTGAAATTTCTCTCTTCCTCATTCTTGCCTCTACAGGGGTTTTTATGCAAAGAATTTTCCTTTGAATTTGTGAAAATTCCACTGAATCAGGAATCATTATTATTGATTTGAGGTGACTGAAGAATACCACTGCAAATCTGAAGCAGTTTATGCAATACTAGATGAATGAGCTACACTCTGCCCTGTTCCCTGCTGAAAGCAGACACTGCTGGTGTGAGACCTTGCTCCCCCAGGAAGTTGTGACTGAATTTTCTGAAGCCCAATAGTCTCCCACCTGGAGACTGCACTGCTGCTTCCCACTTTATGGGTTGCACCTGCCCTGTTTCCTGTACCTGAGATACTAAAAACAGCTCAGTCACTATGACTTATAATCACAAAGAGTTGATGCCTGAAGTTCAGAGCAAGCCTGTAACCTGGACTATAAGTGAGTTTTAGGGAATGTCATTTAACTGCATGAAATGGGCCCAAGTTTGAGAAGATAAGCCTGCTAGAGACAAGTCCAGGAAAAACACAGCATTTATAATGCATCATGAGTGTTTGTATATATGCAACATAATGAAGCCCCAATTTATATTCCAAAATAACTTTTTTTTTTGCTTGCTCCATTAATTGTTCTAATAATCTAAAGTAAATGGTCAAGAATTAAGGGAAGACATTTATGGTCGCATGTTTATAATGGACCCTGTAAATTTAGCATTATCTCCATATTTTTCTAAATGTTTATGTACAAATGATTTTCACTCCAGTAACTTCATCATGCATGAGTAAAAATATATGCTTAGTTATCAAAAGATAATTAGGTGAGACATGTATGTTTTGTCATAATTAATATTCTGTCAATAGGCTAGATAAGAAAGCTCCAAGGGTTAATGCTTTCCTGCTCTGTATCTAACATTGCCAGTGAATTTCTCTAGCTCACTCCATTAATCCAGTCAGCACAATGGATCAGGTTAGAGATGTGTCTCAATAAATCACTCTCAAGTGCTGGGGGTAGGAGTACCTAATTAATCAGCACTGTCATTATGTTTGACTTGTAGCTGCCTTACTGTGTATGGGATGAGGATTCAGTGTATTTAACCTGCACACACTCTTAAACAGATCTCCAGTAGTGATGTAAATTTTAACCCTTGTATGGAAAAAAACAACCCATGATTCTATAAACGGCAGATGAAACGTTTCTTGCTAATAAACTAATCTGCAGGTAATTTATTCTCCCTCCCACATGCCCATACCCCCTTCTTTCCCTAGGGGCCACTAACATCCTGCAGCATTTCATCTCTTTTAACACCAAACTTCTGAAGTTAAATGCAACATTATAGTTCATCACAACCCCCAGCTGTACCTGATAGCTTCCCCCCTCCCGTTCCCCCATCCATCTCCTCTCCCCTTATTACCACTGCCCCTTGCTTTTAGGCTGTTTGTCCCCAGAGGAAGACCCACAGGCCACCCTCACTGTCCTTATGTACAAGAGGCCTGTTGCCCCACTGGCACCAGTAGCCACCAGTCTCTTTCCCCTCTTACTCCTCAGCTTCTTTGTTCCAAAAATAAAGCCAAACACATCCTTCCTGGCTCACTATTCAGTCTCCTCCAGGTTTAGACTGCACCTTGCTACCAAGGAAAGATTTTTCACTCTACCTTTTCAAGTTTTGAACTGCAGTTTAGTATTACCTTTCCAGGTGGAAATTTTTTATATATTCCCAATCAAAATAATTGTTCTGTTATGACTCCTTCCTTTTTGAATATGTTGATCTTGACACTTGCCCTTTTTTTTTTTGTCAGCATTCAGTGAATATTCACTTATTGGTTTTGCATTATTTTAATGCCCAAGTGGTAGCTGCCTCACTTGCCAAAGTGGAAAGGGGTCTCTGAGGCATCAGTTCATCCTGTCCAGAGGAAACATTAGCAGTGGTGTGGTGGAGAGCTCAGAGTAAATCCCTGTCCATGTGATTTCTGCTCTACACTGACATACAAGGCACAGCATGAAGAGTATAGGGCCATGAGAAGGAGAGAGCAGAGAAAATGCTATTTCTGCTGGTAGCAGGGCTGGCCCTGGCAGCCTGCAGGAGGAGGACACTGTGAATTCAATTAGCCTGTGGTAATGAGGAAACTGAGAGGATGGTCCCTAAAGTAGAAACATCAGGCTAAGGCAATAAGAAAACACACACTTATATCAATGTCTCCAACTTTGTCTGTATGTGCACTGAGAAAGTCCCAAGCAGATCTGTGAATTTACCTCTGCTTGCAACATGGAGTTCTTGGATTATTTAATTCTGATGGAAGGAGACAATTCTTGTGGACTTCAGAAGGAATCCATGTATGCAAACCAGCCTAAATTTTTATCCATTTTCTAGACTATAAAGAAAATAACATCTACTTTCAAAACACCTAGACTGACAATAATATTTTTAAAGGGATTTATTTTGTATATTTGGCTATATTACCACCTACTTCTGGTGTGATGATGAACAGTATTAACTACATCTTATACTAACTCAGTACTTAACATCCTGCCATTGTTGAAATGGAAACACTTACATGACAAAAAAATACGAAACATTCTGAAAGCACAGATCTTAATTTTTTAGACTAGATACAGCAAAATTATACTATGTGACATTAACATTTTTCTGTCTCAGTTTCCCTCTCCTTTGAGAAAAGATGTGTTTCACTTTTAAGTGATTTTGAACAATTATTCATTAATGTCTGTGGATACCTCCTGCCAGAGTCTGATCATTGAAGAGGAACCTAAGAGGGAACCCTGTTCTGAACTGGCTGTGTGGTGAACACTAAATGGTGCAATGTGCTGGATGGTGGGCATAAATCTGGCACTGCAGACAGGGCCTCCTGCCCATACCAGAGCTGCCCAAAGCTCGTGTTTTATGAAAACTGTTTCCTCAGTGAACACTGGCATCACACACAAGCTTGTGTTCAGATTGCAGAATGGCTTCAGCTTTTTTGCATTTCCTAGGTTTTGAATGCTGGACTTCTACAATCACCATAATCTATAGTGTAAGTGGGAAGTGACAAACACATATCGGCATATTATTCATCACTTATTTATGGCATGTTTCATGCCACATCAGCTACAACAACCCTCCTACCACACTGCAACAAATGCATCAGCCTGATGCAGGACACCCTGCAGAGCCCAGGGCCCAGAGACCGCCTCCATCCCCACCTCTCTTCCCCAAGCTCTGGCAGCTGGATGCTGGCATGGGGCACCACCACAGATTGCACAGACAGAGGGCCAAATCCCAGGAGCAAGGGCCATGGCTTCTGGAGGAGCCCACAGGCTCTGTGCAGTAGCTTAGGCTACTGACACTGATGGTGTTGGTGACAATTAGTGGAGTGAGATTAGAACGGAGATGAAGAGAAGATTCATCTGTTGCACTATCCATCATCTGTATGTTGCCCCAGGCAATGTGAGCAGGCTGCTGTTTGCAGAGGAGATGCCATTAGTATGGACCAGCTTCAGCCTTCCCATGGGGCAAAAACATTTCAGTAACTTTTTCCAGTAGGGTTTGGATTTTTTTTTTCTTTTTCGTGTAGGTAGATCAGTAATCCAGCTTTTAGAGTTTCACTTTTATACAAACTCCATTTCATAGAAGTCAGTGTTAACTGTGGTAAATTCAAAGTGTCAATTAAAACAAACAAACAAACAAAAATGTTTAATTCCTAACATGCTTTAATAACAAAGACAATGAACAATTAAAAAGAAGCTTATCTATTTCTCCACTCTAATGTCACTTTCATAACATAACCTTTGGGTTTACATTTGGGTTTTTTTTCCAGTGAGTAGTTGCATCATTTTTTAACATGTTATAGAGGTATCTTTTTACCTCTAAGTCTGGAAAAAGTCTCATTCTCTTATATTTCAGCTTTATATCATCATGAGCCACCAGTTCCCATGTTAATGCCTATGTACAGTTCTTCAGAAAAAAGGAACACACTTTGTTCATTGCAGATGATATTTATAGATACATCACTTATTGCATGTACACACATGCATAATGCTGGGTGCAGAGTTCATGTCGCATATTTTTACATCATTACTGTAGGAGAATTTTAGTTTCAGGTTCAGTAGGAAATTTCCTTTTAATATTTTTCCCCCTAATACTCAAGAGGCAGAACCAGAGCCCAAGAGTATTTCTTTTAATTATTGCCTACCCTACAGACTTTATTTATAGCTGTGATTCAAACCTTAGTCATTGGTTGTAAATATATTGTTCATGTGAGTTGAAATGCACACAGTTTGCTGAATTAGATTCTTCTAGGAAAGATTGTACATACACACTTCATTCTATACTCTCAATTCTCATTTCCCAGAAAAAAAATCCTGGTCATTCTTTTTTTCCTGATGAATTTTTATGCTTATAGTCCCTTCTGTCTTTGCTTCAGATCTTTCACCCATTTGTAGCACCTAGCTGAGGTCAGTTGCTTCCTACACATTGTCTTTACCTTTGCACCAACAACTATATGGGTTCCTGTGTATTCCACGCAAAAAAAAAACCAACCCAAACCAACCCAACCCAAATGAACAAAAAAACCCCAGCAACAAAAAAAACAAACAAACAAAACAAACAAAGAAAAACAAAACAACAACAAAAAACCAAACAAACCCCCCCCCCCCAAACACAGCTAAATTTCAATTGCTATTTCAGATCCCAATTTTTCCTGTGCAATCTTTGTGGAAAACAGTAGAACTTTATTTTTGTTAGTTTGTACATGAGTCTGTCACTAATTTGTAAATGAGTTTTAACCAGAGAGACAGCTGACATGTGACTGTAAAATGAATTATTCTTAAATAGGTTTGAATACCTGGATTGCAGAAGTTTTACAAATATCATTTTCACAGTCCATGTAAGGCTTTTCAGTTCATTTGCTAAATACTAGCTTGAGAGGTTATCAGCCACCACCTCCACTGTGCAATGTCTGGTATCACTGCAGAATTCAATTACTAATTCACCTAGATTAGATAGCATTAGAATTGTGGGTTTATCAGAGGAAGCAGGCCAAAACTGTGTTCCTTAAAGGCAAAACCAGGCAACTTAACCTGAATATCACTGATTGTCGGAGGACTGGTGTATGCCAAGGGACCAGTATGTCTTCTAATAAAATATTACCACCAAAAGACAAACAGAAAAGGCCCTTTCTGACAAGGCCAGGTAATTTTCTTTCATATAATGTTGTAAATCTCAAGGAACTCCACTGGAATTTAAGACCTTAGATTTACACTACCCTTAGTATTTCTTCCCCAGTTCTAGATGCCACATCTACCCTAAAACCAGTTCTCTTACTCATCTTCCACTTTAAGTTCACCAAAAGAGAAAGACAAAGCTTGCATAAACATTTCTGTTATCATAAAATCATAGAATCTGCTGAGTTGGAAGGAACCCATCAAGATCATTGAGTACAACTCCTGGCGTGCACAGAAAACCCCAAGAGTCACACCATGTACCTGAGAGCATTGCCCAAATTCTTCTTAAAATTTGCCTGGCTTGGTGCTGTGACCACTGCCCTGGAGAGCCTATTCCAGTGCCCAACTACACTTTGGGGGAAGAAGTTTTTTATAATATCCAACCTAACCTCCACTGACGACTTCAGGCCATTCTTCTGAGTGCTGTCAGTGGTCACAACAGAGCAGAGATCAGTGCCTGCCCCTCCTCTTCCCCTCACAAGAAAGTTGTAACTGCAGTGAGGTCTCCCCTCAGGCTCCTACTGGCTGAACAGACCAAATTACCTCTGCAGCTCTCATAAGGCTTCTCCTCAAGGTCCTCCGCAACCCTCATGAGCCTCCTTTGGACACTCTCTATTAGTTTTATGCCTTTTTTACACTTTGGCACCCAAACCTGCCCCCAGCACTGGAGGTGAGGCTGCCCCAGTGCAGAGCAGAGGGGACAATCCCCTCCCTTGCCTGGCCGTGCTGTCCCTGATGCCCCCAGGACACGCTTGGCCCTCCTGGCTGCCAGGGCACTGCTGGCTCCTGTTCAACTTGGCATGGACCAGGACCCCAGGGCCCTTTCCACGGCACTGCTCTCCAGCCTCTCATCCCCCAGTCTGTCTGGACATGCAAGGCTGCCCCATCCCAGGTGCAGAATCTGACACTTTCCCTCGTTAAAGTTCATATGGTTGGTGATTGCCCATCTGTCTAGTTTATTGAGGTCTCTCTGCAGGGATTCTCTGCTCTTGAGGGATTTGACAGCTCCTCCCAATTCAGTGTCTAATCACACCAAGAAAAGGCAATATCTGAGCTAAATACCCACTGATTTTCAATCCTGAAAAATTGGTGCCCATAGAAAGGGAAGCTGTCAGGCAATAGGAAATGGAGGCAACATTCTTAGTGCCATGCTAGATAAAATGAATATTTTTTGTATATATTTTCTAAATTTTATTTTTGCTTCAATAATTATAGAAAAGTGAATCTGTTCTAGGAGCATTTATCTAATTCATATCTTTTGGTGTATGTTATTGTTACATGATCTAATACTTGAGAAAAGTATTTAAATGGTTGTTTGTCACCTTGGTGTCTCCTGCCACCAGTTAAATGATCAAAGTCAAATTCATAATGCAGCAAATGTTCTAGGAGATCTGTTAAAATGTTTCACATTATTTAACACCAAAAAAAAAAAAATCCAATCTTTTTTTGACATGATTTCTATTCAAACTAAACAACTTTCAAAATGGCATGAAGACAGATGTTAGGATGATGCGCATTGATTCAAACAATGCATATTAGGTCATGGAGATTGACTGACCAGAAAGCTGCTACACTGAGAAAAATGAACAAGATGCTTCTCAGTTACCAAACTTAAGGGTCTTGATTCCATCTACTTATTTAGTGTAAGGAGGTTCACTCCATATAATATCAAATCTGGTTTTAGAACCACAATAAGGTTAACCTAGAAGATGCAACAGAATTCACTTTAGTTGAGATCATTGTTATGTTCCAAAATTCATTATTATATTGTAGATACAGAATGTTAGTCTAAATAGCAGAAAGATATATAAGCATTTTTTTCACTTGTGAAAACACAAACTAAGATGGAAGGGAGGGTATAAAACTTTCAAATTTTTATATATAATACAAAGAAAAGTTGCCAAAACTTGGCAGCTTGGAAGCTCATATTCAGTTTTGTTGCAACAACTGGGCAACAAGAGATAAATTTCCTTCCTTCCTTCCTTCCTTCCTTCCTTCCTTCCTTCCTTCCTCTTTCTCTTTCTCTTTCTCTTTCTCTTTCTCTTTCTCTTTCTCTTTCTCATCTTATTTAATTTTTTCTTCTTTCCATCCTAACAAAAAGAATTTGGTTGTTGGCATTACATAACTGATGCATTGGATTCCTAAATACACATAGGAAACCCACAACCACATTCTAACAAAAAAAACAGTTTAGACCAATGAAATATTGCAGCTCAGTAATAAGAAACAGAGTGAATGCCTTTCGTTCCAGCTTTATTTTTATACTCTTTACAGCTGTTCCACTTATAAACAAGAACTTCAGTACATTAACAGAGACTAAACATAATAGAATGACAAATTAGATCCCTCAGAACTGATGATGTTTATTTTTCTTATTAATTTTTATTAGTGTTGAATATTGCATGTTTAATCCATACTGAAAGAACTATGTAAAGTGGCTGGCCTCAACCATTTATCTGGCAAAAATTGTTCAACATATAGAGCCTACAGAAAACCTTAATTTGCTAATAATTCTCAGTGAAAAGGGGAGGAATAAAAAAGAAGCAAGTCCAGCTTTAACTTATTGAATTGCAGCTGGAACAAAACTCTTTCATATTCAAGCTAATTGCAGGGAAAACAATCCATTTCAGTCTTTAAAATCTGGTGTCTTCATTTTCCAAATATTTATTTGTACTGCACATGAGGGGCTTTATGAAGGAAAGAGTTCTAAAAGCTGGAGGAGACATGCAGGCTGAACAGTAGTTTACTTATAATTTACAGACTTGTAGTACTTAATATATAATGCAATAATCTATGCTGCGCCATTTGTCATTTGGACTAGGCCACAGATTATAGCTTAGGGCAGTGCATCTGTGCACAGATCAGGCAGGAAATGGCCTAAAATCTTGAACAGCTGAGCATGATGTCTCAGTGTAGTTGCAAAATTCAACCTCTGCTCCAGAGGTCACTGCATGCTTCAGTCATGACAGCCCAAATTGTTAAGCATGTGACTAATATGCATACAGAACACAGGCTGCCTAGTGTCTGCTGCAAGCTTGATGGCTGGTTAGCGGCTAGTCTTAATCTTATGTGACAATCCTGTGTAGGAAGTGCCGGGTGGGTGACTAAATGGAGCATATTGATGTCCCACTGGGTGTAGCCCCTGTTGTTTTGACAAATTCTCCTTAGCATTTATCAATCAGGCCTACAATGGGGAGTGTGCTGAATATCTAATTCAGACATGCTAGTCAGGACTAATAGAGCAAGATAGCATGTTATTCAATTTGTACTTGTTAGTGATGTCCCACTGTCACTGGGCAATTTACCTTCACACTTCACAAATGAAAAGAGAAATTTGCTGGGCTTCAAACACTTATGTGAGTTACAAGCAAAATTTTAATTAGCATGTCATTACAGCAATAGTTTATTGCTTCTTTCTAGTGTCCTAAGACCCAGATTGCACTTTTTCTTTTTTTTTTTTTCCTTTAAGGAAAGATGTGCTTTAAAATTTATGGGGCAGGTACTTGAAACAAAAATAAAAACCAACCCTGCAGCAATTGAAAAACTGCATGGTGAGATACATATGAAAAAACATTATTTTTTGAAGCCTAAAAGAGATTTATACATTTATCACTTAAAGGAACATTTTGAGCTCTCCGCTTACCAAGTATTAAATGTCGTAATTTAAAAATCTTATTTTAATTAATTTTATAACTACTTGAAAGAGAAATTTTCATGTATTTCCAAATGAAGTATAAAGAAAGTTGAGGAAAGACAAGAAAGCTTGTGTGCCATGTAGAAAATACTCAATCAAACCCATATTTTTATTATAGCTACATAAATATCAGTAGTGAATTTTTAGTAAACATCCATGACAACAACTAAAGAAAACTTAATTTTGGTAAATAAAGGGTTTGGTAAATAGAGGTAAACTCATTCTTTAGTTGAAGTCAATGAAAATAATAGATTAGTCTGTAGGAGTGTTTGGGAAGTTCAGGGCATCTTACACTGCCATTGAAGTTGAAAAGGGCCTGCTCTGCACTTTGAAGAGCTGGTTCCTGGCATTGTATGTTTTGATGGCATTGTATTTATTTGTATATCTTAGTTCACATACTTATTTTTCTAAATTGCAACCCACAATTGATAGAACACAAAGATACTCAGTGCTAAGAGAATTAGGGGACAAAATGCAAACAATCTGCATGAGGCAGAAGGGAGCTCAGGGACCCTTTAAATTCCTCAGACAAAAAGCAGTGTGAATCAGTCAGGGTGGATGCCATGCTCTGCATGGCAGGATGCAGGGCAGCTCTTCAAATGCCAGCTCGCTGGCTCTGTGGCACATTGCTCAGAGTCATGGCCATGCTCACATGAGCTCTCTCGTAGCAGATTCTCTAATAAACTGATGAATAAGCAATTAAAAGAAATGTGAGCAAACAGATCACCTTGGGAGGTTTGTAGAGATGGCTGCACATGAAAAGACACTTTTCCAGATTCTCAGGGAAGCAACATTAATTTGGTTCCAGGACATCAATGATACCAGATATTAAAAGGGATTTTCTTCGTATCATTGTGTACCAGCAAACTATGGAAATAAATATGAAAACAGAGTATTGGTTAAAAAAAGGGTTTGCAAAATTAGGCCTAATGTTTGGTATGTAGGAACACATTAGAGGAAAGTTAATGAATTGAGGAGTTTAAATACACCGAGAAATGTAAATTTCTACTGCTAGACGTTATAGTATTCCATTGCTTTCAGCACTCTGAAAGAAAACAGTGTGATTTCACAAAGAGCTCATAAAATTTAAGGGAAACTTTTGCCTTGAGTTATTTTCATCAGTGACAATTCTTTTTCCCCTTGGCAGGTCCTTTCAGAGCAACAATATATTTTGGCGTCAGTTTTGGTCTCATTTAAATCAGTTCAAAGGCTAAATCACCCTATGGAGTCTGACTTAAACTCATGTGGAAACAGTGGAATTTGACTTACAGATGCTACTCATGGATCAAAATCCCATGGCTCCAGGGCAAGCAGCATGCTGCAGATGGCAGAGATACCAAGCCATTGGTCATGGCTGCTTGAACAGGAGATGACTCCTACAAGCACCACTTGGAGTCCTGCAGCAGCAATGAAATGCCAGGAAAGACTCTGAAAAATAGAGAAAAGCCTCACTGTTCTATTTCCATGACCTAGTGCTGATTCTGCACTAACTGAGAGGGGAACAAAGGAAGGCAGGCTGAGAAATGTTGTATCAATATTATCAAAATGGGCACATCTAAGACCTTGAGAACCCACCAAAAACTATAACTATGGCCACAACAAAAACTGGGGTGGTAACCAGTTTTTGATACTTTGATAGCTCTTCCCTCACTGGCAAGGGTTTTTCCTATTTCTTGACATATCCAGACAGTTCAGAATGCAACTACTATAAGAAATTTATATGCAGTTGTAGTAAAAAAATGCAGTTTTCTCAGGTTCTTCTGGTGAAGACCAGAGAAACAGAGCAGTCACTCTGTGGACAACAGGCATAGACACATTGGGAGTGGGAATAGAGGCAGGTAGAGGAAAGACAATAAAAAAATAAGGTTATAAGCATATTGACAGTTTTATTTTTTTTCTTAATTTTAATTCTACTTACTGTATAACTCACAAAAAAAACCCAAAACAAAC
>VWYP01008809.1:0-28574 GCA_013400435.1 Pycnonotus jocosus | reverse complement strand
TTTTTTTTTTCCTATGTAAAAGACACGTCATTATTAGAAACAGAATGTGAAGAAACTACCAGTGAAATAGAGAGTCCCAAAGGATAAATTTTTCAGGATACAGGCATTGGAGTGCAGAGTAGTAAAAAAGCACCACCTGGAGGTTACCAGGAACAGACTATGCAGACAACAGTGACACAAGGCACCCATTTATGACAGAATATATCTTAAGCTACCATATAGATCATAATGATATCTCCACTCTTCATTTCCATTTTTTCCCTCTTACTCCATTTCCCACCTCCCACACACATGCTCCAGGCTGCTAATGTTCAACTTCACAAAAAACATTATTCAGCAAATTACTTTAAGCATGTTACAAGAAACTTGAGGGTACTTTCTGAAGCAAAATTTTTCTGCATTTATAATCTGAATTTTTGTCTTGAACCTTGTATTCTAGAGCAGAAAAGTTATGACAGCATAACAGTTGGAATTGTCTTACTACTTATATATCACATACAAAATTATTATTTCAGTAACATCCCTAGTATGAGTAATTCTTTAATTGAGATTTAGCTCTATGTTGGTACAAGTAGTTTAAAGGGGGAATGTTCCTTAAAACAGACTGACTGTTTATCTCCTTTGAAATTGTAGTTGTTTCAACCCATTAAATCATTATGCTTCAAGCCACTTGAATATTTAGGTTACAGTGGCCAAAAGTGTAATTTTATTGTTTATTTAAAACAAACCCCAAAACAACATCACTTGTGTGAAGTACAAAACTCTTGAATTATCCTAAGAAATTAAGCACTCACCAGAGTAAGCAGAACAATTATACGATTTTTTCTCAGTAAGCAGAGCTTTAAATTCAGGCAGTATTTGAAAGAGGTGTTGTTCTCAGCAATAGAAATCCATGAAAAACCGAAGGTTTGCTCACCTTTGGAGGCTTCAGACTTTTCCTCCTCTGTTTTTTAGACCGCAATAACCGTTCTCTTTCCTAGAAGGAAAGAGAACATTTTGGTATGGGTTTGTTTTAAAACTATATTTAGATATGTCTAACACAGAGAAATATCATTAACATTTTCTTTAAGCCTCTGGTAAAGCTAACACAATGTCTTTATCCTTTTGAATAACACCATGTTACACCACACTGTACTGCAGCTTTATGCCTTTAGCAAACAAACCTTCAGCCATGTACTTCACGCATTTGATGGGAAGTTAGCAAGAAAAGGCTTTGTTAAATACTGAGCACAGATTTCTGACAGTTCTTTTGACTCTTTTACCAGGAAGTTCACTATGGAAACAGAATTCAGAGTGTCACTTCAGTGTTCAACCATCCTGAAGAAGCACATCGGTAGACAGAAATTAGTCCAGTCTTAGTAATTAAAAGTCATTATATCAGACATATTCTGATATTACAAGCATGCATATGCAGATACAGTGTTACATCTGACTTATCCTTGCAGGGCAAAAGTCTCAAATCCACAGGCACTCTGAGTCTGTGTCAACTTAGTTGCTGTCTTTTTTCTACTCCAGTTTTGGTGCAAGATCACAATAAACTATACCATAACATGAGGTGCTCATGGCTGGAAATGCAAGATTTATGTTCCTCTAAATCCAAGAATACTGCCTTAAATTCCAAAGGAGAAGAGGAGGAAGAGAAGGTAAAAAAATGCGAAGAAGCAAGCAAAAATCCCCAACAGCACAGGAGGCAGGTGCTCTATCTTCTTGGTTTTTTTCTGATTCTTTCCTTAGCTCTGCATCTTTCTTTGCAGCACCTCTATTTTTAAAAGACAGATTGCAGTTCCACGTGCTTCTTTAGCAGTTATTGCTCACTGCATGGTATTAAGTCTATTCAGTTATTTGCTTTGCATTCAGTTCAGAAACTGGAAAAATAGGAAGCTCACAGTAGAAATCACAATAAAAATATTTATCAGCACATTGTTCCAGGAAATAAGTTTTGGAAAATGCAAAATAACTGAAAGAAGTACAACAACTTACATAGCACCTTGAGTACATGTAGTAAGGAAAAGTTATGACTGCCAAGGTAGAATGGTGCAGGTATTTCAAGCTGCAGAATAATATAATATTTTAAGCTAAAAAAACCCAGACAGTTGAATTTTATACTGTTAAAGAGTGCTCTCTTCTCAGATGCCCACTTAAGGCACAGTTCCTGCCTCCCAAGCAGGTGTCAAAACAAATGCAGTGTTGCATATTCTGCAAACAAATGCAGAAAGAACAAATACTTCCAAAATCCCAGTCCTTCCTGTTTCTAATCTTGCTTGTAAGAAGACTGCTTAATTTACTGCCACAATATAAATCGAGCTACCAGAACAATCATAATGCCAATTAAAAGCCACTAGCATCTTCTGCAGTCATCTGAGTTTACCTTGGCAGCTTTCCTTTCAAGAACTGACCAGAACACCACTGTTGTGAGAGAAGTCATGTTGACAAGGTTGCAACAGCATCAAAGAGACCCTACAGATGACACTAGAAATCAGTTCAGACAACCCTACGGCCTAAGACTAATGTTCTTATTTCCATGTATCATATTGATCTCAGCTGGAGTTAAGCTGATGATTTTTATATTTATCAGATATGGGAAATGTGGGTCATTCTTGGTAACTATGATACATTTGTGGTCTGTAGAGGTGTGGTTTGGGCCAGAAAAGAGAGCTCAAAAGCAACAGTGTGCAAAATTCCACTGCATGCACATCGAAGGCAAAGGCTCAATTAGTTTGTACTGGAACCAAAGAAGTTTTCTAGTTAAAAATGTAATTAATTTCTGCAAGTGGAATAATATCTGTAAACAGGAAACAAAGCAAAAATGAAACAATATTTTACAATATTTATTTATTTTACTTTCACACTAAACACAAGTTAATATTATTTGACTGAAGTCAGGATACAATGTATTTCCTCATATCACTAGCTGAGACAGTAAAAAGAGAGTCCTTTCATACCCACTTTGCACTGAAATATAAGTGAGATCATATCTGCCATATACTGCACATCTAATGTCATATCACCATCCCTGCATCTGCAGCTTTATTTGGAAGCTAAAGCAGCATCACTCTGTGGACCAGACCCTACATCATAGTATCTGAGTAACATCCTACTGCTTGTAATACTGTGACACTGGATAATGCACACAGACATCAAATTTTGGCACTGATTTCAGACAAAAATCCTGGGTCAAAATCTCAGAGGAACTGCCAAGAACTGAGACAATGTTCCATCCACATACAGCAGTACCACACCTTCTAGTATTTCCCTCTTGGAGCTTCTATTTTTATTTAATAATGTATCCAATTCTTTGATTTTCTATTTAGACAGAAGGCTCTTAAATTCTTTTTTATCATTTTGTAGTCGGTAGTGCCATTTGAGATGGCTGAGTCTGCCTGAGCTCCAGATGCTGCTCCAGAATGGCAAGGGTCTTTCAGAGATTATGTGTAATTTCTGCCAGCACCAGCAGGGTTTATTACAAATTGCACTAAATAGCACCAGACACCTCTAACACAACTTGAAAGATTCCTCATCAAACAAAACTTGAAGAGTTTCTCATCAAACACTGCAAACATCTATGAGCATCACCTTCAGAAGCCTTTGGAGTCAGAGGGCAGCAGCTGTGCCATTTTAATCCTAAACCATGCTACTGCCTTTGGTTTGATGAACCACAGAGAGTTCTCCCCATCTGTTTCAAATAGAGTTTATAAGGCCAGCTCAGCTAGAGGTGCTTAGCCAGGTGAAATTAACAGCACCAGGTTCCTTTCTTTTAGAACTTCTAGATCAGGGGAGTGCTTGGGTGTGCATCCAACACATTTTAGTCATTAAGTTTTGGAAAGTCTCCTTTACTCAAGTTCCTCATTTGTTGACAGCCAATTTTTAAGTAAGGTCAGTGGGCTGATGATGCACTTTTCTTCACAAGCAGCTCATAATAGGTAAATATTTTTAACACAAAGATTCATACACATTCCAAAAAAATTCATTCACTACCTGAGAAAGAACAAAAACCCTTTGACACCAAAGAACTATTTCTGCATCACAACTACAACTGAAGTTAAAACATTCCTCTCAAATCTTAGCTTGCCTATAGATGTGTGTGCATGCACATGTGTATACCAGTCATAAACATTACCACTGTGAGATCATCAATAACATGCTGTTGTTCTTTGACTTGCAGTCTAAGGAATTCAATTTCTTGTTCCTCTCGTGTGCTGCTGAGATCGTTCAAAGATGTGTGCCTCTTCAGTGCTGGTTGTGCAGATAACTTTTCTTTCTACAAAAATAAAAAACATAAAGAATGTTTTAAAGTGTCTTGCACTAGAAAAATTCTCATGTGTGATGTAGCAACCAAGAATTCTTTTAACTCATCAGTGGATACTCCACTATAACACAAGGCCTCTTTCAACAAAAAAACCCTCACATTCTATATGCCTCTGCATTAATCTCTCACATAAAATATTTTAAACCAGAATCAAAGAACAGTCTGGGAAAAAAATTAGCAGACAAGTGAACTCAGTGACCTAGCATAGTGTATGCACTCAGATTCAGTTCTGACTTCTAATCATAAAAGCAGTATTTATTAAAGCTGATTTTTAGTCATAGCTTTTTACAGCCTGCAAAAACATTTTATCTATCTGTGCTCCTTTCCCTTAATCAGTGTGAATTGATACAACACAAAGCACATGCCATTCTGAATTTAGAATATGAGTATTCAGCTGTATTGTCTGGATTTGACAGTTGCACCATCCCACTGTGGAGACTGATCTGTTTATGTTTAAAAAAAAAGCCTCACAAGCACTTCCACCTCAAAGTAACTGTGTGCAATGTGTTCTCAGAACATGATGTTGGAACTGATTACTTACAGAGATGGTTACTTACCAGTTCTACATTTTCCCTTGATAGATTTTTTATTTTCTCTTCCATTCTCTGGATACATTGCAACATATCATCATTTTTTTTGCTCATCCTCTTATTTTTTTCTACCAAAGGCTTCAGCTGACTTTCTGTCTCCCGAGAACGTTTCAGCTGCAAATGGCAAAGGAACAAGGTTAGCTGTGCTTTAGTTTACCCTTGAAGGAAACAAAAATAGGTGTTTTCACTTGCCTTTCTTAACTCAGGAAGTTTAGCTCTTCTGCTAAATGGCATCTGACATACACCACTGCTGAACTAAGAACTACAGCAGTCCTAACAAGTAAGATGTAACATTTCTGTATTGTCTGCCAAAACACTGAATCTGGTCACTGGATTTTGGTCTTGGCAAACACTTATGATGACCCATAGTGATTTCTTTACAAACTAATCTCAATTTATATAAGCTTCTTGTGACCAACTAGGTCTCTAGACAAGTTGCTTTCACCAATTTAGCCATCCCTTAAGAGGAGGACACTCCTCCTCCACTACTTCAAAAAACCCTTTACCTAATGCATAATTAGAGCAATGAGAAAGTCAGCCAGAGGGCACAGATTCAATCTCAGCATTCTGCTGACATTTTCAAGCTGCTCCATTTTGCTCCTGTGGTTTTATGATGTTAGACAATTATGTGAAGCAAATTACTGCTCTTCCTTGCATTTTTGTGTATTCAATATTTCACTGTTTTTACTCCATGAGCTGTTTTGTTTGAAAAAAAGATTCTATTTTTCTCAGTCAAAAGATTTTTAAATTGGTGAGCTTTATCTAGAAAGGAGAAAGAGATAATATTTTTCTTTCCTGAGATAAATGCACTGAGTATTTGGTTTTCTCTTTCATTCTTGAGGAAATTATTTTTCACAGTGCTTAATCACACAGCCTTGCTGATACTAATAATTTTATGTGTACTATTGTTTCGTAATATGAAACCTGCTCCACATCTCTTTCAAAATGTATTTCTTATGCCACTGAATCTAGAATCAAGAAGAGCACTTGACTGAGTCATACATGCTCTCCATCTAGAGGGACACTGAAGGATACATTACAATACTTCAGCTTTCTTCAGGGATGTTTTGGATTATTTACTTACTTAGTTAGTTAGTTATTACTATTATTATTATTATTATTATTTCTGCCCACAGAAAGGACTAACAAGGAGGAAGATGTCAATGTTTCACAAAGACATCAATGTTTCACTCATCTACAGGACTGACACACATGGCACCTCTTCAGCTCTCAGCATAATTTTAGAATCAGATATATAGGTTCCATCTTTTTAGAATGAAAAACCTTTTCTGCCACTAGAACTAGGGCATTAAAGGACATGTGTAATAATTCGTATTGTGAAACTCACCTCCCATTGCAGTCAATGGGAGTTTTACCACTAACCTCAGTACAAGCAATCAAGTAGTGATAAAGGTTAATAAAATTCATTCTTAAAATTCATGTCATATCCTTTCTTGTGTAAGTTACTATCCCTCTCCTAGGATAATTTCACCTACTTAAGAGACTTCCCTTGAGAAATAGCAGTTTTTCCATCACTAGCACAAGAAAGGTTTTTTTAACTCCTAGCTAGCATAAGCACGTCAGAAAAACAAATTTCAAAAGGATGAATACAGCAATTTAAGTGCATGGATTATGCATGTTTTACACAACATCATTACACAGTGCTACAGGCAATATACCAGTTAATTTGATTACTATGACCCCAAAACAAATTTGTAATTTTTTTTTTTTTTGTGGAACAGGAAAGATTCCATCCACGTCTTCTATAGTCAAAAGATTAATTTCTATAGAAATCTCTGTTACATTTAGATGTAACTGACTGAGGCCAACCAGGACTAATTTGTAAATTATTTATAACACTGACTTTCCAACATTAAATCTTTTGCCATAAAGATGCCCTCCGAGTCACCATCTGTGTTATTACTAATTAACTTACCAGTTCATTTCTTTCATCTGCTAGGAGAGTATTTCTGTCTTCCAGCTTTCTTATTACAGCATTCAGTTCAGCGATTTTTAACTGAAATCTCCGCACATCTCGTTCATCCAGATGCTGCTCCTTTACATCAGAAACAGAGATTTATAAAATTACTTTTTAAAAAGTATTTTACTGTCCATAGTTCAACATCATGGCTTAGCAAGTGTACTGTGTAAATTTAAAAAAGACTCATACATCAGTGTCTGGAAAACTTACTATAATTAACTGAAACACTAAATAATAAATCCTGGGAAACTGCTTCATCAACAGCATCTTGTGAAATGGACGTAAAGTTTAACAATTAAAAAACCGACTAGCTAGGTAAATAATAGTTCATATATAGCAGGTTACTTCTCACCAGATTTCTTACTCTCAGCTAAACTAGTTCTAGGGTAAAGGACATAGATTAAATTCACATGGCTCAGTTTTTGAGAAGTATAGTACCTATTTTCTAATGGCTAAAATATTCCTAAAGTAAAGAAATAGTGAGAAAATAGTGAGGTTCACAGCTCAAGATCACAGTGTAAATTCTAGAAGTTCTATATCCACATATTTCTCAATATTCTTTGCAATTTAAGAGGTCCAAGGAGTTTTTAACTCATCGGTAAAATAGCACAGTACAGCAACAGGCCATTTACCATTAATTGGTCCTAGCAGCAACCACAAACCCAATGTGAACTCCCAGGCAGTCACCCAGAGCTGAACTCCAGAGAAAACACCATTCCCTTACCGGACTTCCCATCAGTTCACTGATATCTCCTATTCCTGCAGGAAGCTCCCTCTTAGGGCTGCTGTGGTATCGTTCTGCCTCCTTCACTTGGACAAGCTGTTCATCCAAAGCTTCTTTCTGAAGGAGCAGTTTCTGTGTATGGCCTGCCTGCACACCAAGGTCCTTCTCCAGAGCCAAGATCACCCTGTCTTTGCCTTTTATCTCGTCCATCTGGAAAGAAATAATGCATGTAGGAAGTTTCTGTAAGATTCCCATGCTCACTGCATGCAAACACACAAATTTGCAAAAACAAAGTTCTGTTTCTTTCAGAATTTCACCAGCACCGAAACTGTGGCTGCCAAAAAGAAAATGTATCTCCTCTAGTCTTTTTCTCTGTCCTTAAAAAGGTTCAGCCTTCACTTGATCAAGAGTTTCCTTGGTCTGGTCTCAACTCAAGAAACAAACAAAACCAGATGCAAACATACAGTGAAACAGAATACATAGCCACAGAAAACATCCACTTCATCTGAGGATACACACTTCTATATGGAGAAGAAAAATCTGCCTTCACTATGTTTCAGCAAAGAAACACAAGCAGTACAAGATAAGACAAACACACTCTTTAAAACTCACCTGGGCTTTGTTTCAAAGCTTGAGCCACACACATTTGCCCCATGTTGGCTCCCTCTTTATTAGTGAATATCACATGTGGTGAATCTCTTCACAGGCATTTAGAATTAGTAGCACAGATTTATACATGCACAGTATTTAAAGTTAAAATCTTAAGCATACCTATGTATTTTCTGTGCCCTTGTTATAAGATTCAAATGAGGACTAGTCTATGTGTAGAAGGAAAAAGAGTAAGTGCACACAGACCATTAGAATAAAGGGTAGGAAGAAACAGTTCTTAAACACCCTCTCTGGTTACTGAACTGTGTGTTCATACATCTCCATACCAAATAAAGCACATTGCTCACAGTGATCTACTGCAGCTCTCATAGGATTTGTCCCTTGCAGCATCAGTGTTAAATTCACTTTGGTACTATTCCAAATGCTAGAGGAAGTGACAGTCTGCAGCAGTTACTATAGAAACAGATTTCTTCACAAGAACATTAACTATTAACAATATATTTATTGGAACTGTGCTGTATGTCCTCCAGTTTACAAAACTGTTTTCCTAGCCAACATAAATGCATGGAATTTTGGAAGTAAGGATATTATAATCTTATTTGAAAAAGTAAAATCATGAACTAGTTAAATCACATTTTTTTTTGTTTATTAGAGTCCTGCATCCATAGAACTCCATTATGTGAAGTTGCACCAAAAGAAAAAAGGAGAAGAAAAAAAATACATACTAGAAGCAATTTATAGTTCAATCAAAGTGATTTACAGGATTAACACAATGAGATTACAGGATCGGATGCAATTTGCTTCTTCAGGATTCTTGTCTTAATCCTTTCATAGTCTGCAAAGCACGTGAAATTAGTTTGTGTACAGAACCTGACTGGCAGGAGATGGCTTGGCTGAACCATGATCAAAGATAAAAATGTCATTTCTGAAGTGAATAAACTGATCTAGACTACTCCAAAGTTCTAACTGGAACTGACAAAGACTGGCCCTGATGGAGATTCCTTCCCTGATTTAAAAAAGTTGCTGTGTCCCAACTTCTCGTACAGTAAATAAATGCAATACTTCACAGTACGTCAACTCGCATTTGTGAGACTTCCAAGTATGCCAAAAAAGGACTTGCAGGAAAAGAATGCAGTTTTTATTAATGGAAGAATTTGCAACATGCAGGATTTCAGAGGGACTGCATGGTGAACAACAATGACAAAAATTAAGCAGCTGCCTCATTTACTGAATGCTATCTGTCAGGCACACTGATCTATCAGGGAGGCCTTGGGAGGAAAAAAATGTCATGTAACTAAATACTGTGGATGGTTTCGCTTTCAATTACACAGGTGTTCACCCTGAACATCCCTATAACTGACACAGGAATTTGCCCAGGCAAGGCACACATTCAATAAGAAGACCCAAGCTTATATATGCTGCCCTAATTCAAGGTACTCAATTAGTAGCATATTTCATATTTTTCCTGTTCTCACAACTTAATGGTAAATCCAGTGACACAGGCTTTAAGTTAGAAGAAAAAAGGAAAGCAACAGTCTTGGTACATCTGCTTCTTGCTGAACTGACACAGTACTAATGATTGCTTGAAACAGATGTGAGCAGAGCAGTCACACCCATGTCGCCCTCCTCTCACACTTCCATTGATCAAAGCACACAAGCTCACACAAATTAAAAGAAATGCCACGAAAGAGCATGGCTTTGAGGTGAGGGTTAAGGGAAGGCACAATTCTCCTCTGCTTTTCCTACTACTCTTTTTCCTACCACAAAAATCTATATGTGGTGAATCTTTCAGAAAACAACACATACCTCATGTTTAAGTCAAGCATAAAAGTCTTTGAAACATTGATATAATAAAGTAGCAACAACTGCAGATCCTTTTTAATTTTGGATTTCTATTTTAAGTTACAGGTATGAACTAGAGAACCTCTTACTCATGTAAACATGTGCACAGACACACAAATACACAGAACACTGCGATAGTGCTTAGTTTTTTATAAGCACAAACCACCAGAAGAAAGAATTTCTAAGCAACTAACTTGCCACAAATTGATAAAGATGATTAGAACTTCACCAAGAATGCCTCCAAATTGCTCTTCAGAAGCACAGGGGTCAGTAGTACAATTGTGCTCTGTCCAAGGGGATGGTTACACCCTTTATTCATGCAATGTAACTGCATTGACCTAGTTATTGTCTTAATTTTTTTTTTACATCTACTGCAATCTGACTCAAAGACTTACTATCTTTTTCAGTCTTGCATGGGGCAAATTGGTCCATCTTCATTGTCTGCTTTCTTAAAAGAGTACAAATTGGTCCAGAGTGGGAGGGAAAAAAAAGGAAGAGAAGTATTTTACAGCAATGCAACCTTCCTCAGTTCCATGTGGAAGAGATGGTATGTCAAGGGCCCAGGAGGCGATGAAAGAGGATGACTAGGAAGAAGAGATGGTTTAAGTTTAAACTGAACATAAGCTGCCATCAAAGAAGACTTTAGTTTAGCCTAGTATTATATATTCTAACAGTTGTAAAAGCTCAAACAAAGTCTCCATGTCAGTCCTGTCACAGTGGAGAACTACTGGAGCCATAGTTTGTTACATGAAGGAAAAACAGTGGGCAGCATAAAGGCCAACCAACACATGTAATTAGATATGAATTAGATATGTATTTTAGACATGTGTATTATGGCCTCTGTTTTAGTGGGGAGAAGCATATCTTCCATTAGGCAAATGGAAATCAAAATGGATTAATCCAGCTTCCCTGTTGCTTGCTATTTTCATCGAGCACATGTTGTGGAACCAACACTGTCATAGCCAAGACTGTCTAAGAATATACATGGTCTCAAAGAGAAGGAGTATTTTTTATTAGACTATTTATCAGAGGTGATAAGAAAGCTTTCAGGCACAGAAGTCCTTCAGCAGATCAGATTAAGAAGTGTTTTCATGTTTTCTACCATGGCATTGTACTTGAAGGACCAACATGTGACAATTGGACCCTGTGTGCACTAACTCCCACCACTGCTTTCAGGGATTCCTGCCTGTTCTGCAACTATTTGAGACCTCTCAGTAAGACACCATCTTTCCTTCCAATATATTCAGCACAGTGAAATCCCAATCATGCACTGGGCTCACACATATTGTATAAATCAAATATATAATTCCAGAAATTCCTTTCAAGTGTTGTTTAGGTTTCAAATTTGTCCTTGGTTTAAAATACATTTACCAACTTTTTGCAGCTACCAAGTAAAACAGGGTCACATGAACTCTTTTATATTCTCTTTTGCATGGATTTTAAAGTACTTTAGAACAGTGATTCTTTTTCTTTATGCATTTGAGGGTTGTACAAGTCAGTACAAAAAGTCTGTGGAAGGCAGCAGAACAACATGAGGTTAGAAGGTATTTTCAATTATAGACCTTGAGAAGAAAAGTAGCAAAAATACCCTCTGAAAGAGGATTTAAAGAAAATAAGATCATTCACAAGCAGCTGCAGAGGCAAATTACTGAGGAATCACCTTGAGCAGCATAAGTAACTCTGGAGCTCTTGGTTAAAATTAGAGCTTTTTAAATATCATTTTTTCAGGGGTTTTGTGCTGTCAGTGCTAAATGCTGAACCGAGACACAACCTGCACTATGCCAATGAAGAGCTAGCATTTACAGCCTGTGTCAAAATTACACAGGTTCCTAAGAATATATATCTAAGTGCCCCCTTACAGCTATGAGAAATGAGCAGAAATGAGTCTTTTAATAATATTTATCAAACATGAAAGAGAACCAAGCCAGTCATTAGAAAAAGCATCCGCTGCCAATTATGTCACACTTCAATGGCTACAGTGAAAGAAAGTCAGGGACCTTTGGGGGAACTTTAGACTCTCATGAAGTTGAAAGAGAAATTCCCAGGGAATTAAAAGCCACATTTACCAAGGCAATGACATATTCAGTTTCCAAAGTGGAAAAAGCCAGCTGCTGTCTTTACCCATTTTGTCAAAGTTATCTCCCAGCCAACTGCAGAACAAAATTCTACAGTGTTCTTCTCCAGCAGAAATTTAATTAACCTTTATACTTAAGTGCCCGATACTGAAAATGGAGCTATCATGATAGAGGGATTGCTGGTTACTATGAAGAACAACAACAAAAAAAAATGCTACTAAAAAAAAACAGGTAAAGATTGAACCAAAAAGAATTAACATTTTTTACATTTATAAAGGGATACTAAGACCTAACAACAATATCTCAAACTGAAAGCCCATGTGGAGAAAAAAAATTAAATATTCCAGAGTTGTGTATAGTATTCCCTACAACAGATATTGTCAACTATTTAAATGAATATTTGCTGCCTTAGGAAGCTTAGGAGGAAAAAGAACAAGAGATGCCAACCATTCAGTGGAGTAGTAAGTGTCACAGACAGAAGTGGATAGGATTTATTCTTAATTTCATCTGTAACTCTTCCAAACCAACAGTCAATAATTTCCTCCAGTAGCTTTTCTCACATGTTTTTCTCAAGTGTGTAAATCTCATTAGAAGTTTTGATAAATTATACAAGAAACAGCACATGGGCAGAAAATTCCAGAATTTGCTGATAAGACGTTTCTCACATATTTCTCAAAAGCCACTTACAATCTCTGCTACTGGATTCTTCCTATTTCCTATCCCAAGTGGTCATTGACAGAACTGTCAATGAACACTTGGGATAGGAAATAGGACAAATTGAACAAGTAGTGAAAAAGGTAAAAATAGAGCAAAACTAAGTAATGCAAACTTCAAGAGATTTTTTAGTTCCAGTGCTACACCATGTGTAACTTTCGTGGGTTTTTAACACTGTTCCAAATTTTTTAAGTAGATATAGAAGTCAAATTTGTGACCTTCCTAACTTTTTAGAAAATATTGAGAACAAGCAAAAAATGCTGAGCCTGCACGATGCAATCATTAGATCTGCTTGATTCAGGGAAAAACGTCTGGCTGGAATGCTGCCCTGTGAGCTCCTAAGAGAAGAAGCATAAATCTTCAGAGAACAGAAAGCCAAGTATTATTTGCAGTCCTACAAAGCTGGAGGTGGTGGGTCTCTCCTGCAGATTAGCTCAGCCCTGGAATGCAGCTGAAGCACGTGTCTCAAGCAGATGGCAAAATCCAGGAGCAGCCTACAATTTGATATCAGCAGCTGTGTGTGAAATACACGCGGGGTTAAGCGGCTGAGAAGCGGCACACTGCGGCTCTGCCCAGCCACGCACGACTGCCTTGCACGATTCACAGCTCGCCTTTCCAGGCTCAAAATTCAAGACTGGTTAGGAATCAAAACCCATGCACACGTGCCATTGCACAAGTGAAGAGAGAAAAGCCAAGCTCCACCCTTCTCCTCAGGCCAGCAGGGAGTGCCCCTGCCAACAGCCAAATGTCCCTCTGCTCCACAATTTTCAGAGAGAAATGTCTTTGCATTGCCCTCAGTGATGAAAGTAACATAAAGTTATAAATTTCACTGCCTTAAAATGGCAAAATCCTAGTTATGGTAATGCAGGAGAACATGAATGTTATTAGAGAACTGTTCCCATAAGTAGGTAATTTGGAGTTCAGTGGAGTGTTAAACTTTTGCTTCTATTATTTTTCATGTCAATGCCCATAAGAAAAAATGGAACGCATTCTTCCCCAAATTTGTAGATGATACCAAATTCAGGAGAGCTGTTACCACACTACAGGATAGGAAGACCATTCAGAGGAACTTTTTGACATGTTGGAGAAATGAGCCAAGAAAGCCTCATAAAGAAAGACAGAGTGTCCTGCCCCTGGGAGAGCTCAAGTGCTTGCAATAGTTGGATGTCAGTTGAAGTTGGCAATTTTGCAATGGCAGGAAAGAAAAGAGGAAAAATAGGAAGACGAAAGGAAAGATCTTTGTGTCCTGTAGGGCAAGTTGGATATGGGTCAGTGGTGAGAGCTTGCAATGATTGAAGTAAACTTGATACTGGGCCAAACCAGGAGGGGTGTACTAAAAGAGATTTAGCTTTTTATTAAGCATATGGGAAACTACACCAGGAGCACCACAGCCACTTCTGGGCTCCCCAGCACAAAAAAGAAGGTACTGACAAACTGGCCTGAGTGCCATATAACTGGAGGGAGGCCAGTAAGACCACAATGGGGCTGCAGCATCCAGCACTGAAGGAATGGCGAAGGTGCCAGGCTTGTTCAGCCAGCCAGAGGCAGCAGACAGGATGTGTTACCATAGCAGATATCCATTCAGCCATTGGAATAGAGCAATGAACAAAGTACATGTTTCTCCAAGATACACAGCGAAAGGACAATAGTGACAATCAAAAGAAGAAGAAATCTCACAGTGACTGGGCTGTAGGGCAGGCTGTCACTGTTGAACTCCACCTTGGGAGGTTTTCAAACTAGACTGGAGGAGGCCCAGAACAACCTGATCCAGCCTTCAAAGCAGCATTGCTTCACACAGGACACTGGACCACTGACCTTTAGAGGACCCTCACCATCTAAATTTTTCATGACTGTATTATGCTACCAATGCTAAAGCATACTAAAGAGACAGATACCTTATTAGTATTAGTGCAATCCATCCTAAGGACAGATAGACAGACAACCATATTAATAGCTGTGCAAGGTTAGAAAATATGAATTTGTGAAGGATGTGAGCTGAAGTTTTGGGCTGTCCAAATTCTTAATTCTGAAAAAATTGTTTTCAGAAGCCTTCACTTAAATTGTGAGATGCTATGTTAGACACAGACACAAAACTGAAATATTAGTGTTTTAAAAAAATCAATACAAATGATACGTGAGCTTATTCCACAACAGGGTTTTTCTCTTGAAGAGAAGTTTCAGTGAAACTGCCTGGATTTCTAACTTTAAAAACTGCTTAATTTTTTAGTTTGAATTGTATTCTTTCATGTCCTGCATTATATTTGTTTGGCAAACACAAGACAGAAGAAGCATTTCACAGTGGAAGGAGTTTTTATTTATGCAGCAATGTAATTCAGACAAAGAAGATTAAGGACACTTAAATAGTGCATCTGTCTCCATAAATCACTGCTGATCAGGAAGTTTAAAATCACCTCTTGAAAACAATTTCTTTTACTTTGATGCTCTTAGCAGCAAAAGGATTTTTTGCCTTGCAAGTATGAATCTGCAGTACTGTCACATTGCTCTTGAGACAATTTTTATAAGGCAACTTGAAAATACAATTGAAATATGGAAATTTAATTCATTTGGTGTACTCTGTGCCCTCTTAAACTGGAACCTGATTGTGCATCTAGTACAATCAGTGGAATTTTAATGATTTTGTGGTTAAGAAAATTGGGTCTATTTTATATTGAAGTATTTCAGTTAATTTCAATCCAAGCTGTTAAAGAATATTTAGGAAGAGCATATGTGTAAAGATTTTAACAGGGTAGAATGGTATTTAGCTGTAAAATAAGCAAAAGGCTTGGTGTTAAAGACATTTCCAATAAAAGAAACAGTGTTTAGTAATACATACACCACAAATTGCAGGGTGCAAGTGTCATTTGTTCGTTCCAAAGTTTAAATATTATACTAAATGCTCACAGAAAAAAATTTCAGATTTTTTTCTTATTCAACCAATACTAAAAATCAGTAGATCAGTGATGTCATAATTCAATATCCCTTTAATGACTGGGCTTTTGCTTATATTTTCCAAGGCAAGCACTGCAAAGTGTCCATTAATCTTGCAACTGCAAAAACAGTACCTAGAGTAATGTGCCTTGCAATGTAAGGGCCAGCTTAAAAACGGTGTCCAAGTGGTCCCAGAATGAATGTAACCTCTAACTAAGATGCCACAGTCAACAGCCATGGCTTCCTTCCCACCTGGGCTGGTAACAGAGCAAGGCTGGTCTGTTTCCAAGGATCCCCAACAATGTGAGCAGGCTATTTCAGGATTGTCAGGCAAAAGAGAGCAACTTTACTTACCTCTGAAAACTAACTTCAAACCTGATTATCAAACCAAGTAAGTCACTTAAATGGCAAGCTTAATCAAGGCCCAGGAAAAATTGGCTGAAATTGCTATTTTGTGTACATTTGTACAATTCATTCTGTGGAACAATGCAACTCTTCAGACTCAACTACTCAGAAAATATGGGCTGAACAAAATAAGTAATAGCTGCTCTTGCTTTTTTTTCTTATTCTCCAGGGTGCCTCTTTATTTTCAAGACAGCTGTTTCATTTGTCCCTCCAGTTTCTAGCTGTTTTTACTAGTGATTTCATAGCTGCCAGCACATTGTGCTAATGCATATATACAATAAGGATGTATTTTCTGGAGGGTGGGGGAATAAAATCTTCAGCAATTAGCACTCCTTAAATGAATGAAAACATTTATATCACTACTACATTTTCAATTACAGGAACTGAAAAATTCCAATATAATTTCATACTGCCCATAGAAAAAGTGTGTTATATTTTTTGCCAAATAGATATATTACTTTCTCGTATTAAGCACTAGGACCTTAGCCATTCAGTCTTGTTTCTGTTGAGGTTTGCTGGGTGTTTTTCACGCCTCAATTCAAAACTATGAAAACAATCCCCAAATTGATTAATCATATTTTTAAAAAATATGGTCAATATAATTGTCTATATGTCTATGGTTATATACACATAGGCAATGGATTTTACTGTTTTCCATTCTCATAACTTATTTTTTTAATAACAGCCAAGAATTGTAAGATTTTAGTCAGATTAGTCATGGGTTTTAGTGGCAAAATACAGATTTTTTTTCTAGCTGCAATATCGGTAGGAAAAACATTCACAAAATTAGTCTGTGATATGAAATGCAAAATGAATCACCCAAGTCTGACAAGACAATCAGACTGCATCCTGAATTACTCTATCTGAATTTGAATTACAGTATGGCCAGCCCATTCAGGTCATTAATCCCAAAGATGCTGATTTTTTAATAGTGCCACAAAACACTGCACACATACAAAAGAGCACATCAATTGAAACTCAGTTACAGAACTCTGCTAATATTAATAACACTGCCTTTCACATCCTTATCATTTCATCTCACACAATGGTAGAAACCAAACGAGAATCCCAAATCCAGGGTTAATCTGAAATTGAAGGCGAGCATCCCTTGAACTAATTAAATGGAGGGGAGAGGAGGGAGGGCAATATCCCAGTGATCAGGTTCTATTATCCCACGTCCTCTCTCAAAGGAAAAGAGAACCTATCTAGGAATCCCGCAGCATTTTTTTTACCTCAGCACAGATTTAAAGACTGCCCTGTGCAATAACAACTACCTAAATTCCTAAGAACTTCTAGAAGAAACTCTTCTCTCAAAAAACCCCACAAACCCCATAAACTTTTGAATTTAGGGAAAAATTTGGAATTCATTATATGAAAGGAATGGAGGCACTAGAAGGCAGCACCAGACTCTTGGAGGAAGAGACAAACATTTCCTGAGAAAGTCCATGAGACCAGTGGCAGGCTTCCTCTGGTGCTGGGAAAAGGAAACAAGAGTTACCTACACACTCTCCCAATATATTCACCTTTTCATTACTGAGTAACACAAAGCAACAGTTAAAATTTTGAATGACTTCACAAGATTTTTTTTTTGTGCCAGACAGAAAACAAGAGTGCCCTTCTTCATCACCTTTGTACAACAGCAAGCTGAAAACCTTGACTCTGGAAAGTGAAGAGTTAAATGTTTCCTTTGAAACCCTTCTTGGAGGAGGTTAAATTCATTTAGAAAATGTCCTCCAGAAAAACATATGCCAGAATGTATCAATGTTCTCTCTTCTTTAATATTTTTTATAATTGTCTGTACTTCATAGTCATGGTTTTAGAATATTACATTTCTAATACAGAACAAAACATGAAAGAAACTATGTTTGCAGAAACTCCACTTTGTCAGTCTTTGCAGTGGTCTTAATTAATGAACAAAATGATACCCCTGAGACTCAATCAACATCCAATTAATTTAAAGCATAAATATTTACTGCAGTAAAAGCTTTCATTGTCTCAGACAGAAAATCAGCACCATTAAACAGATTTTAGTTTGTAGCATGTCCTCATCATAATTTTTCCTATGGAATACAAGAAATAAGAGGTAATTTCTGTGCAAATTTAAACCAATAAGATATTTTCCTAAGGAAACTGATGTTTCATTCTATTAAAAGTCTGTACTACTTGACACAACATAAACGTTATGCCTATTGTATTTTTTGATTTTATTTGCATAGCTATCATACTGCTACTTTGTGCACATATACAATTAGATATATACATATATACACAGAAAATATCATGTTACCAAACAGAAGTGTCACCTGATGATAACCTCTCTAAATGTATTACTGTGTACAACCCATCTTAGATTCTCTACATTTTACAACGCTGAATAATTTGGGGCACCCACTGTCAGGATATATCACCTGAATTTTGATTTTATACAAACAACATAGTCTGCCATCTGTGCTGAAGTCCTAGGATTTATGAAGCATGAAAAAAGCCTGCTGTCCTAGGCCCTAACTTTTCTTCTGCTATAGAAAAAACACAGAAATTCTAAAAGGGCAACAATGCTTAAAATTGAATGTCCTGGATGAAGATGCAGAAGAAGCAAAGAGACTGTCTTATTTCTGCACAACTGGTTCCTCCAATTTAAACATAAAAGCTCTACGTGAATTTAATATCACTATCTCACAAGGCATCCTTGCATTGTCCAATGAACAATCCCTGACTTGTTTTGGTCACTAGTATAGTTGTGCAGTTAGAAAGGGGAAAGTCTTTTTCTTTGATCTGTTGAGAAAATTCATTCTGGAAAGTCTTGGTTGACTTGTATTCCATTTGGTGGGACATAAAGCTTTGGACTGTGTTGGACTGGCTATGGATCCAAGGTTCACCTTCGCTGTAAGGAGGAGAAAGTAGTGGAAATAGTGGCCCGCTGTAGCAACCAGCACTGATGGGAGATACCATTGCCAAAGGCTGCTTTGATATTTATGGGCACATACAGCAATATACCAATACCTGCTATAAACTGAAATGAGCAGCATTACTTAATGAACTTACCAGCCTGCGGATCTCCCTCTCGCATTCCCGCTTTATTCTATTGATCTCATCCTGGTGGGACTGATAAGCCGTGCGCAGGTCCGCAGCCTTCATTTTATCCGCCTGCATAATGTTGTTCAGAGCTTCTTCAAGCTGCTTTTTGCCAGATTTCAGCTCCAGGATCTCTTGTTGCAGCTTCATTCGTTCCCCATCGAAGGCCTTGCGAGCCTCCTCCTTTGCCTCACTCAGCAGTGCCGTCTTCACTTTGTCAGCTGCCCCGTCCCGCAGGACATTGACTGTTGACTGCAAACGCTGGATTTCACCATCTTTGATTTTCACCATTCTCGCCACCTCCTGCTCATGCTGCCGGATTAAGAGCTCTCTGACACTCTGAAGTTCCTTCATTTTCTCCTCATGGAGCTTGGCTTTCAGTTCAGAAACATAGGCAGTGTGCTTATGCTGCTCCTGCTCCCTTTCTTGCTTAACCTCTTGGATTTTTTCTCTTAGTTTACCCACCTGGAATAAAAAAATAAAATATTGATTAACAAGCACCACTCCACTTTTTAAAGTCACCAAGGAAGCTGCTTCTAAACTGTTCTTAAAAACCTATCCTGAATATTCAAAAGCAAAGACTGCACACCTCTCTCCAGTAAACAAGTAGAGAAGCAGGGCTGGAAAAAGGAATCTGCTACAGGGATGTGCAACTGGCAAGGAGTTCTCACAGATTTAGGGAATAAAATAAAACTGAGCAACATACAATCTAGTTATGTCCTTATTTCCTGTACCAACCACACCAGGCTATTATCATCCATAACCCCTCTACTGCACTCTACAAACAGATGGAAAATTAATCAAACAGGGAAAAGGTAGCAACCTTATGCTGGAAATATGTGTTTACGCTTTCTTTTTGGATTTCTTAATTTCTTAGCTATTTTAATGGGAAAGTCCTTATTAGATAAGACAAAAGAATTGGCCTTTTGAAAAATCAAGTCTACTCAATGGACCTCAGATCTCACTCCAAAACTGAGATTATTCATGTCCCTAGACATTTCAGAAAATATAGGCCAGTGAGTCTTAGGTTTGGGGAGGGAGTAGTGGAAAAATGTTATAGACTATTATAGCAGTATCCACTGTGATGGAACCGCATTATAAAATGATGCTCAGCAGGCTGCATGAAAAGCAATACTTTTTTCCATGTGGGATTAGATGTTAATTTAGAATAAAGGTGGAAAAAATAGAAAGGCTCACTTGTCTTTTGCAGTATACCAGAAAGGTTATGATATATTTCATCATTCAAAGTTTCAGTAACATCTTTCTACTATCCCCATTACAGAGACTGCCAAAGCCTCTATCGGAGGCAGAGGTTTCAAGCCTCGAGTGACAATAAAAGCATACATAGCAAATAGTGCTTCATGGTAAAAGGAAACTAAAAAGCAGCAAAACGTTAGTCACTGTCACATCTGCTTCTATCTATGCTACACAAAGCTGTGATCTGTATTCATGTGATGCATTTAATTTACACTAAATTAAACCAGAACTGCAACTTGGTCAGATAGGTGTCCAGTCAGGATCAACCGACCACAAGTTGACCTGAAGTCTTCAGACAGCTGGGACAGCAGACTTTACCTGTGCAGAAGATGTTACAATCCTATTATTTTGAACAGTAACTTTGAGAATTAACCAACTCAAATCTACCCTTGATTTGAAGAAAGGAAGAGACTGGAGCAGGAAAGGGAGGAAAAGTATCTACATTTTTACAAAATTAACCTGGATGCACTGTTGACTAAACACCACCTGTGAGAGCACTATAATTAGAGCTGTTAAAAAGGTAATAGCTCTGAATCAGTGTCACACACAGATTTTATAGGTATTGTTACTCTGTTCCAGGGTGATTCTGAGAATGTATCTTTATTAAGAGACAGGTTGGGGTTTTTCCCCAAATGGTAAATCTGGCTATTGGAAATCATCTCCAGGATATCCATGTGTTATCCATATGGGATGACATTTAGTTCCAAGCTTACAGTGGATAGCACTGATTTTCAGTGCTTGCATTAGGGTACCCAATTCCATAGGAGAGTCCACAGCGGGGAGGCTGGAATAGATGATCTTTAAAGGGCCCTCCCAAGCCAAACCATTCCATGATGCTGTAACAAGGCCAAGTCACTTACTCATCTATCTACTATCAGAAGTAAACAGACTAGTTCATAGACAAATTTGCAAATGAAACAACACTCATTATTTACCTATTGACTTACTGATGAACCAAGAAAATTGAAATGAAACTGAGCAATGAAAGCTACTAATGACAACACAGGGAAACAAACTGCATAATGGCATATACAAACAGATAATAAACATACCTCCAGAACTACAGTAATTTTAAATTAGTCATATTGTACATAAAGCACACAACTGAAAGGCAGTTTTCAATACAACACATTCATGAGTTTAACTTCCTAAAAGAACTTTTAATAAATGAGAAATAGATTTTGACATTTTGGAGGAGTGCTGAGTCACACAAATTAGCATGCTTATTCAATTTTTTTCGTAACTGAGTACTATCATATATCACTACTAATTTTACCTAAAAGCTTCAGTGAGACAAATTTAAACAAGTAGAATTAGAACCTTTCAAAAAACCCTGGGTTTTTACACAGCATCTTAAATGCTTATTACACGTGATCCAGGGGAAAAAAATGCATCCCAATTCTCGAGGTCTTTAAAAAGTCTTTTCTTATTACTGCTTTTTGTCAGAGAAGATGGCAAGTTAGATCTGTGTGTTAGATCTCCTCTGAAAGCCATAATCTGTCCTTCCCACAGCCCTCAGTCCCTCTCTCTCTTGCACACTGTGCAGTTCTGTACTCGTCTGGCTTCCAGAGCAACTAACTGAATGAAAATAGTAGTGTGGCATTTTCCCATATGCCTGAGTCTCAATTTCCAAATGAACCTAAATTTTAAAGCAATTTCTCTCTTTTAATTTCCAGCACTCTTGTATTTTTTTTAATATGAAGAAAGCTATTCTATCCAAGAAATTAAGCCAATAGGGAAACAAAATCAGGCATGATATCAGGGCACCAATAAACCAGTTATTGTCTACCTTTCTGAATTAAAACTTTAATAGTTAGCTTCTTCAAAAAAAATAATGCTAAGCATCATTGCTTCTTTCCTTTTGTATATCTAAAAAGTTCCTGAAAGCAGGATTTGCTTTAAAACTATATAATTATATTTTCCTTGGCTATTTGCATCCGGTGTTGTTTTCTATGACAAGTTGTTTTGCACACTTGAGACAGAAAAATAATAGTTCGACTTTATGATCAGAGTCAATGGAATAATTTTAAAACTATGCAGTTCTAAAAGGTAATAACCTATTAAATCATGTGTTTCCATGTTCTACCAAACCACTGCCCCGATAAAAATGCTATGATAAGAACTGCTCAAGACTACCTCATATTTTTCTCTTGGATTTAACTGTGGGGTTTTTAATTTGTGGCACAATAGTCCACCACAGGAAGGATACTCTCCACACTGCTTTTTGCCAGGAACTGCAAACTTGAATATAAAAGAAGAGAAGGTAGTCAGGAATAGTCAGCATGGATGCACCAAGGGGAAATCATGCTTGCCCAGTCTGATAGTCTTCTGCAATGGCATGGCTGGATGGGTCAATGAGGGAGGAGCAGTGATTGTTGTCTGCCTTTGACTTCAGCAAGGCTTTTGACACTGTCTTTCGTAACATCCTTGTAGGTAAGCTCTGGCAATGGGGGTTAGAGGAATGGACAGTGGATCAAGGTAGATCAAGAACTGGCTGAATGGCAGAGCCCAGAGCATCATGATCAGCGGAGTAAAATCCTGCTGGAGGCTGGGGAGCACCAGGGATCAATACTGGTCATCTTAATCAACCTTTGCATCAGTGACCTTGGCCCTGGTGAGGTGCACCTGGTGAGGTGCATCTGGAATACTGTGCTCAGTTCTGGGCTCCAAAGTTCAAGACAAAGAGGGGGTTCAGTGGGGGGCCACAAAGAGAAGAAGGAGTCTGGAGCAATCAGTCTCTCTTATGAGGAGAGACTCCGGGAGCTGGGCCTGTTTAAGTCTAGAGAAGAGAAGACTGAGACGAGACCTTGCCAATACCTATAAATATCTTGAAGAGTGTCAAGAGGACGGTGCCAGGCTGTTTCTGGTGCCCAATAACAGAATAAGGAGCAATGGCCATAAATTAAAACACGTGAAGCTTCACTAAGCCACTCCATCACTCCTCTTCCCAATGGGGAGGTATGCAGTGGCAACTGAGATGAAACATCTCATTTATCCCAACTCCTAGATGTTGTGACCTCAAGCCTATAAACGTACAGTTACAAGTAGAATATGGATATTTAAAAGCAATAAACTGACCTTGGTGAAGATGGAGTGACAGCCACCATTAACCAGCAACCTTGCAATCAAGAACAAAGGTATTACTGGAAATATTGAAAGACTATCTTCTAGCTTTTCCTATCTCAGTAGGAATAGGTACTTTGGAATACTTGTTCCTAAATATTCATGGATCCCAGCACAAGCTTTAATAAAACAATTGAGCTGACTGCCAAGACCATGCTCAGTCACTGTAGCTCCTTGTGCTCACAGCACTGGACTTGAAGGTTCAGTCAGAGTGAGCCCTGTCCCCATTCACACTAAAATAAGTGTCATTTTTGTGCTTTGGTCAGCTCCTTTTGTTGATGTCTTCCCAACATTTGGATGTTTTCCAACAAAGCTTTTTCACTAGGAGAGCAAGAGTAGGTGAGCCCCTGTTCAGTTCATGCATTTCCTTCTCCATGCTCTCCATAGATGGCAGCAAACTTACAGTCCAGGAAGACATCAATAACCAACGGGGCCCTAAAACCATCAGGCAGGTGTTCCCAAAACAAGACAGACTACATGGGAACTAAGGCAGGGCCACAACTTTTGCTTCATCCCTTAGGAAGCATAAATGAACCCAGCTACCCATGTATCCAATGGTCAAAACACCACCAGCAATATCAACGATGCACATCCAAAAACATATCAATTTTGGATCAGGTACATGCAGTAAACAACGTTAAAGAAGAAATTTCTGTACATGGATCAACAACCAAAGAAACAAGATGTACTAGGAAAATACACACAAAGTTTAGAATGTCTCTTGGGTAAAATTTTATTTCATGGAAAGCAGTATTTTTCAGGCGAAAGTATGTTAAAGCTAATTTCAATTTGTGATGTCTCTCATCAATTAGAAGTTTCCCTCTCAGATAAATCATTAATATAGGCATATACGTGAGGGAAAAAATAGTTTAGGAAAATTAAATTGAATAAATTTGCCCCATAAGAGTTTGTTACTTTTCCTAATAGAGTTTATATCCCACAGGTCACAGAGTTGTCTGTTTAGCAGCTTCAATACTTCTTTCTTACCTCTACACCAGTAAATATATCTAATTTATTTAGAATTCTCTAGGTACAGTGTTTTTTACTTCTTTGATATCAAGAAGTAATTTCTCTTGGTTTTGTTACTATTTTTGAACTACAGTCTAAACAGGAAAAATCACTGTGGCTTTGATTTACTCATCTTGTCAGTCAAGGCACCCTGTAACTGCTGCACAGACCGAGAGTAGGCTGGGAAATAAACTACATGCTAAATTCCAGTTAAATGATTTAGTGCAAGCACCACAGCAAAGATGATGGAAAGAGGTTGAAGATCTCTTCACCCAGCTGCATCCTCACAAAAATGCACTCCAACACAGAATTTACTTCAGACTGCAATGTACACTTAGTAGGATTTTAGAGCACTCTGGCTGTAATTTCTTTCCTCTTTCACTGATTTCATATGTGAGTTCACCCATTTCTCTGCACACATATGTGCAGATCTGTCTCCAGTAACAACCTCAATACACTAGAAAATATTAAATTTTTAACCTGAAGGAAGGTGAAAAATTAACCAAGCTGAAGAAAATCTTCCTAGACTGAACACAGTATAAGACTAGATATTGAAAATGTTCCTGCAATTGTCATGGCTTTGTACTTACACCTCATTCTTAGTTGAATCAAGAGTTACACTCAATGCTCTTACAGGTAAAGACTGGAAGTGTATCAGGGCTAAACTCTTTCTAGTCTTCATGGTTTTTTTTTTAATCAGAGTTATTTAAGAACCCAAAATTAATTCATTCTTGTGTTCAAGGTATAAGATAACTTCATAATTATGTGCTCTTTTTAATGCAATTTAAAAAGTCATAATAAAATTCACATCTATATTTCTACATATAAAGTTATACATAACAAAACAGGAAATAAGTAAAAAGAAAAACTAACTGCAAATGTAATCTACCATCAACTCTTAAGTCTCCAAACTTCTGTGACACTAAAAACACTGAGACACTAAAAATGATGGTGAAATAATGCAAATTATTGACCTGTAAATTTACCCCCTAAAAAGGGTATTAGCCACTAATAAATTTCATGGTGTGCTGTTTTAAAAAGCTCAAGTAGTTTGTGCCAAGTAGTTTTACATTTTTTTGTGATTGCATCAATCAACAGCAAGAGAAGTTGGATGAGGAAGCCAATAGCAAATCCCCGACTTATCTGTTCATTTCTCAATACCCCTGACCTGTAAGAGATTTGACTTTTTGCATCAGTCTGTGAAGAAGAAAAATTACCAAGGCAACACAAGTCTAGTTGGCTGATACTTTCTAAACCTATTGCATCAATCCAACAAATTAGGGCTTTATGGTTTCTTTTTTTCTCTGTAAGAAAAAAGTTCTGAAGATTACATTTCTGATGGTTTTTGGGTTTACTGTGCAAATTAAAATGTAAAAAATAAGACCTTTCAAAGCTGAGCATCACACAAAGATGTGAATGAAACTAGAATGTACAGAAATGTTGTTATTCAGGTGTTCCACATTTTACACTGATGAAAAGAAAAAAGGCTAGAACACATTCTTAAAAAAGGCTATATAAAGAGTACACATTCTCAGTATATACTTTTTCTGCTTGGTAAGGCTTTGAGACTCTGCAACTACAGTATCCCCAGTCAAATACAGATAAGTCTACCTGTACATGGATTAATCTCCAGAACCACCTTGTGCAAAGTCAAATGAACAGATTTTAGTAAATAACAGAACAGAAATAACCTCACTGGTTTGTCCATATTTTAAACAACCTACAGAAATATATGAAAGTAACTGCTAATCTTCATAAATATGAATGTATTTGATGAATTAATAGTTTCTCCTATGTGTCCTCTTCATTACCCAAAGACCTGTTTATCATATGCTAGATAGACAAAAATTGATGGATTTGTTTCATTAGCAATCAGATGCATCATTGAATAGCTCAGAACAATGCCATGCATAACCTCAGAAAATCAAATCAGGACTCCTACACAGATAGTTTCCAGTTAATTGATATTCTTCATAGGCATTTAAAGTGACACGCTTTGAATTAGGTGCTGATGTTTGATTTTGAAGATGATTCTTTATACAACATACAATTTTCAGTAAAATCAAATACAAAACTCCCTTGTCAGTAAGCTAATGCCATTTGTATTGCTGTGATTGCAAATTCAGTGACTGGGTGTTTGGGGATATTTAGTCCCTTTTGCACACTTTTTAAAAGAACTGGCATCAATTTTAGTTTATCAGTTGTTCTGATTTCATTTCGCTGCCATGTTTTTCTTTTACAACTAACACATTTTAGTATCAAACTCTGCTGGTATCTAACAGTGCTACTGTTAACAGAATGATCACAAAATAGACAACAAATACCTTGGTTTTTTCTTGCTGAAATTCTATCTGGATGTTGGTTAGTTTAGCTCGTAGCTCCTCATTAGCAGCTTGCAGGGCTTCAGTCTCCATGTCGGACTTCTCTCCCTTGGCACGACTTTTCTTTGACATAATTGTTTTTGAAGTTTAAAATAAAATGTTTGCTCCACACTGAGCTACCAGCTAGTGCCTTCTGCTGTTAGCATTTAAGAGTCATGCAGTGGTCAACAAAACCTTTCATACAAATCTCTGCCATCATGGAAGCAGTCTCTCATGGCCTGGAAGAAGCAAAGTGGTGGGAACAGTATTAGGCTACAGCATTGAGCAGAATCAAACTTAACATCCATTTTTAAAGCATACTGAACTTCCCTGAATTATACTATACAGCATAATGTGCCAGAGATTGAAAGAAATAGATAAGAAGTTACATAATATTTCACCATCTCTAAACTCTATTCACTGTGTTCTGATGTTCACAGAAATAAAAGTATTTACAATTATGATGAATATAGCATATAAACAGAAATTATACCTTATTCAAGACCTGACTAGAACCATGCTCAGGATCTCCAAGAGGCACAGAGAAAACCATAAATTAATTGAGGTAGTGTTTCAGTGGGAATAGCTTATTTTCTGCAGTAAGAAGAAAGTATTTCTCCCCCTAATGTACCAGTTATAATGCATAATTATATTATTTGCAATTATCATCGAGTTTCACATCATCATCAGCTATTAAAAAAGTATTACAAAACTGGAAAAACACTTAAAAATGTTTCTTAAAATATCAGGTATGTAACCTGCTTATGTTCAGGGCTGATATTATTTGAAAAGCTACAACAGAAACAAGAAGGTACTCAAATTCATTTTCATTTCCCAGTATGCTCTAAGCTTATAAAGTATTCAATTATTTAAATCAGCTTTATGGAATATTCAAGGAGAATATCAATAGCAGACAAAGAACCCTAATTACGATAATTAGGAAATCCCATGATTAGTTTGCTTCATGAGCAGTTAGTATAGAAGTTTAATCTGTGATTTTTTTTCCTGTCTGCTCTCCTCTAAGAATAAAGTGGTAATAAGACCAAACTGTTGAAAAAGTGCTTTAAATGCTGAACTAGTTTCCAAACCCATGTTCTCTATGCATTTTTCAATATTCACATAATTTCATCATTAAATTTTTGACAAAGCAGAAAGGTTCCTACTTTAAAACTGAACAACATTACTGGAGAACTGTATTCCCAAGAAAATTGTAATGAAATTGCCATTAAACAGTAAATTGCTCTTTCTAATCTACTATTAACGTGGAGTTATTTTAGAAATTGTATTAGAATGAAAATCCCATGCATTCCTTATCACATACTCTGTAAAGGGTTAGTAACTAATTCCTCAGGTGTGTAGAGACAAGCTAAACACCTCTGTTTTATGCACCTCTTCAAGCACTGGTAAACAGGTGATGAGTTATGTATCTTGATAAGAATGACAAATCATATCAGATGGAAAGTGAACAGAACTCAGGACACAAAGCCTCAGTCTATTTGATGATATTCCCATTGAGTTCTTTCAATTGTAAAAAGCAATTGAAAAAACCATGAACTTTACTGTCCCCCTTGGTTTTCCAT
>VWYP01008774.1:0-19912 GCA_013400435.1 Pycnonotus jocosus | reverse complement strand
TAGCTAGAACCTGAAAAGAGGCATCATGTTTCAAATTATGATCAAGGTACATTTTCATTGTCACTCATGTCCAGATGTTTATTACATAAATCATTTTGATTATAGTATTATCAACTACATATAGAAAGCATATTTAATTTAAAAGTATTTTGTAGGGATTTCAGAGAAAAAAGCTAATCAGCAATTTAATAATAGGGAGAAAAATGCTTCCAATATATATGGGACATTTACCATAACAATATAAAAGAAAAGATAATAGTGGGAAGCCACAGTATTCTACTGCAGTGTCATACCATTTAGACAACAATTCTGAAAATTCAGGTTCAGTAAATTTTGAGAGCAGATATCAAGTTTCCCTGTCTTCCTTCTAAGGTTTTTTGTTCTTCAGTGGAGCTGGCTGTGCAGGAGGAGCTAAATCCTGTCCCTAGGAGGTATCATTCTGTCTTGAAAACTGGTGGAGGCTACTTTAGGAGAAATACAGGAATACTGGTATTTCCCAGTGTTTCAGTGCATCAAATGTACAGTCTGCCTTTAGATTATGGCCTCTAGCTTCTTGGTGCAGCAGACTTAATAAGCTTTTTGATTTGCATTTTGTAGGGATCCATCCCTTCAAGGAGCTGAGTAGCCCTTGGAGGTGGCCATCTCAGATACCTGACACTCTTGGAGTCTCAGGACTAATATAAATTTTACTTGGGGGCAGCCCCAAAGCGGTAAAATATGGCCCTCTTTGCCACTGAACAAAATAGGCAGAATCTTTCATTTCTTTGTTGGTTTTCGATGTTGGACAGCAGCGAAACATGATACAACATATGTCTTCTTGCAGTGGCATCTAATCCCTCCAGAGGTACACCTGTTTTTATCTTACTTTGTCCCACTCCTCTTTTAAAAGAGCTTTTCAAGCAGGAAATTCTTCTTTAGGATTTATTTTTTTACAAACAGTAAGTTGCATTTCAGGCAATAATAGCTTAAAGGTCAGGCGGTCACTTATGTGACTATCTGTGATTTGATTAAGTTATTGTCCTGGTTTCCGCTGGAACAGAGTTATTTGTAGCTGGTACACTGCTGTGTTTTGGATTCAGTATCAGAATATTGCTTTGGTTGTTGCTAAGTAGCACTTGCTCTAAATCCAGGACTCTTCAGTGTCTCATGCTGGCTCTGCCACTGAGCAGGTGCACAAGAAGCTGGGAGGAGGCACAGCTGGGACAGCTGAACCAAACTGGCCAAAGGGATATTCCTTCCCAAAGGACATAATGCCCAGTATATAAACTAGGAGACATAGCCTAAAGGGGCCAATTCCTGCTCAGAGGCAGACTGTGCATCACTCAGTGGATCATGAGCAATTATTTTGTGCTTCTCTTACTTCTCTTGTGTTCCCTTACATTCTCTCCCTCTCTGTATAATTAAATTTATTATTATTATTAGAATATTTTATTATTATAAATAATAATATTATTATGCTATTGTGCTTCCATTATTAATTTTTTTCTTATCTCAACCCACAAGGTTTGCCTTTTCTTTCTGATTCTCCTCCATGAGGGGGATGAGATGAGGTGGGAGGCAGTGAGCAAGTGGCTGCATGGTACTTAGTTGCCAACTGGGGTTAAACCACATCAGGTTTTTTTTGTAGCCTATGGTTTTAACTTTGGAATTTTAGAGATGGGACGGGCCTGATGGATTGATTTTGACAATTTTTTTGTATACCAATACTGTTTCAAACTTTGGATTGTGGTTCTTTTTTTTTTGCTTATGTGTAAATACTTCTATTATTTTAATTATCTTGGTAAAAATACTGAGGTGTCCAGTAGCTTAAGTAAAACTGACAGCCTGCATTAGAGAGGTCTGAAATTATTTTCCTGGTCTTCCACTGACCACTTCCTGGTGGTCCTTGGCCATCAACAGATCTGCTGGGTCAGATCTGTGTGTCTGTGAATGACCAGATGGTCATGTCCTCCTCTTCAGGACTTTTGTCACCAGTCTTTCCTGCTCTGCCCTGTTGCCTACATGAACATATAGATTCTTGCATGGCCTGAAGGACATTGAATTAATTTCTGCACTTGCAATACAGGAACTTGGACAGGATAATTTTGAGATTAGTTGTAGCACTGCTTTTAGAAAAAGCACCCTGAGTATATTCTCCTCTGCAAACTAGATGCCTCAGCTCTATGGCAGCATTGTATTTACTTTTCATGTCAAGGGGATCTTTGAGCATAAAAGCCTTCAAGTATGGGATGTTCAGGTGCTATAATAATGGGAAATACATACACCTTAATAAAAAGTAATATCAATGCATTATTTATAAAGCAACAGGGCATTGAAGGATAAGATGTAGAAGCAAAGTGAACAGCAACAAAAGTCTCTGTTGCCTCTGCTTTTTATTTCTTGGAAAAGAATAGCACTGAACCTATGATGATTTGTGCTGTCTATTACAGCAACTGCATTTTAGAAATATTTAGCTAGTGGAAGCCTCAAATGCTTAGCCATAACTATAAATACCACCAAAGTAAACAGAAAGCTCAAGTGTTGTTTAATAGCATGTCTCCAGACAGACAGCTTTCATAGCTGAATAACTTGGTTCCCCTGTTATTGAATTTCTGCCCCAGAAATATTATACCAATAAAACTGCTATGCTGAGTTTTGCCCAAGACAAAAAGATCATTATGTATTGGAATGAAATTCACTCTCCATCCCTTGGAAATATTTTGTTTCTTAAGTGAGAGGATATCATGTTGAAATGACTCTATAAAAGCAGTGTGATTTTGGTTTAAGTGAACAACAATGTGGCTGAATTTTTATGCATATGTTTTGATAGTAAAAGAAGCATTCAATGACTTAACATTTTTTAAAGAAAAGTGGCTGCTTTCTTGGTGTTAAAATAATGAATTTTTAAAGAAAAATAATTTATTTTTAATTAAAAAATTTATATTGATACTGTATTATTTTCACAGCTTATTTCAATATTGCATTGATACAAAAATATTTTGGCTTTCTAAAAAAAAAATTGCATTGTGATTTCTGCCATGTTATCTCTTTTAGAATGAAAGAAAATTCAAAATATCAAATATTGTATAGATTCATGATTTTCTCCCAAAAAGTCTCTTTTATTCATACACTGAGTGTAGAAGCTAAGGTTTAACATCACCAAGTAATCTACATAATATAGCCTTCAGAGTCTGAGAATGTATCTGCTTATGTGTATAAATAATTTCATAATGGTTTTTGCTAATTTTTGCTAAATAAATGGTTCATTCATAAGGTCAGAAAAAACCTATATTCTTTTTATGGATGAATTCAAACAAACAATATGCAGCCCTAATAATGTTAAAACTGGTGTTTACTCAGCCAGCTATCAGTTAAGTTTACAATTAATTTTTTTCAAGACACTTCAAAATGGTCTCTGAATACCTGTATAGAAGCAAGAAAAGCATCCCTGTTTGCATGTGATGCAAATTAAGTAATAGTATTTTTTTAATATTTTTTCATATTAAAAAGGAAGTTAAAATATCATCTTGCTTACAGTCCGGTATCAATTTTCCTCTTGCAGATAACTGGTTTGGGGAACAAATTCTGGGCAGTGGTAATCAAATCACAGTGGGTCTTTCAAGAATGAGGGCAAAGAGATGTTTACTGTGACTGAAGCTCAAGTGGTTCTTTGTCAGAAAAAAATAAAAGAACAAAAAAAGAAAGCAAATGTGCCTCTTGACAGGCAGAAGGTCACAACATCCTCTCTAGAGGGAGAGGATATGTGCACAGGAGGAACGGAACTCTATCTATGCACTTGTAATGCTTTATGTGCAAAAATAAATAAATGAATAAGTAATAAGGATATTTTCTACATGTAGATTAGAGAGAGAAAACTAGAGATTAGAGAGAAAAAGCTAAGCATCAAGACTCTCTCTTCTTAGCCTGTGATTTAAATAACAGCTCAAGAAAAGCCTGAATTAGTGCAGCATTAAATTTACAGACCACCAGGAAAAAAAAAATAGACATGAAGGAATTAGTTCAGAATGATAAAGTATAAGCAGATAAACTGCTACATAATAAACTCTTTCCAAATCGTAAAACCCATTATTTTCTAAAATGTTTGAAATGTTACCAGATAGCCAGGATGAGGCCAAAGAAGTCAGGATAAAAAATTTGGAAAGAGATTTGGAGGTCAAGCTATAAACAGGAGATGTCGTGTCTATTACTATCCAGGCAGACATAAAACCATTAGAATAGTTTTGACTGGGCATGAGATTTAGAACTGTGTGAGATTCACAAATCTTGTGTCTTACATGAACTACATTCGTTGCAGCTGTTGACTGATTAGAAAAGACATAGATTGTGTCAGTGTGGCTTTTCTTTTCATTATATAGTATAAAATCTACAAATTGATGTTTGCAAAGGATTCTGTGTTTAAAGCATGGGCTCCCTCTGTCTGTATACTTGAAGCTTGCATTAATTAGGGTTTTTTTTTTAAAAAAAAGCAAGGAAAAGTTCTCATTATTCCTCTACTTTCTTCCTTGTACATTTTCAATATGAAAATATGTGCATTATATTACATTTCTTTTAAATACGAAAAGTCTGCTGTTTAAAACTGAAAATCATATGCAGCTTTGCAGACTCTCAAGCCTTCTCACATGAAATATTGTATTGTCTTAGGTTATTGAGCCTGATAATTTGTTAATGACTTCAGGTTTTGTATTGTGAGATGCAGCAAAATGGAATATGTACCAACATTTTTGGACTTAATGTGTTCCTTAGTGTAGGAAAAAATTAATGATTTAACAACTTGGTCATCTCTTCCTCTTTTGCACACAGAATCATCACATCTAATGTTCTTCTCTTTCCTTTTTGTTTTTTCCTCAGTGACTTGCAAATTGGGATGAACTATCTTTGGTTTTTCTTTGGATGAAACATTCTTCTTGAGCAGTAGGACATCTCTCACAGCATAACCTGATACTGGCAATTATAAAGAAAAAAATAAAGTGATTGCCTTTTTTTTTTCAGTTTCTGTACCNTTCCAGGAGAAATCAGTTAGTTTTGAAAAATACCTGAAAAGAGAAGAAGTGCTGAATTCTGGACAGTGACCCATTTGTAAATAATCCTTTCTGAAAAAGATACATGCTACATGCTCCTGGGGAACTAAAGGACCTGAAGACAAGGGAAAAAAAAAAAAAGAAAAAAAAAGAAAAAANAAAAAATTAATGATTTAACAACTTGGTCATCTCTTCCTCTTTTGCACACAGAATCATCACATCTAATGTTTTTCTCTTTCCTTTTTGTTTTTTCCTCAGTGACTTGCAAATTGGGATGAACTATCTTTGATTTTCCTTTGGATGAAACATATTCTTCTTGAGCAGTAGGACATCTCTCACAGCATAACCTGATACTGGCAATTATAAAGAAAAAAATAAAGTGATTGCCTTTTTTTTTTTTCAGTTTCTGTACCTTCTTAATTGGTACACTCTGTCCTTCCCTACTGTGCAACATACAGTGCAAGGTGTGTGAATATTGACCCCTTATACAGAGTTGGTGTGCCATTATAATTCTATGTCCTCCTTTAGAAGAATAATGAAGTAACCCCTGCTTAGTGTAGATGTCTCAAAATATGCATTTAAAAGAAGGGGTAGAGTTTCAGTGAGCAAGATTTCTCCGTGGATTTTATTTAGACNAAAAGAAAGAAAAAAAAAAGAGATGGCAGATAAATTGGTAACAGAAGTAAAAAGTCACACCACTCTCACATTCAGCTGTGGAATGTAACAATCCCTGAAACTGTTTGAGAGATATATGATACAGAGGTGGCAGTAGATGTCAGCCACATCTCTGAAGCTTGTGGCAGTGTCGCAGTTATCCAAAATAAAATCAGCAAGTGCAAGCAACTTGTTAGATAAGGACGTTGTCTCTTGGCAAAAGGAAATCATCACAGACTAAAATGAGCTGCTCCCAGCAGCTGATACATTAAAAGGATATGGCAATATTTGTTCTGCATTCCCTGCTCTTGTTCACATACATTTAAAAGACACCTGTTCCTGAATGAAACAAAAGTATGGTTCTTGCAAAGGGACACTAAACTTTGCAGTTGCTTATCAAAGTGGGATATTCAACAAGTTTTCAATTGTCTGATTAGTATAGTGAGGAAGTTTATGTCTGAAGACTCACAGTATCCAACACCCCAATTATCTTCAATCCCCAAGAACACTGTTATACAAACAAGGGAATATTCTAAAATTTCTTCTAATTTTTTTATGCTTTTGAGAATTTAAATGAACAAAACAAACCAACCAACCAAACAAAAAATTAAATAAAATAAAAAAACCTGTTTGTTTAATACTTTTTCAGGACCAGGACTAATCAAGACAAAGGTAAATGAGGGACTGCATGTTGTGTATAGTCATACCTTCCTTGCTTCCCTGGAGACTCCTGGGAGCTAATATTACCATGCAGAGATGTTTTTCTGTATCTAAAAGCTGCAGGGAATATTATCTTGGACTGATACTCTATTCACCCTCTGAATATTTTAATAATCTGTCACATTTATTTGTACATATCAGTGAATTAAAAAAATACTATGTGATCCTCAGTTATTAGATGCAGGCAAATTGATTCCCTGAAACAGCTGAAAATGAGTTCTTTTCTATTTTCTCTGTTGATTTGCAGTAAATCGACTTGATACTGTGTACAAAGGTTTTCCTTTTTCCTGGTAGTTTTCTCCTGTCGTAGGAAACAACAATCTCTAAGCCTGGACTGCTGTGAAGCCCTGGCTCTCGTGAGTGGCAAGTGAAGATTGCTTTGTTCTTGCTTTTGCTTTCTCTCCTGCAGAAGGGATGTCAGTGGAATAACTCCAACAGACTAACTCTTCAGTGAAGAGATATATTCAGAAAGAAAAGTGTATGATCCTGAGGTGTGTTTTTGCCCATGCTCAGAGCTGAAGGCCTTGGTGCAGGTGATTTGCTGCTATGAGGGTTGCTGGCACATGTCCCCTGGAGGCCACCCTCCAGGTGCCCTGCAGACCAACTGGTTATGCTTCAGTTATTGCATCAGGTTTCATCAGCTTTTTGATAAAAAACACTGATATTTGTAGTTGATACAGAAAGCTGGCAGTCTAGATCCACATTTTTCTCTGTTTACATATTAGTCCAGCTTTGCTAGGGAAATTATAATACAGGGTGCTCAAAACTATTGCCAATGTTAATCACTTGCACATCACTCTGCCCAAACGATTGTTAGAATCTATCAACCCTGAAATTTCATTTTAGATTTAAACATGATTTAGTTAGCCATCAAATCAAATTGTTTCTGCATGTGAACCATTAGATTTATATTTTTGCTACCTAAGACACTGATAAAGACCTAGGTTGTTATGGATATTTGATTTTATTACTTTATGCAATCAGTGATATCTAGGTTGTGGCATTAAAAAATATAATACATAGGAAACAAACCAATAAGAATTAAAATAAATTGCAATTGACTGACCAAGAGTAGATTTGTTTAAATTAGTAGTGACAATTAAACTGACAGTATGTATCTGTCTTGTATGATACAAGCACTATTGAATACTACACCCTGAAATTATCTTTAAAACTGTCCCTTGGTATTAATTTCAGGTGTTTCGGAAAAAAATAATCACCAGTCTATGCATGTTTACTCAGTGGATGAATGAAACATTGCAACTAAATGGGATGTCCAGCTATTTTAAGTGGCTTTAAATCTTTGCATTATGGAGACTTTGAACAAAACTGGCCAAATGCAGCATGCTGCCAGTGAAATCTTTAAGTTAAGCAAAGTCAAACGGTGGGGGAAGTGCTGGCTCATAAAGGAGAGTACCCAATTATTCTTGCCCTTGGATTTGTCCTGGCTGCCATTCAGTTAGCCCACAATCTACTTTCTAAATTTTTTTAACATGAGCATAATTCTGCACAGACAGCAAGGAAGATATGACAGTGGTGATTGTGTCTCTATTTCTTTCCCTGTTGACACTGGTTTTCATATTTGAAGCAGGTGTATAATTTTAGAACAGCCATATGGAAATACAACATGGCCCATGCAGCACAACTTCATTAGCTCCAACTGAGTTATGTTCAAGGTGGATTTTAGTACAGACCCTTTTATTATTTTTTTCAGTTAATAGCAACATTCATACTTGGCAAGTACACTTCCAACACAGTATTGGTGCACATTTCTTTACTCTTAGTATTGAAAAGACTCAAATGTTTTCATGTCTTAAGAGAAAAAAAAAAAAGAAAATCTCAGGTTGCATTTGACATAAAATATTTGAAATAACAAAGTTAAACAGAACATTCCTCAAGGTCATAAATTTTATATCTATATCTTTGTTGGAAACTCTGCTCATGCCACATTATTAAATAATATATACAGATCAAAAAGTAGATTTTATTAAACTCACTTTTACCTATCTTCAAATATTCCCAAGAAGAAAGTGCTTCACATACATTTTGATTTTCATTACTGTTTAGCCCATAGATATGTAATTATATTATGCTGCATTTACTGTTCTGTATATTTTTTTGCCAAAAAGAGATTATATAGAAGATTTCACATACCAGCTGCTCAGCTAAAGTCAAACTGCTTATTTCACCAGTACCACGTGAAAGTTTAATGACATATAAATACAACATACATGTTGATCAACAGCTTAAACAAGTATTAACATTTTAGGCAATATAATCTAATTTGTCACATGAAACTTATTTGTGCTGTTCTGTTTATATTTGTTTGAGTATATCTGATGGGTGTGAAATGCTATTTTGAAACAACTTTCATTCAAAGATCGAAGAAAGATTGGTTGGCTACCATTTTAAGGTCTTGTATTTCTCTGTTGGCCAAAGTGATTTTTCTGGTATTTTCATATGAGGAATGTATACAAAAGTATTATGCAAGGAGATGAAAAATAACATTGCATACTTAGAGTGTAAAGAAAGAGAAATTTGTAATAAAATTATCTCAATTTTTGTTGTACTGAATGTCAGGGAAAAGGGGAGAGAAGTGTTTCCTTGCTTACAGTAGCTGTCTAATCATGCTCTAAATAAGGTGAAAGAGAGAGAGAGACCTCTTCAGTGAGCATGCAGATTTTTTTTTGATATGACTTGACAAAGCAATCAGTCCTGATGCTGTAGAATTAATTTGTGAGTTATCCACTCCTAGATCATAAATACTACAGGTTTCTTATTTTTCCAGTTGAAAGTTTCATGTGACTTTTGTTAAAAAATTCATTTATAACTTCAGAAGTTTTTCTACAGATGCAATGACTAGAATCAGAGCATAAGGTTTAATTCAGGAATTTAGGCCACTGTCTTAAACATGCTATATGTGTGATAGTCTATATGCTATATAGATGATAGGGAGCTATATATACACTATATATATATGAGACAGTATATACAGGGTGCAATTTAATCATAATTGTTGAATTAAAATAGTATTAGGTTTTCTGATAGTTGTCAACATTAGAGATCAAGAAAAATAAATAACAGTACTATAGCACATAATTTTTACAACTTTCTTGACATAAGTATTACTTCTGCATTCTGCCACTGATCATATATTACATACAGGCTTTTTTCTGCACAACCAGTGGTTAAACACAGAAGTGGTTATGCCTATAGTCACATACATGTGTATATACACAGATGCTCTTTGCAGATGAGTTAGCTTTGACAGATAAACACACAAGTAAGGCACAAATTATAGGCTGCAGCATTAATTGCAGCCTGCCCATGTGTAGAAACCATATGGTGGTATACGCCACATTTCTGCTCATTATACTCAAAAGACTCTATAAAATCAACCTACGGTGTTTACCAGCAGAGTATAAATGCTGTACAGGGCTACAGAAAAATAGCTGCTTACAGTGCTTTTTACTTGATTTGTCTCTGGGGTTTTCTTAAAGGTATTTGCAGAATATTAAAATGACCTCCCTAGACCACAGGAGTATCGGTATAAATGAGAATTATTTTGATTGATTAACTAATTACCCCAAAGTACTGTAGTTGATAGTTTGCATATTAAGAGGCATATTATTAGGCGGTAGAGGAATGAAACTACTTTAAATACATCAAATGGAATAAGTGTACATGGTTAGATAAAAATAAGTTTTGGAAGTAATTTTTTAATTTACCATGTTTTGTGATTTGGAAAGACAAGGATGTTTGTTTCTTTATTTACTTATTACTGTGTTTACCACTTTTCCTTTCATTGTATTCATCATTCCTTTCGTCTCTTCTGGGTTTTTTTCTATATTAGTGTCTGTGGCAGTATTCTGATAACTGGTGCAGTCCATGGGCTTCTTTTAATTTGAATGTATGGATAGAGAGCTACTGCTGCAGCTTCCCACAGCTCTGTGTTAAAAGTCTTCTCCTTGGGTCAAGTCTTAACTCTCCTGGTGAAGGTGACTATTTCAGCACTAGTGTCTGTGATACAAAGCAAGTGTGGGAATCACTAATTTTATTGATGTCTTCATCATGTTATAAATGCAAGTTAGGGATAAGTGACTAAATCAGATAATATTCACTCCAGTTCTCCCTTTAACAAACAAAGATTTCTTAAAGTTGTGAGATATTTGAAAGAATCAGATAGCTTTTTAATCCTTGGAATACATTCTATGCATTTGGGGACTAGAAGGCATTTGATATACCAGGACACAGATGACTGCTAAAGAAGCTTGTTGCAGCTGAAAATTTGGCTTCTTGATATCTATAGCTATTACTATTACTACCAATTTTGTAGTAATATTTTTTGTTATGGATTTTTAAGTCATAAAAATATTCATATATTTTGAGAAATCTTGCTTTGAACAGCTACTGGAAATTAAACTCCAAAACCTTTGGTTCAGTACACTAAGAACCACCTATCCTTAGAAATAAAATTAGAATTAAGTGAAGATCTTGAAGATAATTTAACCCTCAGATAAATACAGAAAATGCTATTGGCCTGGCAACATAATAGAGATGAATATGTATTATTTTATTTCTGTTATGTACACATAACAGCTGTTAAATGCAAATGTAGCTGTGTATAATTTTCAGACTAATCTAAACTTTTCAGACTACTTAAAATTGAAGATGGTGAGTAAATATCTACAAATGCTGTCTTCTTTTAAAGCAGAATATTGCCATTTATTTAGTGAAATCACTCTAAGCAGAGTAATTTTAAATGACACATATTAAATTTTTTTATTGTTACTTGATTTCTATATTTGAGACCTGTATATTTACCCTGGTTAAAATACTTTGATGTGATGATGAATTAACATGCAATTTCTTTTCCTCTAATGTTTACTTGCACTTGTGTTATGTAAAATCAATTAAGGAAAAAAAGAAATAACAATCTTTCTGTAGTCTGTGAAAAAAACACAGTAAAATTAAATACAATACTTTGGAAAAACATTTATTTCAAATTTGATAAAGTCGGCTTGTAGAAGCTTTTTATTGATAAAGTAATATGAAAAGGATGTTTTACTTACAGGAGTATATTTGTAACTTCAAACTTAAGGGAAAGAAATACAACTCAGGACTTCATCTCAGTATGCTTTTACAGAAAGGAAAACTAACTCAAGGTACCTCATTAGGTCTAGGGAACCAGATTAATTGTTTTGAAGAATGAATCCTGCTCCATCGGCTGCAGGGAAAGGTGAATATTAGTCAGTTTAAGATCTGCACAAGTACATTCTCCCACTAACTAGCTCTTCGGCACCACCCAGTGCCTAACCCTGAATATGCATTTCTCTGTGATGTACAGCACAAAGTGTGAAACGTCAGCCAGAGCCATAATGGCACATTAGCCAAGGAGCTGAGCAAATTACTTGTGGTCAGGAATACTGCTGTAATTTAAGTCTTGCAGTGGCTACATGGAATATGCTTTGGATTTGAAACATATGTTAGCTAGCCTGAATTCCCTGAGCAGTAGCATCATGTCATTAATGCCCCACAAGCCTCATTTATTTAGCTTGTCTTGTGCATCCTCATGAAAACAGGTCATCCTGTTTCTCCAAAAGTATTTAAGACCTGTTCAACACAGCATCTAACCCTTAAAGAATCTCTTGCTTTTTAAATCAGAAGAGATTTTTTATATTTTAGATAGCTTTACAGCATAGGTGGGTAGAACACTTGTTCGGTGATCAGTGGCAGTATGTCAGAACGGTTTCGAGCTGCTTTTTATTCAAATTGCTGGCATAAAACAAAAAAAGAGCTGAAAATTCTGTTTTATTCAGAAGCTCAATCTTAAAATCAAACCCTAAATATATTTCTTCATGAGAAACCCTGAAAAAAAAATTAAAAAATGAAGTTTGTCATTGCATTGCTCTATACTGATGCTTGGAGAAGTCCTTGCATATCATTATCACTAGTGATAGGAAGACAACTGCTTTTTAGTAACCAATGTTTTGATTTGTCACGATTATTTCTTCTTTGAGAATATTTAAGGTAAAATATTAGACTTGGTGCAGCTTATGCCTATTGTATTGTAAACTTCAACTACCTTGTCTTCAATGGAGCACTTGTACTTTGAGAGTAAAAAAAAAATATATATATTCATTCCAAAATTATCCTATGTTGGGTGCTTTTTTCACCCACTTTGTGTATTTTTTCATCACTACCAGACTTTGGAGATTTTGCCAGAAGTTTTAACAATGCAAATGTTTCTGAGTTTTGGGTTTCTGTGGAAAAATAGCAAGTTTTTCTATTATTTCCCAAAGCTGATTTTAATAAGAGACTTAATGCAGATCAACACCCCACTGAGCAATACTTTATTCACTAAGCATCTAATAAGTTTCTTGCTAAGTTGCTGAATTGGGAATAACAAGAACTCAATCTCCATAAATTGACCTTTTAGCTTCAGCTGAGCAGCTCTCTACTGAATAATAATTGTAAATAAATAAACCTAAACAAAATGTCAACAAGCATAAGCCAGTGCACAAGAAGGCTGGGCAGTTTCATGGAGTAAAATGTGAGCTAAAGCTAATGATGAGAGTGAGGCAGGGGGAAATGTGTCCTTACCAGCAAGGGTGCACCCTGGCAGGACTCATGAGAGGAGACAAGCTTGGGGAGCAGCCCCGTGGTGCCCATGGGAATCCACAGTGACAAAAGAGGTCCAAGTCAAAGCCTGTAAGTCATACCAGCGAGGTCAGAATCAGCAAGACAAGGGAACAAATGACACAGGAATACCCATGGCACAGCACAGAGAAGGGACAAGGCTCATGGCTGCAGAGCCTCTTGGTGTATTCAAGACCTCAACAAAAGCCAAACTTACCTTTTATTGAACCAAATTCATATTCAGGTTTTCTAGTGATAGATGAGAAAATGAGAAATATGAAGAGAAGTGCAAATATTTGCTTTGGCATAGCATGTTTCATTTATGCTGATAATCTATAAAGAAATAAAAAAAGATAATTTCCCAGAAATGTCAGTCCTTGTGCAAGTTCTTTTTAACACAAAAAGCAGGTGGTGCAACATATGTGCATGATGTGTGATTCCATCTCCTTCTCCTTTACAGAATCTCCAAGACTATATTTCCTACCTTCTAATCTGTTCATTGGTCTGTCCTACAAAATAAGAGAAGGTATGCAGCAGTGTTAGATGATCTGGTGTTGACAGCATGACATCAGGAAATTTAACTGCTTCCTCTAGTCTCCCTGATTTATGAATTCTTCACTCATTTGAGAAAAACAGTAATTTCCTAATGCTTTGAAAACTCTACACTTTTAAAAAACATAGTAGCCATAGCCATTCCAGTTAGATCCCTTTATTTATCCAAGAAGCTTTGGTCTTCTCACAGACACTGTCTTTCCAAAGGTATAAATAAAACTCCAGCTAACAAACTATGGTCCCTAATTTTAAATTTCAGGATAGTGTTTCTTCCAGAAAATGTTGGCAAATAAAAAGATGTCATATCATCAGCCTTCTCTTTCAATTTTACTTTAAATCAATGTTCATATGTATGTCTAACAGATTAGTTATATTAGCAGCTTTTGGAACTGACAAATTTTTTTTACTATCTCTTAGTGCTCTTATTGCTGGAAGGATCAATTAAATTTTACTAAGATTCAATATATATTTTATGTGTCAATCTTATTGATATAAGATTAAATTATATTTGATTCAAAAGTAGTGAATTTTGAAGAAATTATTTTGAAGAAAATCTAGTCATAAATGAACTAGATAAATGGTTAATTTTCTTCAGTTATGAAATTCACTATTAATGTACTGCTTTGGATGAAAATATTTCCTGGAGTTAACCCCATTTCAAGTTAGAACTGTCTCTGATCACACCATATAGTGTTTGCCATCTACCAAGGAATCTGGAACCACTGAGGCCGTCACATATTTTTAACAATGAAAGTGGATCCCACAGGGTGTTTTATTCCATCTACTACCTGCTACAGACAGATTTAACTCTCCTCCCCACTTGGAGGTGTAAAAGTCTGCCTGTCTACTTACTGCAATACTGGGTCTGAAAGACGTGTAAATAACCAAATGATTTTTAGTGTAAATGCAGGAATAGACAAATGTGGCTTCACTACTACCCTTAGGCAGTAAATGATGTTTGCTTTTTTATATCACCTACAGATGGATTTCCATTCCAAATGTGCATGAAAAAAACAAAGAAATGTAACATAGACACTAATTTTGAAGGATTGGAGAAAAAAATCACAAAATATTCAACTGCAAGTTCACCAAGCGTTTCTACAGACACTTACCAAGGCACACTTTCCTTTCATACCTCATCTGATGTAACTTTGACATGTTGCCCAGTCTTTTTTTCCTCCTCTTCCCCTGTAACACCTATCTTTATGCAGCTTCCCAGAAGGATGAGTTGGTTCAGCGCACTGATGACAGAAAGTACACTTCTCAGCATGTGGGAGGGAAGAGAGGATTAATTTTCTGTCAAGTGAATGTGTCAGCCAACTCATCCTGTGGGCATAAGCTTGCAAGGGAAAAGATTAGAAGTGTGTACATGGTAAACAGGACCTTTCAGCAGCTGAATTCAGCTGCAGTGAAAGACTGTCCTTGTCACTCTGCAGTTAAGAGTCTATGAACATGGGTAAGACTACTTGGAAAACCTTCCACAGAAATCACATGGCCAAGCAGTTTATTCATGAAGAAAGGTTTTGTATTTGCACCAGTCTCAGTCAGAGGTGAGCAGCTCTCCAAATAGACACCAGCCTAGCACTGTGTGCCCTCCTCTGTTCTGATAATGACTCAAGAGCTGTGACTTCCTACCTGTGGTGGGTTAACTTGACTGAAGATCAAGTCCCCCTCCAGACATTCTCTCACTCCCCCTTCTCAACAAGTCAGGGTGAGAAAATGAGATGAAAAAGCTGATGGCTGAGGATAAAAACAGGGAGATGACTTGCCAATTACCTTCACCTGCAAAACAGACTCAACTTGGGGAAACTTAATTTGCTTTTTACCAGTTAAAATTGATTTGAATGGTGAGAAACAAATACAAAAATGAAAACATCATTCTTTGCTGCTCCTTTTCCTTTCCAGGCTCAACTTAACACATCTGTTCCCAGCTTCTCTGCCTGTTATCCCTTGACTGGTGTGGGAAGATGGAGAAGCTCTGTACCAGCTTCTTCCTCTTTTCACATCTCATTTGCTCCATAAAGGGTCCTGTCCATGGACTGCAGTCCTTCAGGGTAAACCTACTCCAGCACAGATTTCTCTACAAGCTCAAGTGTAGATGTTTGCTCCTTTGTGGTGTCTGCACCAGCTGCAGAGGAAGCTGCAGTGGCATTTTGCTATTTCTAAAATTTGATTTCCAGGGGGCTGGAAATCACCATCTCGGCTGAGGATCTCAACAATGTCCTGTAGTAGATCCATAGGAGCCATCTGTCTTCAGGAGGGAGAGCAGCTCCTGGTCCCAAGTTACATGCTCTGTATGTTATGGATTAATTGCTCCACATCATGCTGCTTACAGTATCTTCAAAGCATAAAGGGTCTGTCTGTGAAGATACTAAATTTCCTTGGGGAGTGTTGGTTTATAAATCTTCATTGCACTGTTCTTAACCTATGAGGTCATTGTGGATCATCATTGACAGTGATGCTGTGAGTCACCCACAGCACCAATAGTCTGGTTTCACCATTCTAGAGATTAAACTTTATTCAAATGTCTCTACACCTACTTAGACAAACAAGCTTTTTGCCAGTCCTGCATACTTTTCCTGAGGTAGCTTTTTCTTTAACCATATATCATTCTTCTACAAGACACACTTCTTAGTGAAGGCATTATAGATTTTGTAATTCTTTGCTTTCATGGTTTAGTTATATGGGCTATAATGAAGCTTATGAGTAAATATAAAAGTGTTTTCATAGCTGTGCTGAGCCAGACTAAAGATCACTCTAGTACTAGCCCTATATACTGTTTGGCAGTATATGAAGAACAAACACTTAAATAAAGCCTAAGAATAAAACTTACTACTTCATCACACCATTCCAGAAATCAGAAGAAAAGGATCTTTTAGAGTTTTTAGCTCCTATGGCATCTTTACTAACAGCCAATTATATCTGTTTGTTTAAAACATTTATATTTTATCCTTCAGAAATTTAAACACTATGTATTTAGTAGGAGTTTGCTACAGATATTGCTTTGCATTGGTGCACAAGCCTTCTGACTCTTCTCATTCATCTTTAGATTAAAAAATCTCAATTTCTTGACCTGAAAACTCTGATCTTAAATAATTTATAAACATGTTAAAGCATGGAAGCTTCAGTTAAAAAACAAACAAACAAACAAACCAAAATAAAATGAAAAAAATCAGGAAAAAAGAAAGAAGGAAGGAAAAGAGAAAATGTGGTGTGTTAATAATATCTGTGTCATCTCTCTGTCCTGCATGAGTGCTCAATTTTACAAGTTCAATTTCCTGACCTCAGCTTCGTTAAACTAGAACCTTGTTCCCAAGACCCAGATAAGATTGTGTGATCCAAACATTTATTAGCCTGTAACTCAAGCTAGGTTTATGGTCCTGTCTTAACCTTTCAGTGATTTCTTCTCTAAAAACAAAAAATGGGGAGATCTTAGTTTGGAAGTTGGAGGAAAAATGAAGACCTTTAATCTTCAGGAGGGTCTAACTTTTAGTCCATTTAAAAAAACCTTTTTTCCTCTAAATTGCAGGTAAGAAAGAGACTGAGAGGCAAACAAGTGAGTGAGAGAATGAAACAGCCATTTCTTTGAGACAGCAGCTATTATTTCTTTGTAGCTAAATTTGATTTTTGTTTCTCATATAGCTAACACAGCTAATATTAGTGCTTTTGATCTTTTTCCCTTTCTGTACAGAGGGTGATGCTTATATGCCAAATGAAGATGAAGTGTTTCAATTTTATTGTGAGGTATGCCAAGTAAGGTCAACTCAAAATAAAGGAACAAAATTAAATTCTTCAGATTATATAAAGGTACAATGGAAACATGTTTTCTAATTTGGTGTTCTGGGTAATGCTGAGGCTAAGTAATAACTTATAGAACTATTAAAAAAAAAACCCTCTTAAACTGCTCAAAGTGCTTCCCGTGCTTCTAAAGTACAAAACTTCTGGACCATATAGCCTGGTACCTGCCATGGTCTCACAAAGAACTGGAAATTTCCAACTAGAAAGAGTTGTTTCTCTGTAAATCAGGGAGTGATTTAAAGCTAAATGCTTCTAAGGATGGTCTGGTTTAATTTATATGGCTTTGGAAGTGTTCTGACTCAGGCCAAGAAAAGAGTACAATTGCTGATGCTGGTCTCTGTGGCATACAGCATATACCCTGCTATAAAAACCATCTGCCTAAAGAAGCTCTTAACATTTCCAAGCTTATTTCCTGGGTAAAAATACTGAAGTGGTTTTAAACATAATAAATCACTCTTTGTGTTACCCATTGATATCTACAATCTACCCCAGTATTTATAGTACAGTGTATTTTCTGTGAAAATTCTCTCATCTTCATAGCTCATATAATAGGCAGGATCATATTAACAGTAGGTTCTTCACAACAAAACTCTTTGTTTCTAGGAATATCTGAAAGTATCAGGAATTCTAGGACACAGAAACAGGGATGCAATAAAAGCAGATACTAATGAACATAAATCCCAGGTATTACTTTTTTTTTTTTTTCCTGTTATTTGCGTCAGAATTGAATCTAACTGCTTCATCATGTTTTATGGAAGAGAAAATGTGCTGACATGAATGATAATTCACAGGAATGCAACCTGCCTGACTTGTAGATCCATGAAAGGGTATGCATGCTGTGACTGTAAATTTCATAACTGGCTTCTGATGGAAGGCCAGTCTGAGAGGGAATCTTCCATCAGTCGTCCCATCAGTTTCTTTTTCAGATGCAGATGTTATTCACTTTTGTGGGAGAGGCTTAAAGTGACCTTTTTCACTGTTTGTGTGAGGGTTTTGGCATTTCTTGTATGGAATTTCAGATGTATCTCGGGAGCATAAATTCAGCTCTTGAACCACTCTTGCAAAAGCCACAAAAAAGAAATAAATAAAGCTAAATTCCCTAATTCAAGTCTGTTCTGTCCTTGATGGCAGTTGGTAAGTTGTCTCCCTGTCCTTATCTTCATCCACAAGCTTTTAATATTGTTTTTTTCTTCTTGCTCTTTTGATAGAAGGTGACTAGTAAAACATCTCTGTGGGCATCTGCCATCCAGGCAAGGTCAATCCAGCCTATTTATGAAAATAGAGATAAGCAATGCCTCCAACTTTAAAGACCCTTATGAAATTTAGAGGAATTCAATCTCTCTCTCATTCCTTCTAATTGCCAGGTGAAAACCCTTCTAGCAGAAATCTCTTAGTTGAAGTTTCCATTGTAAGAAAATGAATTAAAATGTAAAATATGGTAAATTTTCCAATCTTTTTGGCACAGAGAAATAAAAAAAAGTAAGGTGATTATTTAAGAAGCTTCTTCTCCTATAGTGTCTAAGCTAGGTATCTAAATTTAGATCAGATGAAAACTGCTTTTCAAGGTACTCATTAATGTACAAAACTAGAACTGAGAATCTCTGGTAGTACTTATTTCAAGACAAGAATCAGTAGAATTTGGGAATAAAATATTTGCATGTATCGAAAGAAATCCTTTTAAAACTTTGGGGACTAATGTAAATGTTTTAGGTTTGCTGATAAATTTTGTTCAGTTCCATGAGCGACCTGCAACCTCTTTTTTCTCTTAATCTGATTGTTTCCTTTAAAACTCGTGCAGGCAGTGTTCAATACTAAGACAATGTTAAGATTTAACATAATCTGATCTCAGTGACAGCGCACTGTCACTGGTTTCCACATAACACAGAGAAATGTTGAATAGTGTGGTCATAATTACATGGAAAAGATGATTCATATCCTGAGAGGTATGAATCAAGCAGAACCTTTACTCACAGGGTTAAAAGTCACACTAAAAAACTACAATAGCATATAAACACCTCACCACAAAAATACTGTTAAATCCACAATTTTCAAACTTACAAGAACGTGTTTGCTCCTAAGTTTTCTTGTAGCAGTAGATTGCAAATAATTTTCTATATTTTTAGGTATTTCTTGAATGATTCTTCATATATACCTATAAATCTAGAAAGAATTAATGTGTTTTTTAAATATTGTATCATTCTATTTTTGTCAATTATAGAAAAGTACATCTTTGAAACAACATGATGGAAGAAACAAAAGCCTTTCTGAAATTTCTACTGTAACCCATTGTAACAGTCTTGGACAAGATGGACAGAATGGTAACTAGTGGGAAATACAAACAGCAACTCTGCAGGAATACATCTGAAGAAAAGACTTGTCCTACTGTGTCAGATCATCCATTTGTCAAACTTCAACATTTGCAACAGGAAATGCAAAGCTGGAATGGTACTTTGTGCCTGGTTATTTCTCTGGCTCATTCCCACAATATCATTATCAACAAATGTTACAGATATGTTACAGTGTGTTATCAT
>VWYP01008765.1:782-22977 GCA_013400435.1 Pycnonotus jocosus | reverse complement strand
ATGTATGGCCTCCAAGCTTGGGAGAACCACAGAGCTGAAGAGTTCTGTCAGCCTCAAGTCTTAAGAGGTGATGCTTCTGCTCTGTGAAAAGGCAGAGAAGCACATCTAGTAACATTTTAGGCATCACTAAGATAATTTTAAGTGGATGTATTTTCAAATTATTTTGAACATACGTACTACATTTCTGTTCAGGATTTTTTGTTAATTAGACAACAAAGAAAACATCGAAGAAAATAAGAAAAGAAAATAAGTATTTCATTCTGACACTACACCAAGACAGGCCCTATGATTCTTCCCAAAGTATTTAAAAGAGCTTTCTTTGTCAAAAAAAGTATTACAGAAGATCAGATCAGAGTTTTCTTTTTCCTTATCTCTGAGTTGTGACCTCAAAAAATACAGAATAAACCCAAAATCTTTCAATACTAAGGCACTTGAAAATTATCTGTGTCAGGGATATTGTATTATCTCAAACAATTTTAAAGGAAGTTCAGCACTTAATTGATTTTAGAAAGTGTAGTTATTGGCTATTATCTATAAGTCTGTCACTTGAGATTTGACTACATATTCTACCTATGTTACTCTTTAATGTTACTAGAGCATATAGATTGATTTTTTTTTAATATAAAATAGTGTATACATGTTTATTCACAGAACTCTGTACCTTATATATTGCATACTACCTTGTTCATACTACCTTGTACATTACAGTGTTTTATCTTGCTAGAATATCTAAAAGTCTGACAACCATCATAAGGTAAATCTTTATTCCTTCTCTGTATTTGAGCTGGGTAAATTTGGGTTTGTAGAATATCTTAGGATGACAAGAATTATTGCATCCAATTATCAATTTGGACACTGGTATAAATGGTAGTACCAAACACCTCCTAAATGCAACTGTTTCAATGTCCTTTCTGCATTTTTTTAAGAAAAAAAGACTTACTCATGTATTAAGCTTTAGGAGCGTTTTCAAGATGATGTACTGATATAAGATTTTGGGGGAGGAAGATAAACAAGAAAGGCAGAAGCTCTAAAAGGGCCTCCAACTCATATTCTTGATATCATCTGTGTATATACTGAAGAAGCTACATTCATTTCCATGTTGTAGTGATTTACACAGTTAGGAGGCTGGAACAATGCCTGGATATTTTTAATTTTTTCCTCTATGTTCTGAACTTACAAAAACAGAAAGCCAATTTTAATTTTTTTTGCATTGCTGTTTATGTTGTGTCATCAAAAAACTGGTAAATGTTCCATAAGTGCATGAAAGCATTAAGCAATTAGCATCATGAAGTGTTGGTGGTAATAGGAGGGAATGAAGAAAATAAACAGCTAGAGTTGATAAACAAAGAATATAGAGATGTCAGTTGGAGCTGGAGAGAAACAATCCTTTTAACTGGTAATCACAATCATTACTATTTGATTCAGAAGCATCAAAGTTAGCATCAGAAGCAAGCAAGAACACCTACATTTTCAGATTCTTCTAAAATAAGCAGATTTCTTATTGCTGTAGAATTCTCACTGATAATTCTGTATGGTGGGAGAAAACTGGTAAAGCTATTTTTACTTTTAAAAGTCTTCAGATTCAAAAAAGGTTAGGAGTACTGCCTGTCAGTCAGAAAGATGAGAAGAAAACGGTTAGGGATAAAAGAGATTCTTTAAGAGTACATCCTGTCAAATCATTCTTTTACAAAAGAGGTGGCAAAGTGAAACCATGGTTAAAGAAAGACAAAATTGCATGCAACAATTTTCTCATGAAAATTTTTTAATGGGCCATTGTTAAAATACAAAAAAAATATACTAAGCAGGGTTCACAGAATAATGGAATGGGTGAGGTTGGAAGGGGGCTCTGGACTGGAGGTCATATGTGCACCTCTACTGCTAATGCACAGGCACCTCCAGGTAGCTGATCAGAATGGGCTTTTTTACCCATATGGATATTTTATATCTCTCAGGAGAAAGACTCCAACATCACTCTGGGCAACCTGTGTCAGTTCTAAGGTCATGGTCACAGTGAAGAATTTTTCCTGACATTCAGTGGACTTCCTGTCCTTCAAATTGTGCCCATTGCCTCTCAGCACCATTGGAAACAGTCTGGCTCCCCCTCCTCTTTACAGCCTCCCTTCATGTACGTATGTATTGATAAAAATATCTCTGACCCTTCTCTTCTCTGGGCTGAATTGTTACATCTTTCTCAGTTTTTCCTAACAGGAGATATTCATAAACATGTGTGAGTCCCTTCACTGGAATTCCTCCAGTATGTCCATATCTCCACAGTTCTTGGTAATCTGTCCTCAATTTCCTATATTCCAGCAATTGCCAAGCCCTTGAACAACCTTTGGAGTTTTCCAGCCACAAGATCCTTCAGGAGTGCCACAGATTCATGTCAAACTCATGTTGCAGCTATAATCATCCTTTTCCTGTCTCCAGAAAGAAAACTGCAAGTAAGTTTTCTATCTATCCCTCTAGTTCAGACTGAATAGCTAAGTGTTTGAGAAGAATCAACTATTCTTGGAAGATTATAGGTTCTTGACAGTTATCATAAAAATAAAAATAAAAGAAAATAAAAAAAATAATAAAAAGGGATTGTTGCCATTGTCCTTCTTTCTCAAGGAAAAATAGACCATGGAATCCAGGTTAGAGGGTCACATAGAAAAAAAAGAAGCTTCTTTAGGCACAGTGAGTATCAGATTCTGGTTTTTTGAGTTTATAGTTTTGAGTTTATAGTGAGGGTGTCTGCCATTCAGAGGCTCTTATATGTGTTTGCTGGTAAGGGAAGTGTCACAGGTTGTAGTTGAGCACACTACCAAAGTCACTATATCCGGTCAATTATGTACCAGTGTTCTCTGTATATCAAACAACAAGTGATGGCATCAGGGGAATAGTAGAAATTGGAGAGTAAAGGAAAAAATACTATATTTTGGTAGACAATGTGAATGATTTGCTCTCATTTAATTGTAAATACCTCTATTAAAGGTTAAATGATCAATATATATATGCAGTTTACTTACTTCTTTAGTTAAAGCAGCATTTATATGTACACAGCTGTCAAGGTTTCAGCTCAACCGGCAGCTAAGCCCCCCAGAGGCACTGACTTTATGGTAGTGGAACAGGAGAGAGAATCAAAAAGAGTAAAAGTGAGAGAACCCATGAGTTGAGATAGTGACAATTTAATAGGTAAGGCAAAAGTAACACACACAAACAAGCAAAGCAAAAAAGGAATTGATTCACGGCTTTCCATGGAGGGGTAGGTGTTCACGTATTCCCAGAAGAGCAGGGCTCCCTCATGTGCTACTTGGGAAGACAGAAGCTGTCCTTCTGATACCCTCTTCCTTCTTCTCCTCCCAGCTCTGTATATGGATCATGCCATATGGTCTGGAATATCCCTTTGGTCAGTCAGGGTCAGCTGTCCTGGCTGTGTCCCCTCCTAACTTCTTATGCACCCCCAGTCTGCTCACTGGTGGGGTGAGGAGCAGAAAAGTCCTTGACTCAGTGCAAGCCCTGCCCAGCAATAACAAAAAGATTCCTGTGCAGTTCCCAGCACAAATTCAAATAATATCCCAGTCCTAGCCACTGTGAAGGAAATTAATGCCATCCCACCCCAAAACAGCATAAGTTGTATTTATTTTGCACTGAGTCTATGCTGAAATTTTTGATAAAAAATGACTAGTGCCAGCTTGCACATGAGTATTTTGATTTGATGGCTCTTTAGATTGATTTCAAGTCTATGCATCCTACCGTTGCATTCTAATTAAAGGTTCCCCTAAAAATGTTATTAGGCTGCTAATCTCTAACAGAATTAAGTATGACAATTATTTTGTTAAACTAAAAAGGCTTTGGAGTTTGTTTGTTTTTATGTCCTTTTATGAGTCAGGAATACCTATAGTCCTTTGAAAAGTCTTTATGTAAAAACAGGAAAATAAATAATACTGCAAGTAAGTAACAACTGAATAGAAACCTATAAGCTCAGTGAAAAAAATGTGAACTTATGATTTGAAAACCCTCAATGACTCTCAGATGAAAACATATATGTTGATATAAACTGATACAAACTCCTATTTGGAGTTGCCAAAAAATGACAACAAATAATATGAAGTGGATATAAAGTTAAAAATCAAAATTCTTCATCTAAAAAATTTCAAGATTGCATTTTAACCATCCCTTAAAAAGTATTCTGAATGTGTTAGAAAGTACTAAATTGTGTAAGCCTTTCCCAGAAATTTCAGCATGTTTTTCTGGAAAGTATCACTTTTGACACCTTACAGCAATACTAATAATCAGCTAGTATAATTACTGACACAACCAGCAAATTATCCATTTCTTTGAAGACTAGGATTTCATTTGTGTGATCATTGATATGAAAATGTTCTACTTAAACACTACAAATGAATCTTGTGTTTTCTGCATGGATGACCTTACATTATCCTAACTTGAAATTCAGTTGTCATGGTTTGTAAATGGTGATGCCGTGTGTAAAGACAGTAGATTAAGAGATTGTACACCTTTTCTTAAGGTTATCTCATCCTCTTATTCTGGAATAGTATGCTGAGATAAAATTACTATTTTTATGTTTAACTTTGGAGACAATATCAAGAACTTTCAAAAATAATTAATTTTAGAAAATCAAATATCCTGGAATTTTTTAAAAGTTCAATAGGTTTTTTTTTTATTATTCTGTAAAATAAAGATGTATAGAGTAAGAACTTTATAATGAAGTATCAAAACTATTTGATATTAAAGAGCTTTTTTCTTTTTGGTCAGCTACTTTGATATTGATGAGATAAGGGATTCAGAATGGAGTTCGTGATTCCTGCATTTTGTTTCTTGAATATAAGAACAAAGCTGTAATAGGAGAAGATCAGAAGAAACATAACAATGTTGTCTGATTTTACACTCCTGTGAAAAGATGGTTCTTTAGCCCCAAAAATGGATTAAATAATTCAGCACAAAATGCCCAAAGTCACAGCTCTCAAAGGGAGGTATAACATATCCTAGGCTATGCACAAATTTTAAGCACATTGCAGCATTTTAAAAATTTTATTTAAAAACTAACAAAAAAATCAATTGATTAAAAATTCAATTGAGAATTCAATTTCTTTAAAAAAATAAACAAGTCTAGGTGATATTACTTTTTTTAACTTTCATCTCCTCTGGCATCACTGCTCTTTGATAGAAGAGTACCATCCACCTTGTTGTCTTTCACTTTATTTCAAAGCACAAACATTTGCAAATATTTATAGCTAGTATCTATAGAACATTGAAAAAGTGTTTTGCTTTAAGTAGGTGTCAGTCTTTGAGGAAGGGTCTACAATAGACAGATGGCTAAATATTAAGAATCTAACAAGGTATCAAGCATTTGCTTAATTTTGTTAATCATTCTTAATTCTTTACATATAAAGTACATTGTGTATTTGATAAGTTGTCATCTTTTTATGTAATTTTTAAATTATTATTTATCATCTGTTTAAATTTACTTTACAAAATTTTCATTACTAATAGTTACATGCAAAAATCTGATAAAATGCCTCTAAGTCATTGGGCTACATTTTTAATTGTCATCTATCTATTAATTAACAAAATAAAACTTCAGTATTAGCATATTTCATCCATCATCTGTAGTGTATCTCTCTATCTACTGCTGTTTTTGAAATGTTGGTTAACACCAACATGAAATGGCTGAGGTAAGAGGTAATTTGAACAAGAAAATTGGCACAAATGTACTTCAGGCTTGATTTGGCTGCTGGAATTCTAATCTACATGTTAATTAGAGAAGGCTAAATGATAGCAAGCACTTCAGCTAAGGGAAATCTTAATAAAGGTAAGGAACACATATCTGGGTTTCATTTATTAAGGCTGTGCATAGGAAAGGAGAAAAGCTGTAATTCTGGGTGATGGAGCATTAAAATTATTCTGGTTCTGTATTTTATTTTTTAAAAGATGATAATGTAAAAACTTTCAAGGTTTCAGTTTCCTAACTTCCCAAATTAACAAGCTGAATTCTTAATAATAAATAGTAGGACTACCCCTAATATAGGTATTCTAGGCTGAAGTAAATTTTTTCTGCCTGTTGACCAAGATGAACTGATTTTTTAAAATATTTTCTTTCTTTTTATATATGTGAATTTAATTTAATTTAATTTGGACTGAAATAAGACTTTTCTAGAAATACCAAAGGAAAAATCTACCAGCCATGAAGTCAAGACTTAAACAATTTTCATTCAAAGCATTTGTTAAAATTAAGGCTAATTTTTGCAGTTAAATTTGCACACATCTGACTGTGTTTTCCAATTTTTGCAAAGTTCTGTGAGCGTTAATGTTTTGGAAAAAAAGAAGAAAGAATCACCTCTGCTGTACCTGAGAATTTCAGGTGCACAATCCAACCTGTGTCACATGAGAATACAGGCCTATTTGTTCTTCCCCATTCCTGTGGCGTGACGCAAAAGAATCCTGATCTATCATAATGCCGGTACTGTGATGTGTTATTTTCATTAATTATTCTACATCAGCCATTCACAAACACACACACATACTGGTTTAGGAACAGAATGAAGGATGTTGTGTTCAGTTAAATTTAGAACATATAATAATTGATATGTTAAGGACAATGTAATTGAAAGTCGTTGAGGCACTGCAATGCAATGAACTCCTCAAAACCTGTTACCACTTGTAAATTTGTGGATACATATCACTTCTCTTCACCTACAATTCCAACTTTTTAAGGCTCAGTAATTTCCACAATTTCTCAGACACTACTCCTGCATTTCCACCTGAATAAAACAGGGGACATTTGGGTTCACTGCAAGTTTTCCTACAAGTATAGCTATAAAAATTCCAATTCACCTCCCACAGTTCCTCTGCTGCCCCGACATCTTTGCCTTCAGCTTTCTGACATATTTCCACAAAAGAGACACATCTGCTATTAGTATGCTGAAAAGGAGTTGTATGTACTCAGGGGCCACCAGGCTCCTGGTGGCCCTCTAAATTTTGCAAGAAGCTATGCTGTAGTTAGCTAGGAAATCTATATTTTGTTATTTTAGCTGTTTTGGTTTAAATTGGTGTTTAGTTTAGCTTCAGAAGGACAAGATAAAGTACCCTGAGAAAATTAAGGAGTATCCCCACTGTATCTGTATGGAGTTGCTCCATAGACCTGTACACCCCAGAAAACTCAATCAATGGTGATTGTTTAGCTAGAACAGCAAATTCAATAAAATTATGTTTAGCCAGATAAGCTTTGAGTTATCTTTTAATCAAAGATAGATGGAATGTCATAATAGTAATTAAAGCCATAAGACAGAAAAGCTGTGACTCAGCAGGATTGGACCAAGCATGCACTAGAAATTGCCAGCATGAAAGTTCACCCAGAGGACAGGAAGCACTGACTGCCACCCCCAAAATTATGTCAATAATAGGACCTTAAAAAGGCAGCCTTACTCCATGAAAAAGCAGCAAAGCTAATTAGAGAAAGCGTTTGTGATGGGATGAGCTGGGGCTGGACTGGGGAGAGGGTCTTGGAAATCTTGAATATTGCAATGTATATAAACCCCTGGAAGTCTTTGTTTCATTGAACATGTTTTTGGTGAATAAATTCCGAATACATCCCCAGCATTGTCAAGAGCTGAATAAAGGAACATTCAGCCTAATGATCTTTTACTGTTGGATATAAAGTCTTTAATTCAATTCTCTTAATAATGAATTTTCCGTTTTATTTCCAGAAAGCCTGAGGGACCATTTTATTGCTCTCTACAACTTCCTGAGAAGAGATTGTAGCCAGGTGGGGTTGGGCTCTTCTCCCAAACATGAAACGAGGACGTAGATAGCCCTGAGGTGCTCCAGGGAAGGTTCAAGTTAGAGAGCATGAGGAGTTTCTTCACAGAGAAGGATTTTGAACAATGTATTGGGCTACCCAGGGAGGTGGTGGAGTCACCATCCCTGGAGGTGTTCAGGAAATGACTGGATGTGGCATTCAGTGCCATGGTCTAGTTCACAAGGTGGTGATCCATCAAGGATTGGACTTGGTGATCTTAGAGATCTTTTCCAAACTAAATGATTCTGTGATTCTGTGATCTTTCTTGTAATTCCCTTTCAATATTGAAAAGCTCAGTGAAGGCTCCTCAACAATTCTGNCCTGGAGGTGTTCAGGAAATGACTGGATGTGGCATTCAGTGCCATGGTCTAGTTCACAAGGTGGTGATCCATCAAGGATTGGACTTGGTGATCTTAGAGATCTTTTCCAAACTAAATGATTCTGTGATTCTGTGATCTTTCTTGTAATTCCCTTTCAATATTGAAAAGCTCAGTGAAGGCTCCTCAACAATTCTGTTTTCCAGGCTGAGCAACCCCAACTCTCTCAGCCTTTCCTGACAGGATAAATGTTCCACACCTCTGATCATGTTTGTGGCCCTCCTCTAGACCTGCCTCCAGCAGGTCCCTATCTTTTCGGTGCTGAGGGCTCTGGAGCTCAACACAGTACTTCAGATAGAGATTCATGAAAATAGAAGAGAGGAACATAATCCCCTCCTTCAATATGCTGCTTTTGGTGCAGCCCAGAACAATACTTTGCTTTTTGGGGTGGGGGTGCATATTTCCAGCTCATATTAAGCCTGTCACCCACCTGTATTCACAGGTTCTTCTCCACGGGATTCCTCTCAATCTCTTCACCCCATAGCCTGTACCAAAGCCACCAGTTGCCTCAGTCGCTTTCACTTGGCCCTTTTGAACTTTACTGCGTTTACATGGATCCAGTTCTTGATCTTGTACAGGTCCCTTTGGATGGTGTTACATCCTTCAAGTATCTAAACCTCACTGCTCAGCTTGATGTCCTCTGCAGATTTACTGAGGTTGCAGTTGATCCTGCTGTCTATGGCATTAATGAAATCCCAGTACAGACCCATGAGAAACACCACTTATCAATGGTTTTCATCTGGACATTGGGCTGTTGATCATGACCCCTTGGATGTGACCATCCAACCAATATTTTATCTGCTGAACAGTCTACCATCAAATTCAAATCTGTCCAATTTGGAGATAAAGATACCATGAGGAACCCTGTCAAAGGCCTTACAGATTGCCAGATGGATGACACAAATATCTCTTTCCTTGTCCACTGATCACTGATGTAGTTAGTCCATCATAGAAGGCCACTAGATTGGTGAGGCAGGGCTTGCTGAATTGGTGGTCATGCTGAATCATTTCCCTGCCTTCCATTACCATAGCACTGACTCTAGGAAGACCTCTTCCATGAACTTCCCAGACACAGAGGCAAGGCCGAGAGGTCAGTAATTTACAGGAACCTCTTTGTTTCACTTTTTAAAAAATAAGAGCAAGCTTTGCACCCATTTCTAAACAAGAGTTGTCTTACCATTTCCACTGTAATGTATACCTATTTTTCAAGTACCTCTGAACATTACACAGAATCAGGGAAACAATTCCAAATGATTTATTTGGCTTTAGCACACTTTACATAACAATTTAGAATCTATTTTTTAAAATCAAATATGTAAAAATAATTTTAAACAACCTATCTGTAACAGTGAGAGAGAGAATATTCTCTGAGATTTAGGTTTGATGAAACCACATCCAATATATGGAGAAGCAAATAGTGACAAACAAAATTTTCTCTCTTAAAACATTTTATTTCTTCTTGCTCTGAAATATTTTCCAGTTTTATTTATGGTTTGTATTATTATAGAACATTCAAGCATAATACAAATTTCTCAGGCAAAAGTATTACAAAATATATGCCAAAACCAGGGCATATATTTATTGCTCTTTATTAACAACTCAAGTTTAAAGGGGTTCCTTCCAAAAAGGCATTATTATAAAAGCATGAAATTACAATGTCATACAAAGTGCTGGAAATTTCTTTGTGTGTGCAACAGATTTTATTTGATGAAAAAGTTAATGTACTGATCTGAATCTCAAAACATCCCAGCATTTTTCTCTTGTCATTAGTTATGTACATATTATATGCAAATCTACACTATTTGCAATAGCATTACCTTACTCTTCAGGCTGTGCAGTTCGAACTACAGCAGGTGCAATTGCAACCTTTACACAGAAATCCACTGATGTATACCTGAGTGAAATGATTTACAAGCTTTATGGTGACTTTTTACTTGATATGAACTCAATAGAAAATGAGACATTGTGTAAAATTTACACTGTATTGTTTATTTCCATTCTGCTTATCATAATTGGAAAAAAAGACTAAGTAAATAACAATCCCCTCTCTGAACAGAAAGATAGATATGTTGGCCTAAGAAAGTCATAAGATTATATTAGAAGTAAAAAGCAGTAGTGTTGGCAATTTAAAACATTTTGATAATGTTATCATAGATGTTTCCACATATATACTGGAAAATACAGAAATTGCTTAAAACCACCAAAAGAAATTGACACAATGTATTTCTTTTTCCTTATGTCCTAACCATGCTACTTTATCTTTCTTGTTTAGAAAAAAGAGAATAGAAAATTTGAATGTCATAATTTATTTACAGGACTGATTATTATTCCTAGTTTGACAGCTTTAAGACTGTCACAGAATAAGCAGTCACTGCTTTTAACAGATTGATAAAGTTTCTGAGGTCATGCCAATAAAAACAAGAAGTAGTTTTTCTGGAAATCCTGTGCGGAAGTTGCTGATATGTGGGAAGACAGTACAAACAAAAAAAAAGAGAGAAGAAAAAAGGCACAGATGGTTTAGTATGTAATGGCTTTCCAGGTTTAAGGTTGTCTTCCTTATTGTGCAAAGCAGCATTTACATGGTTTTGGGGTTTTTTTGTAACATCATTAATGGAAAAAATATCTATTTATTACTAACATGTCTATTTCTTTGTTCACCTCTCTTTGTCACCTCATGCATTCTTCACATGCTAATTAGAGGGAATAAAGAGATCCCCATCCATGGTTTATGCAATAAAGCTCTGAAGAAAGCTCTTAAGAGAACAGAGTATGGTCCCTTGCTTCTTAAATAAGGCAGACACATGCTCAAAAATCTACCATATTTTGAAATTAAATTGCCAAAATATATTTATGGTTAGATCTAAACTGTTAGACACTGATAAGAAGTGGCTGTGATATCTATGTAAAAAAAAAAGTGTAAAAATACATAAAATATCAAACAGTCTTCTACTTGTCTGCGAATGTCAGAGGACATTTTTCTAGTAGATTTGGAGAGCCTGATGTGGGCGTAAAAGCACGTGAAGCCAATTCATATCTGCAGCTAGAACAATACTTCTCTTAAGCATTGAGACCCTTACTTCAATTTGAGATTGCATAATACTAAATATATACCAAGACCCACCAATTTTACATTGTGACAGCAACATTAGTATCTTAGCTGGGTCCAATTTTTTCAGATAATAATTTTAGGTATATCGACTTAATTGAGCTCATTTTAGACCTGTATTTTTTGTACAGTAATGCATAACTGACAAGATTAATTTGGACATTCTTGAGTAGTTTTTGACCCCAGGATAGGCCTATGGATAGTGTCTATCATTAGATATATGTGAATGGAGTCAGAATAAAATATTAATTTCCATGGCATCAGGTAAAGTACTAACCAAAAATAAACTCCTTCCTTCACCTTACTTACATTTTTGATTTATAAATTAAATGAGAGGGGAAAATAAAGACTGCCAAAGAAATACTGGCCACTGTACATATATATGTGTGCAAAATTTATTATTCCAAAAGCCATGTGGAAATGAACTATTAAGATTAATTAATTTCAAATAGCTCAGTCTTTATAGAGTATAATTTAGGATAATTAATTTGTGCTTATCAATGACCACAATATGCATTACATCACGAAAAGGAACAATTTCACTACATGTTTTAAATCTGGCTGAAGTATTGAAGATCAAATGTGGACACATAAGCCAAATGTTGAAAAAATCAAAGTGTCATCTGTGTCTTCAAAACAAAGGAAAAATGTGTTTCCTGTGTGTTTTATTGTAATAGTCAGACTATATATATGGTTTGTCAGCCCATATACTGAGAAAAAAAATCTTTTATGAGATTGGTATTTTCTCTAAAAATACTATAGTGTGGTTAATAAATATAATGAAAAATTAGATTCATACAAAGTAGATTTGCTCTTACCAAATACGAGCTGAATTCTAAAACAATTAATATTTAGAATACTTAAAGGCTTCTTTTTTTCTCCTTTAATAGAGATTATTACATGAACAAAATTATACTCTGGATTAATTTAATCCGAATTGTACTTGAATGCACTTAAAAATTATTTTCATAAATTATTTTAAATCTGGGACAAGAGTGATTTCAAGCATTTTAGAGAAATACAGATTTTTATTTGAACATCAGCTGATTAGTATAGACAGGTCTCACAATGCATTTGTCAGCTTGATTTTTTACTTCCCCTGTTATAATTCCCAAAAGCAATAGACAGTGAAGGTGAATAGGTGAAATACAGTAGCATTAGTCACAATCCTGAAGAAAATGTGTTACTGATGTTATGTTCTCTTCAGCTTCTGCATCTTCTTCCACACTTTAATTTCCCAAAAAATAAAAGTACTGCTTTGTCCCCATCGTAGTGGTGCATTTTTTAGTTTATCAGTTTCATATAGATGCATAGTCCGAGACTTTAGTTGGGTGATGGGTTCTTGTCCTTGTTAATGGGTGATGGGTGGTTCTATATTGTGTTGTCGTAGTTACCCCATTGTCTTCCCTCACCTCTATAGAATGTTCTTAACTATTCCTGCCAAGTCCCTTTGTATCCCTCATACCTGGCCTTTTCACCACTTGCAGCCTATGCCCTGGCAGTCAGGAAATTCTGAGAAGGCCATTGGCCAGCATATAGATTCTAGATCCCCCTCCTCCTTCTATTCATTAGATTGTATTTCAGGTGCCCCCTTGGTTTTTGGGTCACTCCCCTCATGTCCCCAATTGGTCCCAAGTTTGTATCTCCCATTTTCCCCACCCAGCTTGATAAGGTAATGTTGGAGCCCAGGAATGGCCCTTTTGTCGTGACCTTTTGGGTGGAATAAACCATCTCCCACTCCCGCAGAAGTCCACCTTTCATTTCTTTGCCACTGCCATGCTTTTGCTAGAAGCCTGGACTCACAAATCAGGATTATTGTAGTCGGGTTGGTGAAAGGGCTAGCCAGAAACGGGACACAGGATCCCAAGGCAGCACCAAACCTCTATATCCCATCATATATATAATTACTTTAGATGCTTCCATTGATATGCTTTTTAAACCCAGTGTTTGTATTTAGCTGTAGTAGTATATTACGAACAGAATCCTTATCCACTTTTCACTCCCTGTGCTTATAATACCACAGCTCAACTAGGAAGCTATGAAGAAACCCAGATGTCTGAACGGTTTAAATGGAGGGTCATGGTAATATTTTCCTAATACTCTGACAGAAATGAGCACCATTATCTTCATATTCCATAGTGTTGCTCCCTGGAATGATCTTAATTTGGGCTACATTTGTTGTATATTATTATTTTGTTGTATTTTATTAAAAAAAAAAAAAAAGTGTACAAATCTAGACTAAGTTTTGGTTTTATGAGAGAAAGAATCACATCATGGGAGCTCTGTTTCTTTGCTGAACATGCTCAGATTTTATCAGATATTATTGCAATGTTTGTAGCTTTATATCTGCAGAGATGAAATTACGTGGCTATTAAAAGATAATGCAGAAAGAATGCCAAGCAAAAAAGAGTATAATGCATACTATTAAATTCCTGTGATGATCTAGTCAAGATTGCTTCTGATGTCTTTTCCAATCTAAATGATTCTGCAATTCTATGATTTTTTTAGTGTTTTCATTTCTTTTATCCATATTTTCTAAATTGTAATGTCTATAATTTATATAAAGACATTTTGTCTTCACTCCTCCTTTAAAAAAAATTTTAAATGATATGACTTTTTTTTGTCCTTGGCTGAAACTTTCATACTGTCTACGCAGGTTTCCATTAATTGAAAGTGGTTTTAGATAGCTGGACCCATGCTTTTCAGTCAGTTACTGGCTCTTATTTTGCTGTTATCATAAAAGACCATTTCTTTCCTAAATTGATCAATTAAGGTCATGGAAATAAGTGGAGAAGAGTGTACAATTTCTTAACAATACTGTCAGGATTATCCTGGCACTGAAGAAGCAACTACCATAGACTCTCTTAATGAATAGGAATAGCTTCCATCTAAGTAGATGCTCTTTCTCCGTATTTTTTTCTTTTGGTCACAATGCAGAGTGAACTACACAGCAATCAAGTGTTTGAAAGCTCTTAAAATATCTACAATGTACTTAATGTAGAGCTCTATGTTTTTACTTATCTGCTCTATTTGTTTTAGTTTGTGTAGGGCACATTATAAAATCAATTGAAGCAGTCATTTTCTCTTGAAAAGCAGCAGACTACAGGTTCTTTTTTTATCAGGAGATAATAGATAGAAGAAAGAAGCAGATGGAGTAAATCAAAGGGAAATTATTCCAATGCACAGAGGAAAGTTAAAGCAATGAATATGAGAAGTAAAGGGATATTAAAGTGGCAAAAGGCCTTAAAGAAGTGGAGAAATCCTATTCCATTCACCAAGGAAGCCTGGAAACTACAAAGAGATCCTTTGAATTAAACTAAACATAACAACTGGACCCACTTCTTAGGAAAATCTTCTACTTCCTGTCACCCAGTTGAAAAACATGACAAAAAATCTTCCTAATCTTATAGGCCCTTGGATTATTATCCTTTATTGATTTCTTGATTGTTACCCATTATTGATTTCTCATGTAGGCAGAGATGGAGTTGTGTTAAAGAGTCATAGGACAATCAAGAGAGGTTTTAGGGCCCTGGAATAGGTGTTTAAGGTATGAGGAGCACACAGGCAAAATTTGGAATTTTTTGATCCTGATTGGTCAGACTTGTTGATGACAGATAGGGTACACCTGTCTCAAAGGGACAAAGGATTATTGTGCAGGAGCTGTCAGGGCTCCTGGGAAGAACTTTAACATAGAATTGAAGGGAAAAGTCTCATTTGAGATAAGCCTGTGAGTGGCACATCAATATTTGAGGTCTGCAATTATGCCCCTTTGGTCTGCTCCACAGTGTGCTGAGTACACATTTGGAATGTCCACTGACTAATGCTCACAACAGCCTGGAAGTCTCAGTGAAGGAAGGGGATGGAGATAAACATGGCAGCAAAGACTTAAGTGTTGGTGCATTAGAAACCACAGAAGCATCTGAGAACAGTCACAAGGGAATTAGGACTTCCCCGTGCCCCCCAAAAGTCTCAGGATCAATAACCCAGATGAAGTGCATTCACAACAATGCACAACAGTATGGACAACAAACAGGAGAAGCTGGAAGCCATTCTGCAGCTGGAAAACAATGATGTTATTACAATCATGAAAACATGGAGGAATAGCACACAACTGGAGTGCTGAGATGGGTGACAATAAACTCTTCAGAAGGGATTGGCAAAGAATAAGGTGATGGGAGTGACGCTGTGCGTTAGGGAGATTTTTGAGTCTCTGGAGCCTAGTGACAATGACAATACTGAGTGTTTATGCATAAGAGTCAGGGTAAAGGCCAATAAATCACATGTAGTGCTGGGAGTGTGTTATAGACCACTCAGACAGGGTGGAGAGACAGATGAAACATTTTATAAGCAGCTGGAAGAAGTCTTAGGATCACTAGTCTTTGTTCTTACAGGGGTTTCCATTTGCCAGATGTCTGCTGGTGAGGAGACAGTCCAAGAGGCTCCTGGAATGAGTGACTGGTAGCTTCTGACATAGCTGGCTAGGCAGATGACTAGGAGGGACACCTAACTGGACGTGCTGATTACGAACAGAGAAGAACTTGTGGGTGGTGTGAGGGTCTGGGGCTGTCTGTTTCCACTGGAAGGCTGATCAGGCGTTGGAACAGGTTGCCCAGGGACATGGCTAAGGCACCTTCTCTGAAGGTAATTAAGAGACATGTAGGAGTGGCACTTAGGGACATGGTTTAGTGGTGGATTTGCAGTGCTGGGTTTACAGTTAACTTTAATGATCTTAAGGACCTTTTCCAACCTATATGAATCCAGGTTTTGGTTATTCTATAATTTTATAGTAATGCCCTTAGAATGTTTTCATGATTTTCTTGACCTTAAAAACCTCCATGTTGTATGTTCTTAAGGTTGCATTTGGGGAGGTACAGTATGGGTTGTGGATATTTGAGATATCTTTGAGGATCAAGGGATAAAGGTATTTGTCTTCCACGATGATAGGTAGATTTCCAAAGACTAAGACATGATGCAGAAGGAAAAGACAGAAGTGTTTGCTGAAGTCTATAAAATCCCAAAAAGAGAACAAAAATAGTCTAGATTTGCTCCTCTACAATTAAAGAGCTATTTATAATGTAATGTCGAGATAGAGACAGAATTTACTTCAGTCTATTTTAGCTGCTGGATTAATGTAATAGAAACACGGTAGTTCTCAATTTGTATCAAAATGCATATGCACGACATGCATATAAATAGAAATAGTTTGGAAATATTAATAAAGATGTTAAAAAATAATTAATATTAGCTCTGCAATGCTTAAAAGAAAAATGCTACTCTAGAAAATAACCAATATTTATTGGTTAAAAAACCCAATTTTGCTTTGCAAGTACAGGCTTGCATTTTTTTTTTATCTCTTCCTTCAGTGCAACAGCTTTTCAGCTTTTCAGTAGCTCTGAGAATTGTCAATATGTTTGATTACAATTTTACATTACCTTCTAACCATGGAAGATCTTTGATGGGACAAATTCTAACAATTAGCAACTTTGAGTTTTCTTGTTTCTTTCTTCCTTGAAAATGCAAATATTAAAATACTGGTATTTTAAGAGAATAAACTCAAAAATAGTATACAATATACTACAGTTTATGCATTTAATATTCAATAACATATATATGGAAGGTAGTTTATGTCCAAGTAAGAGGAATACACAGCTCTCTGCTCCCACTACAGCCAGTAACACCTGGACATAATTTAGGCAGAGTGGCACAATCACAGGACAGAACAACAAAATCGTTCAAAGTTATCTTAAATCCACTGAGGCATCCTCCTGCTCCTGTGCCTAGGGAACTATGCTTTGGATTTTAAAATAACTAAAATGGAAAATATTGCAAAGCCATGAAATTCATTTAACCACATTTTTAGAAAGTCCAAATTTTAAGAAGAAAATTTTGGTGTCTATAATACCCATAATTAAGCAAACACATTTGAAAAACAATTTTTTGTTTTTTTGTATACCAGAAAGAACCAAAAGCTCAGATGGAGAGTTTTATAGACAATGAACAAAAACCTCCGCATTATTTGCAAGTGCTGTAAAGAGGTAGACAAAGAAATATCAGCTTACGTTTGACACTGAAAGAAAAGCTCTCAGTTATAGTTTGAATTTAAATGTAATTAATACATATTCTAGAAATCTTGTTTTTCAGTTGCTGTATAAAGAGGCAGACCAAGCTTTCTGTTGTTGACAGTAATCAATGTGTACTTTAACATTTCTGGAATGCCATAATAGGATTTTTTTTCAGCATTTCCTACCATTTCATAAATGTCAGCAAATCCATTTAGGGACAGTTAAAATTTTATTTGGATTGAAAGACTGAGGATTATTCACATGCCATGGAGTAATTCACTTGACTTTTTATTTTTACCTTTTATTCAATTCCATAATGAAATATCTTGTTGGGAACATTGCATCATTTTTGCACATTGTTTATTGCAGCTCAGATTTTCACTGGCAGAAGTTCATGGAGAAAGAAGGTGCTAGGTTCTGCAGTAACAGGTTAATCTTTGTGTGCATGTAGGTTCCACGGCCACAGGGCAGTGAAGGGGTGAGTGACAGCAAACAGAGACCACACAGGGTTGTGTCACACACTGTATCTGGGGTGCCAGCAACTGAAAGTGTGTGTGTTTGGTATGGATACACATGTCAGCAGGATTGTGCTAGTCAACACGAGATGGAGATTTGGATGAGAGGCTGAGAAGCCGGTCCTGAGGTGGCCATAAGCTTGGGCTGGGTACTGAAGGTATCAAGGGGCTGAGATTTGGTTGTTGGTGTTATCAGGGGTCCAAAACATCTGCTGGAGCAATCACAGGGTTTTGAGGTAGACTGCTGGCCTTTGAGCTGGATCAGGTGGCAGAGAGACTCTTCTTGCATTTATATATTCATTCATGGAGCCATTGGAAGATCAGATCTAAGGACTACTGGTTAGACTGAGTGTACAAAGCCCAGTGGGATCCATGGTGTGTGTAAGTGCACATCCATGTGTGGGTTTTTCCTGTGTGAAAGGGCCAGCTGCTGAATGGGGATGCAATTGAAGTCTGCTACATAGCCTGTCTTGATTTGCTATGAAGAGACCTGTACTAAACCTGTGTACACTAATGTAGATGTTTAGTAGATTTAGGTTTTCACCCTCTTTAGACAGAGAGGAGAATGTCATGATGCTGTTGATATCATCCGTACTTGCTGGAGTGGAGTGGTTTCTTTCTCTGTGTTTGTCTGTGTGACTGGCCAGTAATTACACTTATATATCTTGTGCATATGTGTATGTGTGCCTACTGGGCATGCAGGGCCAGCAATGCTCATAGCTGGGTTTAGCAACCTAGAGCTTCAACTACCTCACCTATGCTGGGCTGCTGGGCTTGGCAACCCAGGAATCAAGAACTTTCTTTGTGCCTGAGTAGCACTGTAAACACAGCCACCAATATTTCTTTATAAGCCTATGTGGAATTTCTGTAATATTATACCTACAGGTCTGTCACTCATGCAAATATTTACTTCTTTCTATCATAAGAAGATGCACATGCCAATTGAAAAATATACTTTGGAGTCTGAAAATTAAACATGTTGCTATGCTTCATAGCTCTAAGTGTTGAGCTGTAGCGATTAACACGTAACCTCATATGTGCAAATTATAAAAGTACACTATTACAGTTAGATGAATTGTTATGCCTTGATAGATCAGGGGATTAGGATATTGGCAGAGTGGTCAAAGAGAGAAGCTAAAAAGTTATATCTGTCTCTCCTACTGTCCCATTCATCCAACTATGAGTCTGAATCTACTTACGTTTTTCCTCTGTCTTTGGTATCACATTAACCTAAAAAGTTTGCACATTGTCTTCCGCAGGACTGATACCTATAATAAGTAATATTAAAAGGAATAGGGCTCCAAAAATATAGGCAAATGATTCTTAATTAGTGCACAGAATACTGATATCTGTTTCCTAAATAAATAGGAGTATGTATATATATAAATACTTACTGACCATAGAACTCATTTTTGTTGAGCCTGCACAAATTATTCTGCGACTGGTAGACTTGTAATAACTTTGAATACTCCCTTCATAAGGCCAGAAAATAAATTGCAATTTTCTTATTTATCCTTCTACAATGCCACAGAAATTTACGTCACCTATTAAGGAGATGTAACGTCAGGATGTAGGGAAAAAGTACAATTTTTATAGAGGGTCAGAAAGCATGAAAGAAAGTAATGACACATCGTAAACTTGACCAGTCATCCAAAACTGAGAAGTATCAGTACGCTAAACTTGAGAAATTAACAGTAACATATTTTCCTCTCTCTCTTTAAGCAGACTTGACAGTTTAACACCAGCTATAATTTTGGAAGGAAATTTTGTTCTAAACCAATAACACAGCAGAGGAGATAGATAAATGAGAAATAAAAATAAGAAACTAAACCAACCAACCAAACCCAAAAATAAACAGAAACTGGAGTATTTTCCCCACTTACTTTAAGTATGAAATGTTTTATTCCAACTCACAATATAGATGCCATGGAGAACTTGCTTTTCAATCCTTATGGATGTGGAGTAGTTCTTGAAAGATGTTTTGCAGTTCCCTGGTGATTGCAGTCCCATTGCAATGCTTGTGTTCATTTTTACTAGCAGAATGAGCTTTACTTACTGACAAATAAGAAATTTGCTTCCTCACTGAAAAAGGATGTTTCTGTTTCAGAGATATTATCTTATTAAAAGGTATGGGCAAAGGAGTATTGTGGATTTCTTCATGCTTTAGTAGTTTTAACACTCCTTCCTTTCCAAGTAATCCAGTTTTAGAACTGCAGATATACACAGATATTAAAAAATGGGTTATTTTCATAGTCCTTAACATTTTCTTTCCTCTTCTGGCATTGTTATATCAACCTGTGAAATAAAATCCCAAATGTAAGCATTATAAATCATAACACCTATCCATTAGGATAAAGTAATATAATTAATTGCTTATCAAATGCCTGACTATCTGGAGTTGTTTGGTAAAAAACTGTGCTGTTTTAAATATTAGGTCTATTCCTCTCAGGTGGAATATTTCAATTTTCAGTTAATATTTTTTTCCTGAAGCCAATTTAGGAGACTTTTATTATTGCCCGGTAACAGACAGTTTCATTGATGAAAAAGTACTGAAGTGTCTGACAGGTCAATCTGTTTAGAAATCCATATCCTGCGTGAGGCTGATTCCTGCCAGCAGAACTCAGCTCTGTTATAGGGATTGTCTCTCATGGGTACACCAGATAACAGACACAGGCATGTGACCCACAGGTTGTGTAAAACTCACTGATCCAGCTGGGGAGTATTAGGTCAAATGGAACTAATATTTGCTTCTCTGCCAGTGCAGTCTCATAAGTGGTGGTTGAAATAGTGAAACAGCACTGGAACACTCCACTGCCAGGCTTAAGGTCTGAGGAGAGACATGGAAACAAGGAGCTTATTTTTTTTTTTTTTTTTAATGCTGACAAACTACCAGTTCTGATGAACTACCAGAATGATTCCATGGAACTATCTTCTTACCACGCATTTTTTTAGAAATTCAAGCTCATTTTACATCTGAACCCTGCAGTGGCACTCTGCCTAAGTACGGCAAACAGCCCACCGAAGAAGGGTGGACCCACTAGAGGAACCAAAGTGGCCCTAAACTCTGTACTTCCCTTCTGAAAAATTCAGTACCTCTAAGTTCAGTCTGGGGACTGCTCCTGCTCAGAAATTTATAAGAATGAAACACATGGAAATCACTCCTTTTAGGACATAACTTGTAGAATTTGAGAAGGTGAATTTTGATTTGTAAAAACTACATGGTATTGTTCCTGAAATGATAACATAAATTATTCATTTTTAATGTAATTTTGCAGAGCTGTGACTTCAGTAGAAAGGCAAATGACAAATTTTTGGAAATATCATTTTCTTACTGGATCAAAATTTTAACCTTAAATCATACAATCACTTCCAGCAAGAAAGAGTAGGTAATGTCCCATACGCTTTAAATATGTGATTGTGATGCTTTTGAAAAGAGTGCAAATGGTATAACTATGTGTTTATGGATTTTTGAAGCTATTCACTGGCTGCTAAGAGAGAGAAAAATCCAATTCTGTCCTTTCATTCAGATTCTGATCTTCCATTTTAAAAATGTGTCTAACATTTATGATTGTGAACTAAACCTCAGCACATCTCTGATGAGGCACCTGCTTAAACTTGTAAGAAGACATGAAAAGTAGTTATGAAAAGCATCTATGGAATGTGTGAAATTTTCTATTTGTTTCAGCTGAAAGAATTAATAGATAGTTACAGTGATGATAATTGAAACATCAACACTGTTTATTTAATTTGAGAAAAGTCAGGGAAGGTCTCTCACAGTTCTGACGTTTTATCTTGTTTCTTAGCTACAAATGGATTTCAGTTTAGACATAGTTTTTTATATTTCCATGTCTCAAAATATAATTCCAGATACCACTTAAAGACAACTAGTTTATTGAAGTTCATCAATCAACCATTTTGACAAGGAAATGGGACACAGATATTTAGACTAGGTGTCTGTCCTAGTTTAGAGGACACGTGTCTGAACAATTTAGATCCCCTCCCCTTCAGGTTGTTATAATTTAGACAAGAAAATTAATTAAAAGGGCTTTTCTCTAGGCAAAGTTGTAGGAGTAAGAAATAACAGCTCTTTACTAGTGTAAATAACAAAACCAAACAACAGAAGAAAAAAACTACAGCATTAACAACTGAACAATAGTATCAAGACCTCCGGAGAAACCTTGCCTGCCAGAAACCCAGGACGGCGAGTTCCCGGCAGCTGGGCGGTCTTGGTGACTCCTGCAAGGGGCTGGAAAGGATGCGATGAGGCGAGCTGGCAGATGGGTGCCCAAGTAGGGTGTCCCGGCAGGGCAGAGGGGGAAAAGGCAGGTCTCACC
>VWYP01008758.1:0-19140 GCA_013400435.1 Pycnonotus jocosus | reverse complement strand
AACGTTTTAAAATTAGTGTCTCATTACCAGTTCTGAGATAGAGCACTGCCCTGGTCCTGTTGGCCACATTATTCCTGATAAAGGCCAGGATCCCATCGGCCTTCTTAGCTACTGGGACACACTGCTGGCCCATGTTCAGCTGCTGTCAATCAGCACCCCCAGGTCCTTTTCTGCTGGGCAGCTTTCCGGCCACTCTGCCTGCAGCCTGTAGTGCTGCCTGGGATTGTTGTAACCCAAATGCAGGATCCAGCATTTCTTGTGGAACCTCATGCCAGTGGCTTTGGTCCATTAATCCAACCTGTCTAGGTCCCTCTGCAGAGCCTTCCTACCCTCCACCAGATCATCAGTGCTGCCCAGCTTGATGTTGTCTGCAAACTGACTGAGGGTGCATTTGGTCCCTTTGTCCAGTGTATTGTTAAAGACATTAAACAGAACTGGCCCAAATGCTGAGCTCTGGGGAACTAGTGACCAGCCGGATGCAACACCATTCACCACCACTCTCTAGGCCCAGCTATCCAGCCAGTTTTTTTAATCCAATGAAGAATGCACCCGTCCAAGCCGTGAGCAGAAGAAGGCTATGAGAAAATGTAAAGGCTTAAAGTCCGGGTAGGCAACAGCCACAGCGTTTCCCTCATCCATTAAGTGAGTTGCCTTGCCATAGAAGATCAGGTTGGCCAAGTAGGACCTGCCTTTCATAAACCTACACTGGCTGAGCCTGATCCCCTGATTGCCAGGCGTGTGTGGCATGATGATCCTATGCCTGAACCTTTAGGTATTCCTTCCTGTAGGATATGCAGCCTTCCTAGATTCCTTTGCCCTGCAGGACTTCTTCCAAAGGGACTATCTCAACCAATCTCCTAAACAGGCCAAAGTCTTCCCTCTGGAATTCCAAGGTAATGATTCTCCTGACTGTTCTCTTCTTCCTTCTGCAAGAATTAAAAATTCTATAATTTTTAATTTGACTGCTGTGCTCAAGACAGCCTTCCATCCCCACTCCAGAATTCCCTCTCTATTCACAAACAACAGGTCCAGAGGGCCCTTTCCCTAGTTGGCTCTCAACAAGTGCATCAGGAAGTAATCTTCCACGCACTCCAGAGACCTCCTAGACTATTACAACTTTGTTGTGTTGTATTTTTAAGACTTCTAGTATGTGGAAGTCCCTCATGAGAACAAGGGATAGCATTTGTGAGACTTCTCCCAACTGCTCATAGAATATTCCAACTGCCCTTTGTCCTGGTTGGGCACCAGGATGTCTGTCCTGTTGGCCTTCTTGATTCTTACCCATGAATACTCTATCCAATCATCACCATCATTCAGCTCTAGAAAATCAAGACACAAAATGTGTTATAGTGTTAGAGAAACCTGTATACAATGTAGCAGAATAAACTTTTTTGTAAATTGAATATTGCCTGGACTTAGAAAAGCTGTGTGAAATACAGAACACAATGCATTTAACATTTCAATGCATATATAGTCTTTCTTCAGAGAGAATAAAATCTTAAGAAAATAATTGAAGTTTATGGCTAAAGTTGTCTGACATGTCTGTTATCAACATCTCATTTCATTTGTTAGAGCACTGCCAAAGTTTTAACTGTTTTTGCTGGATTTTCCATGTCATGGAAAAGAAAAGGGATTTGTTTTCAAAGATACTTTAAATATGTTTAATCTGTTTCCAGGATCATGTTATGGGAAAATCCATTGATAGACTTTTTTATTTTTTTTTTTCTTTTTCTTTTCTTCATGAGAAACCTAGTGCCTTCAGTTTTTGGATTTTGCAGAGTATACAGACTAACTTTGGAGTTCTTGGTATTTTTAGCCCTAATACTTTTTTTTTTTTTTTTTTTTTTTTTAAATTTTAAGTAACAAGCTACTTAGAGATGTTCCTTTGTAATTATGAAGCTGAAACAAGATTTTTTCAGTGGTTGAAGTAGCATCTTTCTTTACACTTTCAGAAAAAAGAAAAGACTAGTATTTTTTTGTAATCATGAAAATGAAATTTATTCTTCCTTTTAGAATGTGTCTTTCTTCTACTGGTGCTCATTTAAAAGAAATATTTTTGGTTTCATTTTTCTCTTTTATACCACTAATAGCTTCTGTGGTCAGGATTTTTTATTTTTGATCCTCCACCTAAAATTCATCTGAATGTGTAGAAGTTTATTTTTTGTTTGTTTGTTTGTTTGTTTGATTGGAGACTGAGGAGAGATAGGAGTCCATTTAACATGTACTTACTCTTGAAATCCAGTGCTCATACTTTTGAAATTGCAAGTCCTACATCTGTTTGTTGTATCAATCTTTGCTATTGTTAGTGCTAACTGAATCTTAATCAGGCGCTGATCACCATGATGTGGCAAGCACAGAAGCATTAATTCTGGTCTTTTTAAGCTCTAAATACCTCATTAAAAACAATTTTCAGATCAGTTCTTTTTTGTTGTTTCGTTTCACTGAATGTAGCAGTTCTCTGCCATGCAAATGCATTATGTTGTTGAAGATGTTCCAGTTTCTCTATTTATGTAGTCTAATTTTTTTTAATAAAACGAAAAGATGTTATTAGACATAATTTTCAGGTGATTAAAGTATTTACACAACTGTGTACCTTAAATTCTGTTTTGCTCTTTTTATCTATTTTAACCTCTGAGAATTCATATTCTAGATAAGGTATTCAAATACATTACCTTTTATTGTCTTATTGCATGATTTGGGGGTTTTAAAATTTGTTTTGGTTCAATTAATTCCTCCTAGGACATGTTTTGTGTGACTGTGATTTGCTGTATGCTATTGGTGAGGAATAGCACTGGACTGGAATCAGCAAATTCCCCATGCTACATGTGATTGCTGGCATGGATTTGGATACCTGCCTAAGTGTCTGCTTGGAAAGTACAAGAATAAGACATTATAGGAGACCTGTTTTAAAATTCTAGTTATTTGTAATTAAAGATTTGATTTTATCTTAACAAGGTTGTAGTTGTGGCTAGGATTATGCCATTTATGGATACTTCGGTGCCCAGAGTTTCCTTTTGTGAAGAGTGAATTCAGGATAACTTCCTGGAGCTTTGCATAAAGAGAAATCGGTGTCACTGAGTAGAAAACACTTTTACACGGAGGACAGTGTTCATAACATGACCACAAACATTCTTCTAAAATTCTCTTTAATAGTATTAAGCTGTGGTCTACGTGATAGTAGCTTTACTTTTTTAAAGTTAAATTTTGCAGGCCACAGCTGCTGCCTTGATGCAGGTACACTACGGAGGAAGCAGTATAATCTTGCTCCTTTGTGGGCAGTGGCTTTGCTGTGTATTTGCAGGTGGGAATGTCTGCCCTGCCTATAGGTGTATTCCGCTCCTGAACTGATGTTTTAGCTTCTGCAGATGTTTCGACTTCGGGCTAGGTGGGCTGCACTTAGAAGCCCAAATGTAAGGTGGTGTTTGTTGATAGCACCTGGGAATGCTGTGGTTTACTGATGGGCCCCTGCATAACAGGCTGTCTTGAATTGTGGCAGCTCCCTTGCCTCTGCATAAGGCTGTGGTTTCTGCTGCCCTGTTCATTCTTGCAGGACTTTGAAACACAATTCCCTGTTTAAAAACTGATAGAACACCACTCTTCATTGTGGTATAGTGCCACATCCTGAAACAGTAGGGTCAATGCTTAGGAATTGCACAATTAGCTGGAAGAGTGGGGATTTCCTGGTAGAGATAGAAGTTTTGGGTTTTGATGTGGGTTTGTGGGTTTTTGGGTTTTTGGGTTTTTGGATAATGCAAAAATGACTCAAGGAGTAAGAGCTGAGAGTCACTTGTCCATGTACATGGAAGCAGCTTCCATAAGGGCAATAACGAAAAACTGCAAAAGCAAAACTAGTCAAACTTAAACATCATCAGTGTCAAAATGCGTATTAGGGAAAACATAAACCAGTAAAATCAGTCATTAGGTAAATACTAGCATAGGATCAATGATTTTAAGAGACTTTTTATGGTGTGCACCAAATGTGGATTATGGTTTTATGTTCTCATGTAAAGTTTTTTAATATGTCACCAGAAGTATGGAAAAGGTGTAAATGAAAGATTGTTGGCCTCTGCACAACAGAAGGCAATGGAATTTTCTGGAATGATTTTTTTCCCTACAAAGCTGTAAATTAATAATTGTGTTACTAATTCTGTACCATAGCATAAAATAAGTTACCTATGCCAGTGTAAAATGCCAGAGTCTCAAAGTTCATAAGTCTACATGCTTGCTTTAAGAAAAAGCAAACAAAGAATGAGACAGAAATAAATTAACTTGGCTTAGAGTCAAAGCATTGTTAAGATATGTGGCAGGACAGCAGACACAAAATTGGAGGGAGAAGAAAGTAAAGTATATAATTAAAATGTTATTTTCTCTTTTCAGTTACCTGTCTTCTTTTGTTATTCATATACCCTTGTTGAAATTTCATGTAAATGATTGATTGACTCAGCGAACTCATTGTAATAAGTTATGTTTGATGTACTATCTTGAAAAAAAAATCTTTTGAAATTCTGTCTCTTTTCTTTGTCTGCTGACCTTGTGGCTTTTAATATCTTGTTTCCCATCTGTCTGATTCCATCATAATCTGAGCATAACTTTTCAGACCTTAATGCAGCTCTCTTTTTGTTCTGATTTAAGTAAGTCTGTAACACAAATATGGGATTTGGCCATCAACAGTAATATTAGAAAGGAATGTTGAAATATGTGTTCCCTTTACTGATGTGAAATAAAGAAATGCTTATCTGTAGATATTTGATAATGCATATTTACAGTGCATAGATGTGTCTCTGCAAGAAAATGAATACAGTCATGTCTGTATCATTGTAATGTATCTTCTTTAATGTTGTAAGTTCAAAGGTTACTTTCAAGGATTATTTCTTAATTGAAGGAGAAAAGAAATGGGTCTATAAGGTTTCAGGGAAGAAGTTTTAAGTATAGATTTTAAAAACACTTAGCTGAAAATGTCATACAGATATATCCAAACTCCAGTTTGAGAGATTGATTGTATTACAGAGGTTTCTACTGCAAGATGTGTCTCTAGCAGTGAGGTCCTGAGTCTTGAATTACAGGGGAATTTGGAGAAGTAGACTTACATTGTTACAAACATTTTTTTCTAAAGGACATAATGTCTATTAAAATGTTCATTTCTGATATCTTTTCTATGCTTACAGTTCAGCAGTTTGTTTAAAAGCAGTAAGATATAGGTAGATCAATTCTTTGTGTTCTTTACTAATGACATAAATTATATATGCTGAAAGGTTTTTTGGACAATGCCTTTTTAGTGGGACTAAATCTTTGGAGAGACCAAAGAGAATGAACTGAGCCAGGAAGAGAAGAAAGGGAAAGACATGGTAGTCCTGGGAAAGTTTCATGAGACTGTAAAAGTAGAACCATCTTCTAAGTTAGCTGAACTTGTCAAAAAGTTATTATGAATGTGACAAAAGGCCACAGAGTTCACTCAATGGTGTATTTTTACATAAAACACTAAACACCGATATATTTACTTTATTGTGGTCTGTACAAATTTGTTTGGTGATGATACTACAGCTATTGCTAATAATTCATTTTGTCTGGCTAATTTGACTATGAATAAGGTACCAAAATAAGCGAAGGAAGTCAGAGGAGGCCAAAAGCTTTTTTCCGTCATGATTTATTGAAAAAACAGTAATAAGCAAACCGGTTTCATAGGCTACATAGGCATATGCATTCAAGCAAGTGATCAGTATATTGACTGAAATGGAATTATTCTTTGTACTAAGTAGGAAGTTGAACTGAGACTTTGATATAATCTGAGCAACTGTTACTTCCAACATTGCTATCTTTACTAAGCTCTGACTTCCCTGGCATTTTCAGTCTCTTGCTACTGAAACAAGTGTGAAGCTCAGTGAGGATGCTTTAGTGGTGAAAGGTCAATATTGAGTGAGCATTATGTTTTAATCCCTTTTTTCTTAGTGTACTGTGAAAAAGTACTTTGGAGAAATCTAGATGTGCTGGGGTTTTTTTTTCCATTACTGAAAATATTGCATTCATCTCATCAAGGAAGCTGAAGCAATTTGCAACACTGTGTTAAGAAGATATATTTTTAGGGATAAAAGTTTTTTTGTGAAAAATTTTGTTTATGAAACTCCAATCCTTAATTCTATAGCATAGAATGTAGAAACAAATGGATAGCATGACTTCTTGTCTCAATTATATTCAATATCAATATTTTGGGATTTCTGTCTCACTAGGTTTTAATTCACTATGTCCTTCCCAGAGTTAAGTTTGATATAGCATTTGCTGTACGGAAAATGTGGAAAGTCAAATGCATATTCTTGGTCTTTAAAAGTAAAATTTGGTTGTAATGGATGAATCTCACCTGTCAGTGAAATCTGAATGTAACATGTCAGCTGTGTAGTGTTGCATACAAATACAGAAGAATATCTAATGAATAATATTTCATCATCACTGCAGAGCCATTTGCTGTTGTAGAGAACGTATCACTATGGAGTGTGACCCCAAATTGAAAAATGGCAGAAACAATGGGTCAAGGCTATGTGTTACTAATAAATGACGCACTCTTGTGACTCATAAACTCTCTTTCTATAATCATGGTGTGTTTCATTCTATATTGCTGAGGAAAGCTGTAAACTAGGGAAAAAAAAATTCTTTCTAGATACCTCCAGTTTCATTTCCTTAACTGCTGAGATTTTCCTGGGTACCAAAAGACAGGCATGGTTCAATATGTTTAGCCAAATGAAGTGACACTGGGCTATAAAAAGCTGGACCTGAAATCCAGCTACAAAATATTTTCCAACAGTACTCAGGAATAAGGAATTGTATTTCTAGTTAGTATGTACAAGTATAATATTTGGCAGTAGTTAGACTCTTATTTGCTGTATATTTTCTTAGATTTTCTGCTATAGTAAATCACTGTATCCATGATTTACAGGTAAATATTTTCTTTAAATATGACAGTGACACATTCAGATTGACTTTTCAGAATATAAGGAGAAAGAAGAAGAAAATTAAATGGCTTTTGCTTCCTGGGAATTCTTATATAATTCACATGTTGGGATATGAATGGTGGACTCTGCATTACTTGTGTGTTTTGTTGTAGACTAGACTGATTAGTAGCTACAAAATGGTATAAAGCAAATTTCTTCCATCTAATGGGAGAAATATGGAGAAAATAATATTTTTGGAAAAAAATTGTTCGCATGGTCTACTGTTTAGGCAAGCACTTGCCCTTACTGGTGCAGCTAGTTAACAAAATAAAACAAATGCATTCTATCTGATGAATTAATGATAACCTTCCATGGTAACTGTAATGCTTTATTGTTTTACTTGGCTTCAGATATCATCACACACTGTATTCCCTCAAACAATTAAGAATAAAGAATCTGCCATGGGTTATAACAGAACCACTGGTTTTCATGCATTACTGCATCACAAATGTTAATTTCTTTTTCCTAACATACAATCATACATACAAAATATATATTAAAACTCTCACATTCTGGTTCCTAAGTTGGCATGCTGTGTTTTCCCAAAAGTTAATATTTTTCCAGTTCTGTCTGACTAATAACTTGCTAAATCTCTCCTTATCTTCTAATGACAGATGCTTTATCAAGGCCCACGACTTAATTAATATTAGAGAACATGTGGGGAGCTGAAGAATTCAGAAATATTTTCCATAGCTTGGACATGTAAAATGAGAAGCATAGGAGAAAACTAAAGATAATCTTGTAACTGAGGAAAAAACCTTTGTGATTTAAGTATGGGATTAAGGTTCAGAAAATGGTGAGTTCTATCCCACAAAGCCATCATGCTTCCGACTAGATTTTGCACAAGACGCTGCTGCAGCTGACCATTCTGCAAAATATTTAGGGAAACATTCTCTTATCTCTTAGTATAGTTAAATACTACATATGTCCAACATTGGTGATGTTATAAGGGACATATTTATTTTTGAGTTTATTGAGTTGTACTTGAGCACTTCTGTAATACAGCTGTAGCTTTTCTCATAGTAAAAAGTGTATCTTGTATATAATATCTAAAGTATCTAAAGGATACTTTAGTTACATAAATATGTTAACTTATGTTTCTAAAGCACATGGAAAGAAATCTCAGAGAAGTTGTCAATGAAGTTTCAGCTTTCCTGAATGCTATATTTTTTTCCATTTTCAGGTTGCATGCCTCACTCATGTAGCAGCTAATTACCTTAATTGCAAAATTGAAGCAAAACGCTGGGGTACTGCTCATGGGAGTATTGTTCCATATCAGGTAAGCAGAAAGCATTAGGGTTTTTCCCCTTGGAATTAATTATTTGATGTATTATGAGATTGAGATCTGACTTTTCCCATGACCTGTAGTCTGTAATGTGTCTGTGCTGAGGTATGACAAGCTTCTGTTGTTCATTGTCATTTCTGCATTTTGCATATTTCTTCATCAGTAGATTAGTAATAGAACACTGAAATAGATCAAAGGTGTTTGCTGAAACTGGATGACTTTAAAGCTAGCATGATGACTTGATTGGTTTTCACCTAACAGAGAAACCTTTTTTTAAAGGGTTACCTGACTTCCATTCCATACCAGTTATAAACGGAGATCTTTCAATCTTTTCCCTCTGAATTTTGCTGGTTTTATCTTGTGAGTCTACCAGAGCAGTCTAAATGACCAAAATAATCTGTCAGTGCTACATATTTGTAATTTTCTATTGATTTTGCTACAAATTGCTGCCTCAATGAGATAACACGTTGACAAAAGCAATTAACCAGAACTCAGATTTCCTCAGCAGAATTCATACTCTGCTGCATCTAACAAAGGGTTGATGTTCCTTAAAATAACATGACCTTCATCATATAAACAAATACAGGAAAAAAAGATCTCACTCACTGCAAGTTCTATCTTACTTTTGACCAGTACAGTAAAATCCTCTAGTAAACAAAAAAAATTATTCTTTTCTAGCTGTTCATTTTGTGTTCTTAGATGGAGGTCATGCCTTTATGGAGACTTGAGCATATATTTAAGTTTAAAAAATCTATTCTTTATTTAATATTTTTTTGCATTTCTTATCAAGTAGTCATGTTTGCATATGGCTTGGCAAAGCCTGTGTTTCTTAATTTATGTCCAGAGTCCTTTAAGTCTTGAGAGGAGCAGTTTCCAGCATTTGCCTGGGAGAATTGCGCCCAAATGCTGCTGAGTTTCTTTACCCTCTCCTTTCTTTTTAGAGAAGGTGATCTTCCCAGTGGTGAAGATCAAGGTGATCATAATTGACAGATTTTCTGTTATTGACTATAACATCCAAAGCAAAAATTTTCCACTATTATGCAGAGCTCTCTCACTAGCTAGTCACAGCCAGACCTTTTCAGGTCTAAAACTAAAATAAGCTGGTTTTGTAAGGACTAAGTCTGCTTAATCTAGGAGACTTTTTCCAATACTTGTACTGCATAATCAACTGTCTTGTTATGAATTAACTACAACAAATGGCACATTGCCTCAAACCAGTGGGGAGGTGTTGCGGCTGTTTCTTCAAGACTGAGTTTAGTCCTGCAGTATTCTTGTCTCCAGTGCTACTGGTGTAGCATTATGGGTATGTTTTCTAGAACCAGCTCTCATGACCCACTGTAACCAAGCATTACACAAGTATTTACATTCTGCTGTTTTTCTGTGATGCGACCTTTTGGTACAAGCCTTTTGAACTTTAGTATGTTGAAAGCATAAAACAGATCTGAAGTATCTGAAGTTTGTATAAGCAAACCCAAAAACCTGACTAAATAAAGCATTTTATCTTCACCATACGGCATTTGGCTGAATAATGAAACTTGTATTCTTTTATGTTCTTTCGGCCTTTGTTTTTCCACAGTCAAAATGAAAAGCATACATTGAGTATCCTTTGTTTCTTTTTTCATAGACAACTCTTTAGAAGAGCTTCTCTAGGAGATTGTTTTAGCTGTTTTTTGATTTAATCTTGATTAGTCATTATGAAAATAAAATTTTTTTTGAAAAATATCCTAATAAAAATATGGTTCCTATGTTTCTGTGTGCTGTTTCTGCAGTTGGTATTAGAAATATTACGTCAATATTATAAATAATTTTAATCTGAATTTTCTTGTTCATAAACCAATAATTAGGGTGTATTTTTAATGGGTGGGGTTGTGTGTGTATGTGTTTGTGTCTTAACATTGCATCAGCTAGCATGGTTGCAATTCTGATTGTAACAATAAGAATATTTTGGGTTTTAGAGTTTTTTTTTCCTTTACTAACCTAAGCTATACTTAGATTTTAAAGCTCTCCATAAACTTAACTCTCAGTGTTGCTATTGTACTAGTCTCTCCTACAGCTGTAGTTTCTGAACCTGTAGTTTCTCCTACAGCTCATTTGTAATACAGTAATTTGTAATACAGGACAGATCTCTGAAACCTGACTTTCATTCCTCATTTTACTTATTGATTATGCTGTCTGTTGCTTGCTAAGCTAATGACTGTCACAACACTAACTTTTAACTTTTTTGTTTTGTTTTGTTTCAAGATATTTTATGCAAGTGAACTACAATTTGTTCAAATAATGAAAAACATTTCAGAAAATTGAATTCCTATAAATTTCAGAACAATTAGGTGGTAGCAAACTGTTGGTTGTTTTTTCACATATCCTTTTTTTTTTCCTGTATTTTGAGTGTTTATACAGGTAATAAATTATGAAGTTATACAGAGCATGCCTGTATAACTTTTTACAGACCTGTAAAAAGTGTCAGGTTATGTTAAATCGTGGAGGATTGGACAAACATGAGATCCTCTTATAGATATTAAAAAGGCAAAATCAAAATAACTTACATAATCTTTCAGTGTGAGAGATATCTGATCAGAGGCATGCTGAAGCACTAACCAAAATAATAAAAACCCTGTTAAATCATCCTAAAAATGTATATAAAAAGTAATTTTTTCTTACAATTGTTAAAATAAGTGTTCTACATTGAATGCTGTGGTAGCTTTTATTTCATTGAGCTTATCTGAATAAATTTGTTCAAAATATCTTTGCAAATGGCTCAATTTTTTCTGTTTACAACGTCAAATTTACCTTTGACTGTATCTCTGTTATTTCACTGAATTTCCCTATTACTTCTTGACTGAAACACTAGCAGCATAATTTGTCCCTGAATATGTTCTCTAGATTGACGTTTTCTTTCTATTTAAAAACATAAAAATTAAGCATTAATGGGAAGACAGGTTTTCTCCATCTTGAAACTATTAGCGTCTTTGAAAGTCTACCTCTGGTCTGGTCTGAGATGTTAAGTTTGATGTGCAAGAGCTTTCATAGTCTTAAGGTCTTTCTCATTTGCTGACAATGTGCTGACTTTGTGACATGATCATCTGAAATGTCTGAATTTTCAGTTCTGTATGTTCATTACCAGAAGCCGAAGGAAAGGATTTTTAGTATGTAATGTCTCCCAGGGTTCTTGTAAAACTACTTGTAAAGTTTTGCCACAGGTTTTCAATGGAGGTGAAATTTGCAGTGTGCCACAAAGATTAATTACTCTAGATTCTTATCAGCCAAAATCAGAAATAGTTTTTGAGTCCTGAAACCTTCATAAAAAAATTACCTACTTTGAGCACATCTGTTTAATCAGAGCAATGTAGCTTGAATAGGTCACTCCTGTGATAGTTATTGTAATTGGATCCTAATTTGTTTGGTTTCAAATGTTAAAACACAAACCTTGAGTTCTGGGCTGTACCTTAAATATAATTAGTACATTTTTTTAAAAAGCAGTTCTTATAATGAGACACCTTGTTTAGCAACAGCTGGTCCATGATTATCCAGAGGAAGTCAGGGCTTAAAAGCATCCGGTTTACATAATTATGCTGAATAGTAAAGTTCTTCCCTCATTCTAGTGATTTCAGTAACGTAGCTCTCTTGCCTGTACCATGCATGAGATCTGGACATTCACATTTTCATCTTTCAACTGGCCCACTTGGAATTCAATCTCCTGAGAAAGTCTGTCAGGGAATGTTTAAAAGATGTTTCATGTGGCAGCTTGTCACCCTGCCATCAGACACCCTGGGCAACTGGGCAGTACATTCAGAGGCGAACTTCCAGCAAAGGTATAGGGCTGTTTCCTCTCAGGTCATAATGATGGAAGTCTATTTAGAAAACAGAAACCAAGTTCTTGCAGATATCTGATGGATGTGGTATTATTTTTGTTCCAGATTTGATCCTAAGACTCACGGGGTTTTCTCAAGTATAGTTTGTTATATTTTCAGAATGTGGAAAGGGCACAGCCATTCTAAATGGAGGTTAAAAACATGAGACAGTAAAGAAATTATTTTAACCAATTACCTTTTCTGTTGACTGACCTGTGCATTGTAATAACCCATCAGACCCAACACTAATGGTTTTTTGTGTTAGACATCACTTTGATTCTTAAAGTGTCAACTTCCTCTTGTGCCAGGCATAAATTTTCCTTCATATGAGGAAATTATCTCATTGTCAAAGTCAGCTGAAATGTGTTACAAAAATCAAAGTATAAGCTCACAAGGAAGTGAAAGGTGTGAGGTATTAGGAAGATGAATACAGTCTTAGATAAAATGTCTCTGCATTATTTTTATCATCTGAATCTCATACATTTAGTTATAGAATTTCATACTGTCCAGGAGTCTTACAAGGAAAATCCCACACGTCACTTGTGTCACATCACAGGAACAGAGAAATTCAATTATTGACCTGATTCATCTGGCAGAGATGCTTTCACACAAAGGCACAATTTTTCTACCTCAGCTCTAGAGAATTTCTCAACTTCAGTCTCTATTTTTTTTTTTTTTCTTGCAGTGAAGAGGACAACAGAATAATGTCAATCATTTAGAAATTTCAAACTGCTTATTCCATGCAAGAATGGTGATATGTACTCATTTTCTTGTCTGTCTTTATGTGGTTTTGTTGGATATTTCTGCAGCTAATGAATCTTGGAATCAAAAGCAACAAAGAATAGGACTTTGAATATTTTCAAAGTTTTGTTTTGTGCATGAGACTCTCCTTAAACAAATTCAAAATGGAAGAAAATCTTTCTGCTCTATATTAGCCCAGTCTAGGAGAAGATGGAACTTAGGCACAGGAAATATAGTAAAATACTGATTTTTTTGGGGAAAAGTTTTAAATTCAAGCAATGCAAGATGATCTCTTCTTATTCTGTGAATATTATCTACATAATACTTATCTGGACTATTTAGACTGCCTTAGAGGACTATTTTCCTGTATTTTTCTCCTAAGCAATGAACCATATATATGACTAAACATGATAATTAAATGAATTCACAGATCAACTGAATAGAAACTTTGTATTCTCAAGCAACAAAGCGTGTTCTGTCACACTATGTGGATAATATTTCCAAAGAACACTTTGGCCATCTTCATGATAAATGTCTTTACTCATATGATGAATACCCAATAATTCAGTGACCTTGATCTACTTACTTACTTACTTATAGGTTTGTTTTCTACTTATCTATTACTTTATGTCTTCATCTTACAAGGCACAAGAAAGAGTGTAATAAAAAAAGCTTATGTCATAATGGATTCTGTAAAACAAGAAAACAAGAATATAATTTGCAGGACTTTTGCCCTTTGTTTTTGAACATGTTTCTATTTGCATATTTTCTTACTGGATTTTTTTCAGAAGTTTCCTATTATGGTATGATGAGATTAACCACTGACTGCACAAATGTTTTGGTCTCATTGTGATTATAGCGGAGTAGAGTTGGCACTCTGCTTGGTAAGAAGTGCTGGAGTATGGATTTTTTTCCTTGCCATTTTAGTAATTGAAAAAGTATGGTAATCTTCGGTGGCAATCTCTGTAGAAAGCTGCTCATTTCTGAGTAATTAATTCTAGTTATTCAAACCTGACAATATTATACTGATAATTTTGTGGGGATTGTACTTCAGTGGGTTGTCAAGCCTCTCTGGCAGAGCAGCTGTCTGGAAACCAGTTCAGCAGATTCGCCTTGGGCAGTTTTAGATATGCTCTCAGTGTATGATGTGAGATGTAGTTATAAATTCATTCATATATATTCTCTCTTGTCAGAGACAACACTTTAAAGAAGCTGACCTTGTATGCACACAGACAGCTTCTACCTCTACACAGGGAATTTTCAGATTGAAATAAAATGCATTTTTAATTCAAAACCTGAAACAGTTTTTTTTTTTTTTTCTTGAAGGAAATCCTCCTGCACCTTTTCATTTTAAGCAATGCCTGCAAGATATTTTTAATGTCTCTTATACTTTGAATCAAAACAGGTATGGATAATCACAATTACCGTTAAGGAAAGATCATTGACAAGTGAGATGGTCTCACTTTAGATCTCCTTCTGAAAAATGTCACAGACTATTCTTGTATATGTATTTGTATATGTGTATGTACTGACATATTTTTTTACACTCATTTAAACTGAATGTACATTAATATTATTTATCTGTCACTTGTCCATGGATACATGAGAAAAACTTTATTAAACTACGATAGGAATACACGTGTACTCGTGTTCAGTATCATTTGGTGGACGTTTGTCTTTTATGTACACTGTTGTTTCCTCCACATTTGCCCATTGCTGGGGCAAGGGATCTGTTGGTATTATTTACAGGAAACATGTGACAAGGCTACTGAATATTACAGATTTGTATATTCATGTCAAATTTAGATCTTAGGAAGAGCAGTTTAATGGGGCCCTCATCAGTAGAGGGCTCTTCACACTGTAGCTGATTGGAAAGTGATGAAAGGGTCTGTGGCATTGTAGAGGAGATATTGACTGCAGCTGGATCACTGCTTTCTTCTAATCTGTTTATTGTATCCAAGGCAGAAGAATGAACTTCGCTTTTCCTTTTCTTAACATACGTTTCAAAGTCATTGTATTACTATACATTGCAGCCACTCATAAGCTGAAATATGTTTAAATAGTCTGAAAGAGAACTCAGAAATCTGTGTATCAGTATCAACCAATGACTTCTGACATGATCATCCTGCATATATATACACATATAAATAGGTGCCTGTTTTTGCTGTGTGAAGCTTGTGTCAGTTTTGGTTGGGAAAAGTTGATTGTTATGGAAAAGTATGTCCACTAGATGTCATTCATGTAATCTAGTTTTTGTTACAGCATTTATTTCTGAAGAGCCATGTAGGATGGTGGATACAAATTACCAGCATTATTAACTGTTTTTCTATATGCAGTACTTTTGACTTTATATATGTGTGGCATTTACAAAATAATATTACGACTGTCTCTGTGATGGGTTTGGTGCACCACTTAGTCTAGAACTCCTGTCTTTGCCTATTTTTGCCAACAATAGCATTCATTGTTGCATGAGTAGATGTGTTATATAAAAGCACCCAGGTGAGCTGAATGTAGTTGGTAACTCTCTGCAAGAAGAGACATGAGCATAGAGGTCAGGACATTATGCCCAAAAGGAAAACAAAAATATAATGTGATTATATAATTCCACTCTAAATGTGATTTTTTCTAAGTTCTATGTAACTAAAAGAGCAGTTCTTTAGAAAAGTGCGTATCTAATTAGGAAAGGGAATTCAAATTTTAGAAACTTTTACAAGTGGATTTATATACTCACATATATTTGCCACATAACTATGCTTAAATATCTGAGGGACTTAAATTAGAATCACTTTAATCTAGCTCAAATAAAATACCCTGTATGGACAGGTCAGAAGTGCATCTGAGTATTCAGTTGGGTGAGCTGATAGGATCTGTACTGACTGATATCAGCAAAGAGTTCTTTCACCCCCTGCTTCCCTTCACCCATCTTTGTAGTACAGCATGTGCTAGACAGCTTCTGGGAAGCCATATCCATACTCTCATGGAAGAGCAACTGCTGCAGCATTGGCCTGTGCTCTTTCCCACTTTCAGCTTGGAGCAGCTACCGTGAAACTGGAAACTGGAGATCACAGCTTCCTCCAACCTCCCTTTCCCCCTCCATATGGAATAAAGAATTTCTCTGCCCTGTGTAGTCAGCCAGAGGGCAAGATGGGGAAGTGATAATCCTCTCGGAATGAGCACTTGCATGAAAAATGATAAATGCTACATTGCATGGGGATTAACACTTGCTTATGAACTTGCTTTTAATAGAGTGATGCTTCTCTTTCAGCAATGTGAAGGTTCATTGTGTTCATAGACACCTTTTAATTGAGATTAAGGACCTTTACCACTGTTCAGCCAAAAGGGAGCCATCTGCCACCAGAAACATAAAGCTGTTCAAAGCTGTTTCACTCTTTTGCATGTTGTCCTCAAAAATGTAAACCACTTACTTTNGAAAACCTTAGAGGTTAAAAGTTTATTTTCATTTGCTTACATAAAGAAAGGCTTGTTCCCCACATCTCATCACAACATTCCTCTTTCTCCCAGGATGAGATTTGCATTTCTGTTCGCATTTAATGCATATGTTTGAAGTCTGTGCTTTATCTCCATGAAACTCTGAAACAGGACTCTCCAGAGCTAGTTTAATGAATGGAGTTACTATATAAACTATATCTATTTTAATTTCTTTGATGGGAGAGTTTCTGTTATGAGGTGAGGATGTTCACAGAGTGGGTCAATCTGTGAGTGGAGTTTGTGAAACTTGTTTTGTATCTCTAGATATATTTGATATTAAGCACTGCTTAATAAAGGTTTGGTGCACAACCTGGTTGCTACTTTGCGGGATGACCCCTTCACAGTGAGATGACGTTATCAAACTTGGTCATTTAAGGTAATTTCCAAGTACTGATGTCTGCAAATAAATTTGATATGGGCTATATTGTTTTCTTGAAAATTATTGCCTTACTGCTTCAATAAGGTTAGCTCCACTGGAATCACAACTGTTGTACTCCAGTACACTGTCACTCCTGAGAATGTAATGGGAAGGGTAGGGAGAGGGCTTCTCTTCTATTTTTAAAAAAACTTCTTATGAACTTAAGAAGCATCAGTCCTGTTGTTTTTCTAAAGTATTGAAGATTTGAATGCTAGATCTGCTTGAACACAAGCAATGCTTTTTAATATTTCTCACACCCTTTGTTACATTCAGATATAGTGTTGCATGATGCTAACACAGGTATTTTTACTAATGCTTTCACTAATAAAATTTGATGGCAAAAAAACTTAAAAATTGTAATCTAACGCTTTTTCTATTATTAAACCACTGTTATTACTAAAATTGTTTTGATTTCCTTACTTTTTAATAGGTAGTAATTCTGCTGTATTGAGAGGGATAAGGGTGAAGGTGAGAGAAAAAAAAATAAAGTAGTTCTCTGTTTTGAGAAAATCATACTTCGTGACCATCACCTAAAACATGCAGTACTCACTGTCTGGAATTTACTCTCCTAATACAAATTAAGCTAGAGAAATTGATCTTACATCTGTATCCTCAAGGGAACTTCAGCCAGTTTTATCCAGTCTACACCTTCACCTTTGTTCACTTATATCTAGGATAGTTTTGACAGATGTTTTTTCCAATTTCTATTCACCAGAAGTTTTGCCATACATGCTACAGTCTTGTTTATGTAGTTTTCGATGCCCACTGAGAGGAGTAAAAGAAATAACACTATTTTCAATAAGGAAGATAGAACCTGGTTTTAGGGATAGGTTTTTGGTTATATAGTTAGTGATATGTTATGGCAGTTGATCACCATGTTGCATCTAGCAAGTTTTTACGTATGTAAATATATGTACATCTACAGTGTTCTTATTCCTGGATTATGTGAAATCAGTTCATTCATGTTTACCCCAAGATTGTATTTTTTAAACCTCTTGTATCTTTTTGATTTTATCTCTATATGATTTCCACTTTGATCACCTCTTCAAGTGGTGTGTCCAGATCCACCAAGTGTCTTAAGTGGATTCTACATGTTGCTGAGTAGCACAAAGAACTTTCACATGTGTTTAAGGCACCTAAGAATAATTTGCTTGAGCTTTTGAACAGCAACACATTGCAGTGTCTCCTTCACTTGAGGTGTTCTGTTGCCAGGGCAGGAGAACAACACAGTTCTACACCTAAACTTTGCTGACTGCTTACCAGCTGCAGCTTCCTTTTGATTTACTGTTAAAAGATTCTTGGGCTTCCTTTGTCTATATTCCATGGTTTTTGTTTTGTTTCACTATGGATCATTTTGCGTAATAGTTGTTATCAGTTACACTGATGATTCCAAATTCAGTGAAGCCTGCAGAAGTGAGGTTACTCTGCTGGAGTGACCTCTGAGGTAGCAGAAGCCAAAGCAACTTCTTGACTATGATCTTGTCAGCTCCAGCAAGTTGAGGGTACTCAAATTCTGGATGAGGATGTCCCTGTGTGGTTTGGTGAACTTTTTAATTTTTGGTATGTTAGTTTTACATCATTAGTCATTTGTCACTTACTGGGTGCTTCTAGGTAGATGAAGCTGGAAATTTCAAAAAGTTGTAACAGTATGGATGACCCAACTTGTGTTTCATATTTTGTATTTTTTATTTTCTATATTTTATGTTTTAGAAAGCTATCAGAGGAAGGAGCAGAAGTTAAATTATCTTAGTGGAAAGGCTATTCTTTTCTATATAAAAATAAAAAAGCAGATGAAAGGTTATCTTTTCATTTGCTGTCGATTAATATTAGTTGTGACTTATGTGCCAATGGAATGGCCATAATAATAAACAAATAGGAAGTTGATGTGACTTCTCTCGCCAGAGAAACATTAGCTGAATCTATGTAACAGTTAAATCCTAACATAAAGACAAAGAATATAAAATACTACAAATACTGAGGTTAATCTGTATGATCATGTCTCTTCTAATCAGAGACAAGTTTTAACCTTGTCAAATTTATCTTTGGCAATTGTGGTTATGGTGGTGTCTAGAGAGTTTTGACCATGAACAATAGTTGTAACAATGCAACAAAGGCTTTTGTAGTATACACAAGTTATTAAGTTAGCTCAGTGGGGCAGAGACTGCATTTTAATTTGGCTTGAGGCTTAGAACAATGGACCCTGAGTCTTATTTTAGTGCTTCCACAAAACCAAGGATAATTTTTTCCTGTATACAAGCGTACAGTATTTTATTTGAGGGTTTTAAATATAGGACTGAATGTCTTGAAGTACTTCTATGATTTCACTTCTTTTTTTCCTGATGTAACCCATTTTTATATACTCAGTTGACATTCATCATT